>JAHRHZ010000064.1:4051752-4076809 GCA_024137785.1 Ginglymostoma cirratum | reverse complement strand
GTGTGTGTGTGTGTGAGAGTGTGTGTGTGTGTGAGAGTGTGTGTGTGCGTGTGTGTGTGTGTGTGTGTGAGATTAGAATGGGAGATCTTGTCACATTGCAGAACATAATAGCGATTAACAGCGTTTGACCATTTGAGAAGCTGGATAAATGTTACGGAGAAAGGAATGGAAGGATGTGTTTGCAGGGTGAGCTGTGGAAAGGTGGGTACACAAGCACAGCCCTCAGCAGTTGGGCCACGTGTGGGGGATAGAGTTGTCGGTGGCAGCCGCTGCAGCGACTAAACCTTCAGCAGCATGTCCAAGCAGAATTGGCGACCGTACGTATCCCAAATAATTCAAAATAAA
This sequence comes from Ginglymostoma cirratum, assembly GCA_024137785.1. Classification (NCBI taxonomy): domain Eukaryota; kingdom Metazoa; phylum Chordata; class Chondrichthyes; order Orectolobiformes; family Ginglymostomatidae; genus Ginglymostoma; species Ginglymostoma cirratum. The sequence continues at coordinate 4,076,464 of JAHRHZ010000064.1, read as the reverse complement.
ACAAACCATGCTAACGGGGGAAGAATCTCCAGTGAGATTCTGAGGAAGGGTCACCGGACCTGAAACATTAACTCTGGTTTCTCTTCACAGATGCTGCTAGACCTGCTGAGCTTTTCCAGCAACTTCTGTTTTTGTTTCGGGCTATGGAAGATTAGTGTGCAGATGCAGCAGGTAACACGGAAGGCAAATGGAATTTCAGCATTTATTGCTAAAGGAATAGACTATAAAAGTAGGAAAGTTTTGCTGGAACTATACAAGGCATTAGCCTCCTAGAGTACTGCATATAATTTTGGCCCCTTTACTGAAGGATGGAGGTAGCTGTTTTGGAAGTGGTTCAGAGCAAGTTCACTAGATTGATTCCAGGGATAATAGGTTTGTTTTATGGAGAGATTGAGCAGTTCAGGTCTATCCTCTCTGGATTTAGAAGAATGAGAGGAGATCTAATTGAGGTCTATAAAATGTTAAAGGGGATTGACAAAGTTGACATAGAGACTGCGTTTCTTCATGTGGGGCAATCTCGAACAAGGTCACCATTTTAGGATAAGGGGGTAGCATATTTAAAACAGACGTGAGCAGAAATTGCTTCTCTCAAAAGGTCATGAATCTGTGGAATTCACACCCCCAGAGTGCAGTGGATGCTGGGACTCTGATTCAGTTTCAGGGTGAGGCAGACAGATTTATAATTAATAATTGGTTGAAGGGTTACAGAGAGTGAGCAGGAAAGTATACTGGAGGCTGAGGTGAGGTGAGCCACGATGGTGAAGCAGGCTCAAGGGGCTGAATGGCCTACTCCTGCTCCTAGTTCTTAAGTTTTTGAGTATATTCAAGGCTGGGATAGGCAGATTTTTAATCAAGAAAGGAATCAAGCTTTGTGGGGAAAGGCAGGAAAGTGGAGTTGAGGAATATCAGATCAGCCATGATCTCATCAAATGGGAGAGCAGGCTCGATGGGCTGAATGGCCCACTTCTACATCTATGTTTTATGGTCACATGTGCAACTTTGCTGGTGTTTCCACCGCTCATGGCTTCGACTGGCCAAATCACCCGGATGTGTTCATGATCTTTAATTTGTTCAATACGTCTGGGTGATCTATCTTCTTAAGTTTCACCAGAGCAGTAACCATTTCAAATGACAATCCCTAATTGGAATATCATCTTACTAACTGCACAGTCCAGGAAGGGCTCCGTATAAAATAAGCATCAATTAACATTTCTACAGTATCTGCGACATAATAAAAATTTCAAAGCCGCTTTGCAAGGAAGTTTATTGAACAACATTTGATACTGACCCCCATGAGGCACTCAATGAGGATCCTCAGACAGCATGTTCTAAACCCATGACCACTTCCATGTAGAAGGACACGGGCAGCAGATACTGGCAACACCACCTCCTATAAATTCCCCTCCTAATTTGGAAATATATCACTGTTCCTTCAGTGTCATTGGAATTCCATCCCTAATGGCATTGTGGAACTGCAGTAGTTCAAGAAGGCAGTTCACCAACTAGAGGTGCACATTAAATGTTTGGCCTAGCCAGCAATGCCCATTTCCCACGAACAACATGAGATTTGATCACAAATGAGCAAAGGTTTGGTCAAAAAAAGCCCGTTTTAAGAGGGTTAAAGGATGACAGAGAGAGAGAGAGAAATGGAGAGGTTTATGGATTCCAGAGTTGAGAGACGAGGCAGCGGTTAGCAGACCAACCAACGGCAAAGTGAGTAACGTGATGAAATGTTAAACAGGCTAGATTTGGAGGATTGTAACACCAGAGATTACTGAGCTAGGGAAAGTCAAGCTATGGAGGGACTTCGAAACAAAAATAAAGGTTTTAAAAACAATGTGTTGCTGGACTAGGAGCTAACGTAGGTCAGCGAGCACCGTAGCAATAGGTAAATGGGAAATAGTGTGAGACAAACAGGGTAAGAGATAAGACACCCTGTTCAACAATGGGTGGACTCCTTCCACCAGGTCATGCACAATGTACTGCACTGACCTGAGGACTGCCCCTTTAAAGGTGGCTTTCCACACCGCAGCTTCAATAAATAGACAATGAGCTCAGACGTTAATTGCAAATGAGCATTGAGAAATTTTAGGCTTCACGTTAATGACTGGCTCATTTTCTCAATAAAGAGATTTGTTCCCAACGATAATGAAATGTTGTGGACTTGCGTCAGATGCAAGTCTTTACTTTGTGTATACATACACATACATATATAAGGGAGATGACGCTGTTAGTCATCTGGAGGCCAGTCTAATTCCCATGGCTACAAATTCTCCCAAAATATTTTCTCTCAGACAGTAGTGAATCTGTGGAATTCTTCACTGTTGAGGTTGGGTGCTGAAGTATACTCAAGGCTGAGATTGAAGTTTTTAATCAGTAAAGGAATCAAGGCTTATGGGAAAAAGGCAGGAAAGTGAAGTTGAGAGTTATGAGATCAGCCACGACCTTGTTGAATGGTAGGGTAGATTCAATGGGCTGAATGGCCTACTTCGGTTCCCAGGTCTTATAGTTGATTGGTCTGTGGTAGTAAAGCGTAAGGATCCATAAGGGCCAATGGCATTGCATTACATACCAACCAATATGCTGATAGTCATATAGACTCAGAGGGCATACAGGTTTGGATCTCAAAGGGATTCCTCACAGTCTCAGGAACAATAACTTATACCCAGTTGATATTGTGTAAAAACTACATCTTGTTTAATCTAAGGACTGCTTCTCAATAGATTGATGCATGGTTTTCCTCTCGACCACATTAGCCCAACTGGAGAGGGTCCAGAAGAGACTTATGCAGGATATTGCTGGGAATGGACGGTTTGAGTTACAAGGAAAGGCAGGATAGGCTGGAGTGTAAAAGGTGAGAGGTGACCTTACAGAGGTTTGTAAAATCATGAGGGGCATAGGTAAGGTGAATAGCATGTGTCTTTTCCTTAGGGTAGGGGATTTCAAGAATAGGGGCCATATTTTTAAGATGGAAGGAGAAAGATTTAAAAGGGACCTCAGGTGCAACTTTTTTAAACAGAGACATTTAGATTAGTACATGAATAAGACGTGTTTGGAGTGATATGGGCCAAGCGCAGGCAGGTGGGACTAGTTTAGTTTGGAATTATGGTCGGCATGGGCAGGTTGGACCGAAGGGTCTGTTAACGTGCTGTATGACTATATGACCAAGTAGATCCTGAAGATCCTAACCAGGGAAGAGGATGGTAGCACCAAACCTACCAGATGGATCTTACACCGTGGGGATCTGTCACAAGGATTCATTTTACAACATAGGCTGTAACTGAACTGCCTTGGCTTACACTTAATGGTCTCTTGTGTCAACCAAAGCTCAAGAATTCAAGGGGATGTGGGGGTGGGGAGAAAGCAGAGGAAGGGTCAAGACCAGTCACCGCACTAACCTTTGACAAGTTGATGTTATAAGCCCAGTCATCTTAACTCATGTAGTTGAAACTCTGCCTCTGTGTTCGTCTTCTGTGTTCAGCAGAAGACATACAGCCAACGTCTCATTGGCAGTAACTCAACAGTGAGCTTTTCAAACCCAACATTTTATTGAAGAGACCCGTGAGCTATCTGAATATAACTGCTACACTGCTCCAGCAATGATTTATACTCAGCGGTTAACCTTTCTGCATCAGCTCTAAGCTGTTATTACAACAGCATTAGTGCTCTCCTGTAATTACCAACCAGCAAGCAGAAGTGATGAATTGAGCAGAAATTATCTACATCTACATCCCAACGCAAGGTACAGACAGACCTGTGCAATAATTTTCTAGGTTCTCTATGTAAAGGAATACTCCAATTATGAGGAATACTGTTGTCCTTAGGACCCAGGATAGCTTGTAACTGCACAGTTTTCAATGGTGATGGAGCAGGATAATCAATAAGCAAAGAAGATTCGCATTTGTCTGACACCTTTCACATCATCCCAGTGCAGCCAATGAATTGTTTCTCAGTTGGTCTAACTTGACTCACAGCACAACAAAAACCAGTGTACAGCAAACTCCTACGGGCAGTAAGGTGACAATGTCAGTGTAATCTCTTTTTATGAAATTGCTTTCAGGATAAATATTGAGAAGGACATCAAGCAGAAATCCCCTGCCCTTCCTCAATGTATTGTCATTGGTTCCTTCACTCGAGGGTCAGAGGTGACCTTGGTTTTATATAAGGGCGTTCAACAAAAAAAAAGTCCTTCTGCTTCTGCAGCACTGCGCCCCACCTTTTCTAGCTAAACACAATTCCCTTGTGCATTCCCCATGGCAATGCCTTCACCAATCAGAGGTGAATCGCCTGGTTTGGATTGAAAGTTAGGCTCAGCAATAAACTGTGCCCTGGCAACACCTCCACCAATCAGAATCCACCAGCTAACAATCAGCACCATCTGCAGTACAAATTGTTGTTCCCGTTGAGTTTTGGCATTCTTGCGATTGTGTCCTGATGAGTGCAACATGAAAAGTTTCTCGCCCATCTCCTTTTCGAGCAGTCCTCCCTCAGTATTTCCAATGAGATTGCTCACTTTGAGGAGACATTCAATGCTCTGGAATGTGGCTTGAACTTATGGAACTGCTGCCTCACATTGTCAGGGACCGGTTTCGATCCCACCCTTGGGTGACTGTCTGTGTGGAGTTTACACATGCTCCCTGGGTATGCATGGCTTTCCTCTGAGAGGTCCAGTTTCCTCCCGCAGTCCAAAGATGTGTTAGGTGGATTGGCCACGCTAAATTGCCCATAGTGTCCAGGAATGTGCAGGCTATGTGGGTTAACCATGGGAAATGCGGGGTTACGGGAAAGGGAGGGAGTTGGGATGCGCTTTGGAAGGTCAGTGCAGACATGATGGGCCGAATGGCCTCTATCTGCACTGCAGATGACAACTCAGAGGTGCCAGTGTGTTACCCATTATGCCAAGTTCACCCTCCTCCACAAAAATGATAAGAGTGCTACATTAGTGGCCTCACAATGAGGTGGGGAAAGAGAGGGAGATAGAGAGCGCTGGGGAATGGTGGATGGGAGCCATGTTGTGGGGAGAGTGCTGGGTAGAAGGGAGAGGAGCTATGGAAAGCCTTACCATCCTGCCAAGTGGAAGTCATTGAGGAAAGTACCCTGCTGAACCTCTTCTCCCGACAAAACACATCCCTTTTTAACCAACACGAGAGAGAAGAGTCTCCGCTGGCAATAATGTCCCTGGTAGCTACAGCAACTCACAGCAGGAAAGGGCACATATTTATGAGTTATTGTATGGCGTGGTTCATATTTTTAAATGCACTCAGAGAGCAGTCAGTCTTCCTTAATCTCATCCCGTTGCATTCAGCACTGTAATTAAGTGATGACATGTTGTACTCCCATCTTCATTTATCAGGAGAGTAAATTGGTAATACACTGCTGGAGACAGAGTCATACAGCTTGTCATCTTACTCTGTGCACTCACTGGCAATGAGGCTCCAGTGGACACAGCTCCTGCCTCTGAGACACATCAACACAGGAAACTCAGTCTCCCATTGCTTCCCAGCTAATCACACACAGAGATCCCTCTGCACATCAGCAGAGCATCAGCAATCTCCCTCCCCCAATGCTTTACAACACATTCACCGGAAATCCAGCCCTGCTTATCCGTGGATCACCAGAGATCTCTGTCTCCCCTTGCTCATCCACGGATCACTGAACAACTCACTCTGGTCAGCCACAGATCACCAGAGAGCTCACCTTGTCTGTCTGTGGATTGCCAGAGATCTGCCTCTCCCCTTGCACATTAACCATCATTGACAACCCCATGCTGGTCATCCAGAGATCTCCCTCTGCTCATCCACAGATCACCAGAGATCTCCCTCTGCTCAGCCACAGATCAGCAGAGATCTCCCTCTGCTCAGCCACAGATCACCAGAGATCTCCCTCGGCTCAGCCACAGATCACCAGAGAGCTCCCTCGGCTCAGCCACAGGTAACCAGAGATCTCCATCTGCTCATCTACGGATCCGTCTGTTTGTCTGCAGATCTCCCTCTCCCCTCACTCATCCATGATCACTGATAATCCCACTCTGTTCATCTGCAGATCACCAGATATCCTCCTCTCTCCTTGTTTGTCCATGGATTGCTTAAGATCCCAGTCTGCTTGTCCACAGATCACCAGAGAGCTCCCTTTCCCATTCCTCATCAGTGGATTACTGATGGTCTCTCTCTCTCTCTCTCTCTCTCTCCTTCTCAGCCATTCACTGGAGATCTGCCTCTTCCCCTCACACGGGAGAGGAAACAGGACAGGTTTTTGACTAAGAGGCACTAACCCATCTGATCATGTGAAAATACTCAAAGTTCTGAGGGGCCTTCATAGAGTAGAGGTTGAGAGGATGTTACCTCACGCTAGGGGGGGTGGGATGGAATCTAGAGTGAGGGCAATACAAAGTTTCAAAATACACAAAACAGTGTCCCACCTTAAGACAGTGATGACAGCTTATCCTCTCCCAAAACTGTTTGAACCTATACCAATACTCATTTGGTAGCTCAGAGCAAAAGCATAGCCGAAAAACTAGAGAAACATGCTATCTTGAACTCATCAGGACCGTATCGCAAGAGTGCCAAATCACAGACAGAGCAACAATTCATACTGCATGAGATAAGAGGGCTGATTGGTTTGCGGGTGGACTCTGTGATTAGAAGCAGCAATGCCATGGACAATGCCCAGGGAACATTTATTTCCTCAAGCTTTTAAGTTCAAACTGGGCATGTCAACCCTGATTGGCCAAGGCTTTGTAATAAAGAATATATCTAAAAGAATGGCTGTCCCGCAATCTTTTGTTCAGCTGAAAATGATCCAATGGAAGGAGATTAAATCATATAGAGCCTTTCATACAGTCAATAGGCTTGTTACCAAACAGAAGTTGGCACTGAGGCACAGAGGGAGTTATTCAGATTGATGCCCCAAGGCTTGGTTCAAGAAACAAGCTTTAAGGAGTGTCTTAAAGGACGAAAGAGTAGAGGATCCAGAGTTTGGAGTCCCGACTTCTAAAGGCGTAGCTGCCAATGACAGAGCAATTATTTTCAGGGAGACCGAGTACAGGGCACACAAAGGTTTAACTGGAGGAATTAAAACACTAAGTTTTCATCAATAGCGAACAGTTTGATTGCTCAATTACAAAGAGTGAAGGGCCAGTTCTTTAAAGTGAAGAAAAAAACCCCTTCATTGGTTGGGCCACTTTTGGAATACTACGTGCAATTCTGGTCTCCCTGCTATTGGAAGGATGTTGCAAAACTTGAAAGGGTTCAGAAAAGATTTACAACGATGTTGCCGGGTTGGAGGGTTTGAGCTGTAGGGATACAACTTGAGCTATTTTTAAGGCTGAATAGGCTGGGGCTATTTTCCCTGGAGCATCGGAGGCTGAGGGGTGACTTTATAGAAGTTTATAAAATCATGAGGGGCGTGGACAGGGTAAATAATCAAGGTTTTCTCGCTGGGGTGGGGGGAGTCCAAAACTAGAGGACATAGGTTGAAAGTGAGAGAGGGAAAGATTTAAAAGGGATCTAAGGGGCAACATTTTCACACGGAGGCTGGTGCGTGTATGGAATGAGCTGCGAAAGAAAGTGGTGGAGGCTGGTACAATTACAATGTTTAAAAGACATCTGGATAGGTATATGAACAGGAAGGTTTAGAGGGATAGGGACCAAATGGTGGCAAATGGGACTAGACTAGTTTAGGATGTCTAGTCGGCATGGACAAGTTGGACTGAAGGGTCTGTTTCTGTGCCGTACATCTCTACGACTCTTTAGACTGTATAATCAACAATTTTGCACGGAGCTTTCAGTTCCTGACTTTACCTTGTTCCGAGATATCCGTTCAATGTCAAGCAGAGCCTAAAGCCCTGATAGCTACCAAGGCTGTTGACAGAGAGACTGTAACCAATTTGTTAGAAAGTTATTTAACCCTTTGCAGTCTGATGTCTGTGTCACCATTCTCATGTCTCACGTTGTCTCTGGCTATCTCTCTGGCTGCATCACCAAACCTGATACTGTAGCTGTGTTTTAGGGATTGATTTGAGTCATGTGTTTAGAACTGACAATAGACTGCGATGGGCATTGACCACGTTGGCACAATGAGGTTTGTATTGTTAAATGTTGGCACACTCTCCAGCTTGAAAAGAATAATGAGCACAGGTTTGAGCCAGCTGGGGACAAGTATTGGGAGGGATTCCACACTGTAACTGTGGGGCTTTGCTCAATTCCTGCAGCCAATATTTCTCTTTGTCAAACTTTTCATTGTTCGGTGCTGATGACACGGTTTCTTAAAAGGCCACTGACAAAGAGGGAAGCTCAGCACATCATTCAGCATAAAAAAATTTTGATAAAATATGAGGCAGAATAGCTTACTTGAGGGAAAAAGACAGAGGGAGAGCAGAATAGAGAGAGACAGAAAGAGACAGAGAAAAACAAACACACACACAGACAGCAAAAGAGAGAGAGAGAGACATGCACAGACAGGGATAGAGAGAGAGACAGACAGAGAGAGAGAGAGACAGAGACACTCACACAAATAGGGACAGGGAGAGGGAGAGACACACACACAGACAGGGAGAGCAGGAGAGAGTAGACAGAGGCAGCAGAAAGAGACACAAAGGGAAACAGAGGAAGAGAGTGAGGAAGAAAGAAAGAGTGAGACAAACAGGGAGAGACAGACAGGCATACAGGGACACACAAAGGAAGATAGAAAGAGACAGAGAGAGTTACATACAGACGGGGACAGAGAGATAGAGACACACACACACACACAGACAGAGGAAAGGAAATAAATAAACAAACATGCACAATACAAACAGAACAAACGGGGAAGAGAGAGACAATCAGAGAGAGAGAGAAGAGAGAAGAAGCAAAGGATGGAGAGGCTGAAACAGGAGAAAGAGAGAGCAGGTGCTGGAGGCTGATGATGGGAGAGGTATTACATATTCTAGTGGAGGTTTGTTACTGGTGTTTGTTTGGGAGTACAGGACGACAGGCCAACTAGCTGAGGGTTTGGTCAAAGTCAGTTCCACATTGCAAAATGAGAGTTGACAGTGTGCTGTGAAACTACGACTGCTCAGTCACCAACAGGGCCCAGAGGAATTGTGGGGTAACAGCCTGTGGAATTCTGCCAAATTGAAGTTAAAAGTTCAGAGTTAGTGCATTTTAAGTTTTCAAACCCACAGAGGATTAGTTCATAAAACAAATTCGAGGAGTTCAAATGTATTTGCATGAACTTCAGAATTTATTTCCACGGGCCTGATTAAATTCACCTAAACAAGATTGAGGTGGGATTGGGGTGCGTGCTTGTGGTCCAGAGGGCATTTGTACACAGCCACTGCCGCGGGACAGATTTAGGGTCAGGATCTCTCTCTCTCTCTCTCTTTCTCTCTCTCCTCCACCTCATGACGAGAAACCATCTACTGTTCCTGAACCTAGCTCAGTAGGCTTATATTGCCCTGCCTTAATAATCATCAGATTAACAATATGTCTCCTACACCCAGCGAGACCCTCATTGAGGCTGGTTCTGGCTACTATAAGACAATAATATCTGCCTCCAAGGATGTCACATGCCTGAGATCAATGCGGAAGGCCCTATTTACTGAAAAGCCCCTCAGCAATTTCCAGATACCTGCTATCCATCTCTGGCTATTTGCTGATTAGCTACAATTTATTTGACCTTCCCCATCGCAGTACCAAGTGTTCTCCTTGTGAGAAAACAGACAGACAGAGAGAAACAAAACAGGCAAGGTCAGAAACCCAATAAATCACGTAAACAATACTGCTAGCAGAAAATAATTCCTTCCTACACAAAAGCCTGAGGTAAAATCCTGACCAACCCATCCCATTCTCCACCCTCCAAATCCCCCTAATCTGCCCAGTGATGTTGAGGGTAATCAGGATGTTAACACTCCATACTCCACCCTCCCAAAATAAAGGTGATTACAAAAGAGAGCGCAATCAGACACCAATCCCTCAGTTCAGTTGGGTTGCCCTTTTACACAAGGTGACTCCAAGTGGGAATTGTGAAAGGACTGTTGACCATCAGTGACAACCAATACAAAACCATCTCATTAAATATTTCAAGTATGGTCCTAGGGGTCAGGCACAGCTCACCAGTTGAGTACCACCATTCTCATTGTCGGTTGGTCATGAGTTTGAGACCCTCAGACCGGAAACTGGAGCACAAGATCACTGCAGTGCTGAGGAGGTGCTGCACTGTCAGAGGGGCAGGCTTTCAGAAGAAGTGTTAGACTGAGGTACTGGTTGCCCTGTCATATACAGCCATCGAGTCATACAGCACATAAACAGGTCCTTTGGCCCACCTCATCCATGCCAGCCAGGTTTCCTGAATTAAACTAGTCCCATTTTTAAAAAATCATTCACAGGGAATGAGGGCGTCATTGGCCAGGCCAGCGTTTATTGCCCATCCCTAATTTGACCAGAGGGCAGCTAAGAGTCAACCACATTGCTGTGGGTCTGGAGGCACATGTCGACCAGACCAGGTGAGGATGGCAGATGTCCTTCCCTAAAGGACATTAGTGAACCAAATGGGTTTTCCCGACAGTTGGCAATGGATTCACATCATCATTAGACTCTTAACTCCAGATATTTATTGGATTCAATTTCCAGCATCTGCTGGGATTCAAAGACAGGCCCCCAGAACTTTAGCTGGGTCTCTGGATTAATAGTCCAGTAATGATAGCACTAGGCCATTGTTTGCCTGTATTTGGCCCATATCCCTCTAAACCTTTCCTAACCAGGTATTTGTCTAAAAGTGTTTTGTATGTTGTAAATGTACCCAACTCTACTTCCTCTGGCAGCTCGATCCAGACACGCACCACCCTCTGTGTGAAAAAGTTGCCCCTCAGGTTCCTTTTAAATCTTTCCCCTCCCACCTTAAACCTGTGCCCTCTAGTTTTGGACTCCCATATCCTGGGGTAAAGACCTTTGCTATTTCATCCCATACCCCTATGCTCCTCATGACTCTATAAACCTCTATAAGGTCACCCCTCAGCTTCCAATGCTCCTGGAAAAAGTCCAGCCGCTCCTTAGAATTCAAACCCTCCAGTCCTGGCAACATCCTTGCAAATCTTTTTTGCACCTTTTCCAACTTAATAGCATCATTCCTGAAGATGGGTGTCCAGAACTGTACACAGTACTCCAAATGTGGCCTTACCAATATCTTTTACAGCTGTAACATGGTGTCCCAACTCCTGTACTCAGTGCTCTGATCGATGAAGGCAAGCATGCCAAACGCCTTCTTCACCACCCTGTCTACCTGTGATGCCACTTTCAAGGAAATATGTCCCTGCACCCCTCGGCCTCTCTGTTAGACAACACTCCCCAGGGCCCTACCAGTAACTGTACAACTCTGCCCTGGTTTGCCTTATCAAAATGCAATACCTCACACTTACATGAATTAACGCCCATCTGCCATTCCTCGGCCCAATGTCCCAGTTGATCTAGATCCCGTTCTGCTCTGAGATAATTTTCCTCAATGCCCATTACACCATCAATTTTGTTGTCATTGGCAAGCTTACTACCCATGCTTCTTATATTCTCATTAAAATTGTTTGTATCAATGATGAACAACAGCGGACGCAGCACCGATCCTTGTGGCACACCGCTGGTCAGAGGGCCCCAGTTTGAACAACAGCCTTCACCACCACCCTCTGTCTCCTATCATCAAGAACACAGAGCAACTCCTGGCATGAAGCAAAGGTCCTGACTAACCATTAAATAAAATGGACGTCTTGTGCGAAGGAAGAGGAATGGGAAGTGCTACTTTGCATTTTCATTTAATACAAGGCCATACGTATTCAGATGTTACTGTCTGGGGAAGATCATAGTCAAAGCTATGGTAATGAACAATTGTTCAGTTTGAATCTGAGATGTATTAAAAATGCTAACTATCTGGCCGTAGAACCCAAAACATTAACTCTGTCTCTCACTCCACAGATACTGCTTGACCTGCTGAGCTTTTCTCCAGCAATTTCTGTTTTTCTTTCATAAAGAAAATCTGTTTACTCTTCCAGAATTGCAATTATTTGTTTGAATTTACTAATTAAATGTTTAAAGAAAATGATTTCAACCCTCAAGCAGTGTTCTGAGAATTCAAGCGGAGTTCTGCGTTTTTTTTTGGTTGTAAAAATAAATATAGATACAGCTGCTTTACAAAATGCGTCCTTGTTCTTGATGAATATATTTGTCATATGAATTCCTTACTTGTTTTTTGCTCCCCCTCGCCCAGTAATCCTTCACTTCTTCATGGTGTCAATTATGAGTTGGAAGAAGCTGTGCTCTCGGAGAACATAAGGCATCTCCACTTTGTCTCCCAGCACTGTCCCAAAAGTCAAACATGAACAGCAGCTGAGAAAACTCACTGTTATCGCAGGGGAGGCTGTGGCCTAATGGTATTGTTGCCTGACTGTTAACCCAGAGCCCCAGGTAATGTCTGGGGTCCTGAGATCAAATCCTGCCACGGTAGAGTTTGCATTCAATTGTTTTTAAAAATCTGGAATTAGAATTCTAATGATGACTACAAACCACTGTCAATCGTTGGGGAAAACCCATCTGGCTCACTAATGCCCTTTAGGGAAGGAAACTGCTACCTTTACCTGATCTGGCCTACATGTGACTCCAGACCCACAGCAATGGGCAATAAATGCTGACCTAGGTAGCGATAACCTTATCCCATGAAGGAATAAAAACAAAAGCTTTGCTGCCCTTCCACATCAAAGTCATCACCGTCCTATCAATTCACCCAACCTACTCCACATCCCTTGGTGCCAACCACATTCAGAGAACAAAGGTCATAGAATTCTGCTGTTTTGAGTTGGCGTTTTTCACAGGCAATGTTAAACAGGGAAAGGTACAGCTCTACACAGTGTCCCAGCCAATACTCACCCCTGAACCAACATGACTAAATAAAGATTGTTGAGTCGCCATTGTCCTGCTTTGAAAGAGGTTGCTGTGGACAAACTGAACAACTCCGACCCGAAACGTCAGCTTTCCTGCCCCTCTGATGCTGCCTGGCCTGCCGTGCTCCACCAGCTCCACACTGTGTTATCTCTGACTCCAGCATCGGCAGTTCCCGTTATCTTTTAGATTAGCGAGGTCGTTGTTTTTGACTGGCACGGGCCCGATGGGCTGAAGGGCCTTTATCTGTGCTGTAGATATCTAATATTCTCAATAATGCCTTACATGGCTCAGTGTCATAAAAATGATGCAGCTGTGAAGCAGTTTCGTTACGTTAAAACATCCTTGGCAACCATTCTGTTCTGTGAGACGATGGCTTGTAGTCAACTCTGTGCTAAACATTCGCCTGGTGTGGCTCAAGCGCTAAAGAAATGTATGCTGTTGCTGAAGAAGCTAAAGATAGAAGCTTTCCAGGGTCGACGTTCAGCGATGCGTGTCGGTAGCAATAAGGAAAAGCAAAGCATTTTACTGAACACCAGCTGCCAGATTTAAAAATAGGCAGCTGCTGTTCGGTTCAGTTCGAAAACTCCAAGAATTTCACCGGCAGCTCATTATCAATACAAACTGCAGTCTTCCAAAATCTCACAAAAATTTGGAAAAAAAAAGAGTTAGCATCTGTAGCGTTGACTGTGAAACTGCAGATTTGAGGGGTTAAAACAAATCTGGCTCGCTAATGTCCTTTAGGGAAGGAAATCCACCAATCTTACCTGGTCTGGCCTACATATGATTCCAGACACACAGTAAAGTGGCTTACTCTTCATTGCCCTCTGAAGTGGCCCAGCAAACCAGTCAGTTAAGGGTACTTAAGGGATGGACGATCATGCCTGACAAACTGATAGAATCCTTTGAATAAAAACAAAGTTGCTGGAAAAGTTCAGCAGATCTGGTAGTACCTGTGAAGGAAAAGACAGTGTTAACGTTTCGGGTCTGATGACCCTTCCTCAGAACTCAGTTCTAAGGAAGGGTCGCCAGACCCGAAACGTTAACTCTGTTTTTCCCTTCACAGATGCTGCCAGACCTGCTGAACTTTTCCAGCAACCTTGTTTTTGTTCCTGATTTACAGCATCCGCAGTTCTTTTGGTTTTTATTTATGATAGAATTCTTTAACGGGAGTAACGAGCAAGTTAGACAACGGAGAGCCAGTGAATATGATCTATTTGGATTTCTGGAAGGCAAGGTTCCACACAGGAGAGTGCTAAATAAGATAAGAGCCCATGGTGTTGGGCCAAGGTTCTGGCATGGATAGAGGATTGGCTGACTGGCAGAAGGCAGAGAGTACGGATAAAGGGGTCTTTTTCAGGATGTCAGCCAGTAACTAGTGGAGTTCCGCAGGGGTCTGTGTTCGAACAACTATTCACATTATACCTTTAACGATCTGGACAAACAAACGGACCGCATTGTTGCTTAATTTTGCAGATGACACAAAGATAGGCAGAAGGACAGGTCGTGTTGAGGAAGTGGGGAGGTTGCAGAAGGATTTGGACAGGCTAGGAGAGTGGGAAAGTATGAGGTTATGCACTTTGATAGGAAGAATAGAGACATAGGCTATTTTCTAAACAATGAAAGGCTTCAGAAATCTGAACCACAAAGGGACTTGGAAATCCTAGTTCAGGATTCTCTTAAAGTTAACATACAGATTCACCTGGCAGTTAGGAAGGCAAATGCAATGCTAGCAGTCAGTTCAGGACGGCTACAATACAGGAGCAGAGATGCGCTGCTGAGGCTGTACAAAGGTTCTGGTCAGACCGCTTTAGGAATATTGTGAGCAGTTTTGGGGCCCAAATCTAAGGAAGGATGTGCTGACATTGGAAGGAATTCAGAAGATGTTTATAGGATCCCGGGGATGAAGGGTTTTACATATGAGGAGTGGTTGAGAACTCTGGGTTTATACTCAATGGTATTTAGAAGGAGGAGTGGGGGGTTCTCATTGAAACTTACAGAATATTAAGAGGCCTAGATAGAGCAGCCATTGAGAAGCTGTTTCTACTGTTGGGAGAGACTAGGGCCCGAGGGCACAGCCCCAGAGTGAAGGGACGATGTTTTAGAACTGAGATGAAGAGGAATTTCTTCAGCCAGAGGGTGGTGAATCTGTGGAACTCATTACCACAGAGGGATATGGACACCAAGTCATTGAGTGTATTTAAGGCAGAGATAGATAGGTTCTTTATTAGTAAGGGGATCAAGGGTTATGGGGAGAAAGCAGGAGCATCGGGTTGAGAAGCAGACCTGATGGGGCAAATGGCCTAATTCTGCTCCTATATCTCATGGTCTTCTATAGACCAGACAAGGCAAGGGCAGCAAATTTCCTTCGCTGAAGGGCATTAGGGAACCAGATGGGTTTTTGTGACAATCTCATATAGTTGCGCAGTCACTATCAATGACACCAGCTTCTGATTCTAGATTTTATTCATTGAATTTAAATTCCACCAGATGCTGTCTAGTCTCATGGCATCAGCCGGGATGTCCAGATTCCTAGTTTAGTGACATTACCACTGAAACCACCGCTTTCCCTAACAGGGCTTTTTAGTCTGGGCTCTCTCAGAATAGCTTCCTTTTGTCCATGATGCCACAGTCCCAGAGACACTTCAATTACAGCCCAACATTTAATTCACAACAGGGGATGGGCAGATGATCAACTCCTTCACGCTCCTTGTACGTCAACTCCCCATGACCTTCCATTACAATCCAATTCACTCCCATCAAAAATGAAACAAAGAACTGCGGATGCTGGGAATCCGAAACAAAAACTGAAATTGCTGGAGAAACTCAGCAGGTCCGGCGGTATCTGTGGACAGAAAGCAGAGTTACTATTTTGAGTCCAGTGACCCTTCTTCAGAATTTTATATGCATCCAATAGGATACCTCAAGTCAGAAATAATTTTAAGTGACAGGACTTTCTAAACTGGGAATCATTTCTATTCTGAGATAGCAAGAACTGCAGGTGCTGGAGTCAGAGACAACACAGTGTGGAGCTGGAGGAACACAGCAGCTCGGGCAGCATCTATTCCATTTTTAAAGTGTTTAATCATGTTTAAGTAAAGGATTTTGAGAGGCTCGATGAAAAGGGACACAGGTTCGATGAAATTGGATGTGAGAGATTCGAGAAATGCAGCCTCTAGTAATAGAAAAGATTCCCATGAGATCCTTGGAGTGTTCAAGCAGAACTGCACAGCAGTCACCTATTTTTAAATTCCACAGAGCCTGTCGTTATTTTTTCGAACACTGGCCATAATATTTCTCACTGTGCTCAACCCGGTTCTGGTTCTGTTGCTGATTTCTTGAGTTTCTGAATGAGAATGTGGTATTTCCTCCCTTTCCCATGTTGCACACTCTATTTGCTGCTTGCTAAATTTTATGCTGTCTCTAGACTGTATTCTAACCCTCTCCCAGCCAGATTCCCATCTTCCGACCTTCAAAAACTTAAGCTTATCCAAAGATTGCCTGCATTCAACCTGGTTCACGTCAGGTCCCATTCACCCAGCAGCCACTGGGCTCCCAGGAGGGTAGTAGCCTTGTGGTATTGTGGCTAGATGGTTAATCCAGAAATTCAACTAACATCTGGGAACTAGGGTTCAAATCCCGCCACAGCAGATAGGGGAGTTTGAATTTGATTTTAAAAGGAGCTCTGGAATTAAGAATCTAATGGTGATCATGAAACTGTGACCTCTTGTTGGAAAAACCCACCTGGTTTACTAATGCCCATCAGGGAAGGAAGTCTGTCCTCTGAAATGGCTTAGCAAACCATTCAATTCAAGGGTAGCTCGGGCTGGGCAATAAATGCTGGATAGCCAGGGATGCTGTCATCCCTCAAGTGAATTAAGAAAAAGATTAAGGTTTGGGTCTTGTGTCCTAATAGTTAATTGTATGGTTCGATGTCCATTCTTGTCCCTTTTTTTTAAGCATCTTGATTGAATCTCCTGTTGGGTTTCTCTGTTCGAAAGAGAACACCCCTAGCTTCTCCAGTCTATCTACATAACCACAATCCCTCACACCCTTGCTCCCATTCTAGGAGAGATCTTCTTTGCCTTCTCTAGAGTCTGCACACATCCTTCCTAAAGAGTGATGTCCAGAATGGAGTACAATAGCCCAGCAAAGGGTGAGGCATCTCTTCAATCATTCTGGAGATTCCACCTTGAATTCCAATCACTCCAGAATGAACAAACCACAATCCTTCATCAGCCCTGAACACCCTTTTTACACTTTGCCCCATGTCTCCTCACCCTGAGTCAACAGTTTCACGGGGAATGTTGATCACGATGGGTTTTTACCTGACCCACAAGACACTTTTTGAAGGTTCCATCACACTTACAAGTCTTTAGTAGCTACAGTTTCCTCATATATTCTTCTTAACTTACCTTTTTAAGTGTACACCTTTTGTCCAACAGCTTTTCCCTATGATAGGAGGGTCTAAAGCTAGAGGGCATAGGTTTAATGTGAGAGGGGAGAGATACAAAAGGGTCCAGAGGGGCAATTTTTTCACACGGAGGGTGGTGAGTGTCTGGAACAGGCGATCAGAGGCAGTAGTGGAAGTGAGGGCAATTTCATCATTTAAGAAACATTTACAGAAACAGGTACATGGATGGGATAGGTATGGCAGGATATGGACCAAATGCAAGCAAATGGGACTAGATTAATTGTGAAAATTAAGTGCATGGACAAGTTGGGCTGAAGGGCCTGTTTCCATGCTGTAAACCTCTATAACTCTATCAAATAAAATAGATCATACAATTGTTATATTTGAACAGTGATTATACTGCAAAAGAATGATACCCCAAAAATATACATATGCATATACATTCTTTTGTATATTTGTTCATGTGATTTGAATTTTCCAGCATTTATTGTTCATCCCTAATTGCCTAAAGGACAGTTAAGAGTCAACCACATTGCCATGGGTCTGGAGTCACATGTAGGCCAGACTAAGTAAGGATATGCAGATTTCCCCTGTTAAAAGATATTAGTGAACCGTTTGGGTTTTTACCACAATTTTACCACCATTAAACCAGAGGCTTATATTACATAGAAACTGAAAGAACTGGAAGTCAGAAACAAAAGCAGAAATTGCTGGAAAAGCTCAGCGGGCCTGGCAGCATCTGCGGAGAGAAATCAGAGTTAGTGTTTCAGGTCATTCTGAGAAAGGGTCACTTGACCCAAAACAACAATTCTAATTTCACAGACGCTGCCGAGCTTTTCCAGCAATTTGTTTTTGCTTATATCATACGTTTTTCTTTTAAACTGAAGTCAAATTCCAATGTCTACCATGGAGGGATTTGAATTCATGTGCTCAGAACATTAGCCTGGTGCTCTGAATTGCTGGCCACTGCAACACCGTCTCCACCCAATCGAACTGCTGGGCAATTTTAGGTAAAACTTAACTTAGATACCAACATAGGATCATCACCATGAAATCCAACAGGGAATTCAGATGAAACCTGTTTATACAAAGAGTAGTGAGGATATGGGACACCCCATCACAGGAACTGGTTGGTGTGAATAATGCTGATGCATTTAAAGGAAGGCAGACAAACGTTTGAAGCAAGTGAGCATAGCAGGTGATGATGATCAATTTAACCAAGAAAGATGGGAGGACGCTCAAGTGGAACGTAAGTGGCAAGGTGAAGTTTGAACGCAGTGAGGGATAGGCAACAAATACTGGCCCAGCTAGTGAAGGCCACAGCCCATGAATGAATAACAATGAAGGGATGGGTTGAATGGCCTGTTCTCATGTTGTCAATCCAATGTAAACAGTAGAGTGAAGGTGGAGCAATACAGTTTTTGGGAACATCCAATGGAGGTATCCATACTTATGCTATTTCATTCTTCCAAGGCCATAATTATGCTGACCAGATTTTGCCTTTTCCCAGAGAACTGAGCACTGCAAGCTGACTACATGTACACAATGGTAAATACTTTGGCCTGTTTGGCTGCTGTAACAGGTTAAGGATTAAGAGACAGATCAAGGTAATGTTTTGTTAAAGATATGGCCTCCTAAAACTGTTCAGGTTTGGCACTCGACAGCAATTGGGAGTACGGTTGCTATGGCCAACATTGAGGCCTAACAAGAGAAATAAAACAAGGCCTTTATGAGAGGTTAAAGAGAGGAAATCCTTCGAGACAATCATTAGAGTAATGAAAGTCATTAACCGACACATTGGGAAAGACGGCATTTTTGGCATCAATTTGGAGGGTATTTTTTTCATTTTTTTCTTCCTTATTTTAAATCATCTTTGATACAAGCATGGGAATTGGAATTAGCTAAGTAGGAGTCTAGCCAAGAGTGAAGTGAACACATTGCTAGTTAATATGATAGTCTATTAATTTTGAACCTTACAATTGAAAATGATTTAGTGAAATGCAGGGAGAAGCGTACAGTATCCAATGTATGACAGTAACAGAAATTGTCAGGAGGAATTTAATATCATTCACACAATGCCTGCTCCTGCTGCAACATTTGGTTAGCTTTAGTGGGTGGTACTGTAGTTTACATCATCGGAGTTCATTAAAAAAAGATTAATATGTTAATTTCCGCTTACTGGCAATTCCTGTCTGCCAAAGATTATCAGCTTGTGGGGAAACGGGTCTCCAGGATTTGTACTGAATGGGAGAAAGAAAGAGAGGAGAGTAGGAGAGAGTGAGACAGTGGGAGAAATGGAGAGGGAAATGAGGGGTGGGGGGGTGACGGGGATGCTGTTGAAAGGGAGAGCAAAGGGCAAGTGGACAGAGTGAGGTGATGGGAGGGACGGGAGGAGGAGAGACAAAGTGAGAGAGAGGGAGACCAACTTGAGAGACAGAGACATTGAAAGAGGGTCAGTGAGAGAGGAACAGTGAGAGAGAGAGAGACAATGAGAGAGGGTCAGTTAGAAAGGGACAGGGAGAGAGGAGCAGAGGGAGAGGAGCAGAGTGAGGGATAGTGAGAGACAAAGAGACAGTGAGAGACAGGGACAATGAGTGAGAGAGAGACAATGAGAGAGGGACAGTTAGAAAGGGACAGAGAAAGAGGAGCAGTGAGAGGGAGGGACAGTGAGAGAGGGACAGTTAGAAAGGGACAGAGAGAAAGAAGCAGAGAGAGAGAGAGGGGGATAGTGAGAGAGAGACAGTTAGAGAAGAACAGTTAGAGAGGGACATAGAGAGAGGAGCAGTGAGAGAGAGGGACAGTGAGAGAGAAGGACAGTGAGACAGCGAGGCAGTGAGAGAGGGACAGTGAGAGAGGGACATTGAGAGAGAGGGACATTGAGCGAGAGACAGTCAGAGACAGAGGGACAGTGAGAGAGAGGGACAGTGAGAGAGAGGGACATTGAGAGAGAGAGAGACAATGAGAGAGGGACAGTTAGAAAGGGACAGAGAGAGAGAGGAGCAGAGAGAGAGAGGGATAGTGAGAGTGAGACAGTGAGAGAGGAACAGTTAGAGAGGGACATAGAGAGAGGAGCAGTGAGACAGAGGGACAGCGAGAGAGAGGGACAGTGAGAGAGAGGGACAATGAGACAGCGAGGCAGTGAGAGAGGGACAGTGAGAGAGAGGGACATTGAGAGAGAGACTGTCAGAGAAACAGAGACAGTGAGAGAGAGGGACAGTGAGAGAGAGAGACAGTGAGAGAGGGACATTGAGAGAGAGACAGTCAGAGAAACAGAGACAGTGAGAGAGGGACGTTGAGAGAGAGAGACAGTGAGAGAGGGACATTTAGAGAGGGGCATAGAGAGCGAAGCAGTGTAAGATAGGGACAGTGAGAGAGAGGGACATTGAGAGAGAGAGACAATGAGAGAGGGACAGTTAGAAAGGGACAGGGAGAGACAGGAGCAGAGAGAGGGAAGGACAGTGAGAGAGAGAGACAGTCAGAGAGGGACAATGAGAGAGAGGGACAGTGAGAGAGAAAAACAGTGAGAGATGAACAGTGAGAGAGGGACAGTGAGGGAGACAGACAGTGAGAGAGCAACAGAGAGAGAGAGAGGGGTCCACCCTCAGACTTCAGACCTAAGCTCAAACACATACTCTTGAGTTTCCACTGAGTTCACATCAGAGTGAAACAGAGAGGGACAGAGAAAATGAGACCTAGTGCAGAATATATGAATAACCACTACCCCCACCACCGCACCCCACCCCCCCACCCCCGACTCTGGGAGGACGTGGGTCAGTGAACAAACGACGCAGATAATTGGCAAAAATTGCTGGGGGAAGGGGAGGAGAAATGTTTTGGTGCTGCGAGCTGTGATGTGGAATGCACTAAACAAAAAGGTGGGGGAGCAGCTTCAAATTTAAGTTTGAGAAGGGAACTGGAAATGGAACATCAAAAAGAACAATTTGAAGAACAATTTGCTGTGAAAAAGGAGGGGACTGACTGGATAACTCTTACAAAGAGTGGTACCAGTACTAGAAACCAAAAGGTCTTTCCTGTGCTCTTTGTGTCCGGGATTTGGTAAAACAACAAATCCAGTGAATGAAGTGTCTGTCCAATATCATCACATTTTCGCCTCCTGAATTGAGGAACTTCACAACTATCTACTTTCCCATCAGAGTCCCAGCCCATAATGTTGCCAGCTTGGAGCATCTTCATTCAGAAGCCCAAGGATGAGCTGGGGTTCATCACCCACTGTGCCCCACCCCAACGCTATGTACAGGGCAACTGAAGCTTGTACAGCTGCCCAATCATTCCATTTATTTCATGCTTCTGGGATCTTGCTGTGTGCAATATGACCACCATGACTGTCCACCGTACCACAGCAATTACACTTCGGGAGGATCACAGTGGAAGCGAAACACTCTTTGGACTTCAAGGATGTGAAAAACGCTACAAAAGGACAGAGGAACCCTTCACTATTAAGCCTGTGGATTTTGTGGCCAGGTTAATGTGAAATAACTCAGCTAACAGGAAAGTTACAGAAAGTACAGCAGGTCTGGCAGCATCTGTGAAGGAAAAAACAGAGTTAACATTTCGGGTCCTGTGACCCTTTCTCAGAACAGTTCTGAGGAAGGGTCACTAGACCCGAAACGTTA
The DNA here is from genome assembly GCA_024137785.1 of Ginglymostoma cirratum. Taxonomy (NCBI): domain Eukaryota; kingdom Metazoa; phylum Chordata; class Chondrichthyes; order Orectolobiformes; family Ginglymostomatidae; genus Ginglymostoma; species Ginglymostoma cirratum. Next base: position 4,054,520 of record JAHRHZ010000064.1, on the reverse strand, counting down.
ACTCTGTTTTCTCTTTCACAGATGCTGCCAGACCTGCTGAGCTTCTCCAGCAACTTTGTTTTTGTTCCTGATTTACAGCATCCGCAGTTCTTTCGGTTTTTATTTAAGTTACAGAAAGTAGTCACCCAACAAGGAATCAAGGGCTACGGGGAGAGTGCGGGTAAGTGGAGTTGAAATGCCCATCAGCCATGATTAAATGGCGGAGTGGACTCTATGGGCCGAATGGCCTTACTTCCACTCCTATGTCTTATGGTCTTATGGACTTATAGATCTCTCTGCTTTAAGCTCAAAAGGCTCCCATTCACATGTTGTGGCTGAAACCCTTGTGACCGTGTTCATACCTCGTTACAATATCTGTGTTTGTGAGCCTGGACAGTGAGCTAAAAATTTGTTCTTGGGATATACATAGGAACAGGAATAGACCATTCAGCCTGTACCACCATTCAATGAGATCATGGCTGATCTGTGGCCTAACTCCATATACCTGTCTTTGCCCCATATCCCTTAACACCTTTGTTTAACAAAAAAAATTATCTCTCTCAGATTTAAAACTAACAACTGATCCAGCATCCAGAAATAAGCATTTCTCAGTCTATGCCTCACTGTTCTAGAATCCCCAACTAGTGGAAATAGTTTCTCTCTATCTACCCTGTTTTTTTCCTGTTGATATCTTGAAAATCTCAATCAGATCAACCCTTAACCTTCTAGATTCTAGGGAAAACAGGCCTGAATTTGTACAATCTCTCCAATAGCTTAAGCCCTGAACGCCAGGCATCATTCTTGTAAACCTACATTGTTATCCCTCCAAGGCCAATATAACCTTATTGGATACAGGCATTGTTAAAAGTGACATTTCTTGCCCGTCCCTAGCTGCCCTTGAGAAGGTGCTGGTGAGCTGCCTCCTTGAACCGCTGCAGTCCATGTGCTGTGGGTTGACCCACAATGCCCTTAGGGAGGGAATTCCAGGATTTTGACCCAGCAACAGTGAAGGAACAGCGATTATACTTCCAAGTCAGGATGGTGGGTAACTCGGAGGAGAACTTAGAAACATAGAACATAGAACAATACAGCGCAGAACAGGCCCTTCGGCCCTCGACGTTGCGCCGCCCTGTGAACTAATCTAAGCCCATCCCCCTACACTATCCCATCATCATCCATATGCTTATCCAAGGACTGTTTAAATGCCCCTAATGTGGCTGAGTTAACTACATTGGCAGGCAGGGCATTCCACGCCCTTACCACTCTCTGAGTAAAGAACCTGCCTCTGACATCTGTCTTAAATCTATCACCCCTCAATTTGCAGCTATGTCCCCTCGTACTAGCCGACATCATCATCCTGGGAAAAAGACTGTCACTGTCCACCCTATCTAATCCTCTGATCATTTTGTACGTCTCTATTAAATCCCCTCTTAGCCTTCTTCTCTCCAATGAGAACAGACCCAAGTCCCTCAGTCTTTCCTCATAAGACCTTCGCTCCAGACCAGGCAACATCCTGGTAAATCTCCTCTGCACCTTTTCCAATGCTTCCACATCCTTCCTGTAATGGGGCGACCAGAACTGTACACAATATTCCAAGTGAGGCCACACTAGCGTTTTGTACAGTTGCAGCATGACATCATGGCTCCGGAACTCAATCCCTGTACCAATGAAACCTAACACACCGTATGCCTTCTTAACAGCACTATCAAGCTGGGTGGCAACTTTCAGGGATAAACCTTCAGGAAAAACTTGCAGATGATAAAGTTCCCATGTACCTGCTGCCCTTGTCCTTCTATATGGAAGTGGTTGTGGGTTGGAAGGTGCTGTCTAAGGATCATTGATGAGTTGCACTCCGTCATTGCTTGCACTGTGGAGGGCACATCAAGTGAGTTTCCAGGAATCCGCACCTTCCAATACGATGTGAGTAGGTCTCAGGAGATGGAACCCTTAGGATTGTACACCCTGCAATCTCCCACCAACCATTTTGCCCCTCTCACCCCCACCTCACCACACCTGATCCCTATCAAACCCACCCTGTAAAGGCCATTGTGCCTCCTTGATTGATCTTGCTAAATTTTATTAACGTCAAATACTCAAGACTAATCTCTACAAATGCCAGGTGAGAATGTGAGTAATTGCTCCCTGACACATTACATTGCCACTCAGAATATTCAGAGGAAAAGCGATGATGAGGAGCGAGTAAATCCATTCTGCAAGATACAGACCCCTCCAATAATGATAAATGGTTTCGCCCTGTTCTTGGCTTGATTACTGCCCAGGTTGTTGAGAGAATGTAACTAATGCAATCAACATAATTTTATAATCCACAAAATTAATTCCACAATTAGGCATCTCTCATGTCAAATGTTAATACCTGGCTGTAACACATACGTGCACACACACACACACACACACACACACACAATCTCTCTCTCATACACACACACTCTCTGTCTCTCACTTTCTGTCACACACGCACGCACACACACATACACACTGTCACAAATACACACTCTCTTACACACACACACTTTCTCACACACACACTCTCTCTGTCACATACACTCTCACACATACATATGTTCCCTCACTCTCTCTCACACACACACACTCTCTCTGTCACACATACACACTCACTCTGTCTCTCTCTCACACACACACACACACTCAAACACTCTCTCTCAGACACACACACACACTCTCTCTCTCACACATACATATGTTCCCTCTCTCTCACACACACACTCTCTTTGTCACACATACACACTCACTCTGTGTCTCACACACAC
>JAHRHZ010000064.1:4009824-4040196 GCA_024137785.1 Ginglymostoma cirratum | reverse complement strand
GAAACGTTAACTCTGTTTTCTCCTTCACAGATGCTGCCAGACCTGCTGAGCTTTTCCAGCAATTTTGTTTTTGTTCCTGATTTACAGCATCTGCAGATCTTTCGGTTTTTAGCTTTATTGTCACATGTACTCACATGAGTGCAGTGAAAAGTTTACAAATCACCACTTACGGTTCCAGTTTAGGCACCTAGGTACAGATTCTTAAGTATTCATTCCCAGGGAAAATAAAAACCAAAAGAAAGATAAAACACAGACTTTCAAAAGTACAAAATTATAGTCACAAACTAGAAAAATTAAAGAAATAAAAAGTTCAGAATATGAGTCATTCCACAATAATATATCAAGAAAACGAAAGAAATTTAAAGAGAAGAGAATTGTTTTAAAGAGAAGGGAATTTAAGGCAAAAGTGTGAAGAGACTGAGAAGGTGGGACCTCCATTGTAACTTCAACCAATGCAGGAATTGAATCCACACGGTTGGCATCGCTCTGTACTGTCCAGGCAACTGAGCTAACCAAGGGTCACCCTCCTTGGCCAATGGCAAAGGTCAGACCTCCAACACCCCCACCCTGTCAGAAATGGATTGTTCGCTGTGTGCCCACTGTCTTTAGTAGATGGAAGGGCCCTGGAACTGAGCAAATATTCTTAGCCATGCCTAAAGGGGAGGGGGCAGGTGCAAGGTAGGTGGGGGGTACGGGGGAGAGGGGGGGGGGGTGGAGAGAGACAGCACAGTCAGACCACTCCGTTCAGTATCTTCTTTCCATCTGTGTTGAGTTGCAATCCTTCCTCACTAATGAGTGCTCCTGTTGTGAATAATGACTTGCTTCTTCAAGTCAGACCCAGGAGAGCACCCAGGTGCCTGACAAAAACCATTTCCTTCAACTCAATAAATCTCTAGCAGCTGAGGGACCGAACGTTGGCCTGACATGCTGAGTTCCATTGAGCACAACTTTTTTTAGGGTGGGGGGCTGCTAGCGGACAGCCCTTTGTTCAGCATGCGGGACTTTTAAAACAAAACGGGACCATTGTGTGCAATTACTATGAGGGTCTCTGAACACAGACGGTGAAATATAATCATAGAATCCCTACAGTGTGGAAACAGGGCCTTCAGCCCAACAAGTCCACACCAACCCTCAGAGCACCTACCCATACCCATCCCCCTATAAACCACGTAACCTACACATCCCTGAACACTATGGGCAATTTAGCACGGTCAATCCACCTAGCCTGCACATCTTTGGACTGTGGAAGAAAACCAGAGCACCCAGAGGAAACCCATGCAGACACAGGGAGAACATGCAAACTCCACACAGCAGTGCTCACCACTGAGCCACCATGTTACGTGCACGTAGGGTAGGCAGGAAATAGACAGGTAGACAGGGAGGAACATTTTCCCCTTTGTTGGAGGGACTAATGACCAGGGGACATATATTGAAATTAAGGAGCAGGAGGTTTAGAGGGAGATGAGTGGAAAAACGTTTTCACCCAGAGGATGGTGGGAAGCTGGAACTCATTGCCTGTAAGAATGGTAGAGGCAGAAACTTTCATAACATGTAGTACAGATTTAGATGTGAACTTGCGGTGCCAGGGTAAACAAGGCTGTGGGTCAGGTGCTGGGAAAATGGGATTGGAATAGTGAGGTGGTTGTTTTTGACCAGCACAGACTCGATGGGCCAAAGGGCCTTTTTCTATGCCTCTGTGACGCAGTGCGACATGAGAGAGTGGGCTATCATACAGCAGATCGAGATCGCTCGACACCACCCTCTGACAGAATGAGTGCCTTGCCACACAGTGGATCAGTTAACTCTGTTCCGTAATCATTTACTGAAGCCAAACAGAAGCTGCCAGGCCACCAGGAGAAGTATCAAACAGAAGGTGACACAGAACACAATGTGGACTGACGTAGCTGTTCTGATATGCAGCAACAAAGGTCCCATTCAATTCAGTGGCTTTGCGAGACACTCACACACCTGACACATTTAGCAGCAGTGTTCTACACATGACTCCAATCCCATGCTACACCCTGGGACTCAGTGCCCTCAACAACAAGCTGCATTGATATAGTGCCTCTGAGTGGAGCCAACAATGCGCTAAAGTGCGTCAAAAGGGAAGACTCGCACAGGGAGATACCAGAAGGATTAGGTGTTTAAAAACTGTGTTGATGGGTAAGTTTTCCCAACTGGGATTCCTGGGACAGTCCTAAATTTGAAAATTATATCACTTTTTTTTCAAGATGCATCGTCCTTACTTTCGATGAAAAGTTGTTGTTTATTCAGTTGTGTTTTATATCGTTTTCAATTTTGTTTCTCGAACATGTAGAGATGGTGGGAGGGATGAGATTCCAGGTTCCACTGAATTTTACCATCGGTTGTGGGGCTCCTTAATTAAGGGTTTAAACCACGGCTTTAAGAAGTGACTTACCGATTGAGAGAAACAAGAGCGAAGCGGAAAAGTTTAAGGAGAGAATTCCACTGCTTTCGGGTCTTGGTTGCTGAAGGCACAGCCAAAAATAGTGGAGAAATTTAAAATCCAGGGCACCCAATAAGCCAGAGTTGGAGGAACATTCAAGAGACCTTGGAGGGTTATAGAGCTGAAGGAAGAGACAAATGGGGAGGAAAGGGGCCATGAAGGGGTTAAACCAAGGGTCTTTCAGGTCAGAATGCTCCAATATCACGACGCATTGCTGCAATTACTAACGTGACCCAGCTCCCCCTTAAATTGTGCCAAAATGTGACTGACCATAATAGTGCAACACCTTAAAATACAAACAGAACAACAATTTGTTCAACCACAGAATCATACATTTTGATTCATTCACAGGATGAGAGCATCACTGCTTAGGCAGCATTCATTGCCCATCCCTAATTACCCAGAGGGCAGTAAAGAGTCAATCACATTGCTGTGGGTCTGGAGTCACATGTAGGCCAGGCCAGGTAAGGATGGAAGTTTCCTTCCCAAAAGGACATTCGTGTCCCAATAATCGACAATGGATTCACAGTCATAATTCTAAACTTTTTTTTATAACTGAATTCAAATTCTGCCATCTGCCCAGGCAGGATTCGAATCCAGGTCCCCAGGACAATACCTAGGTCTCTGGATTGATAGTCCAGTGATGAGAGTTCCGTTCAAAATTCTGATAGTGGTGGGGAGGAAACTGTTCTTGAATCTGTCTGTGCGTGTATTCAAACTGTTATAGATTCTGCCCAATGGACGAGGATGGAAGAGAGTACAACCGGGATGGGAGGGGGGGTCTTTGATCATGTTGGCTGCTTTCCTGAGGCAATGGGATGTATAGATGAAGTCAATGGATGGAAGGTTGGTTTGCGTGATGGACTGGACTGTGTTCGCGACTCTCTGTAGTTTCTTGTGGTCTTCGCAAGACCAGCTGCCACAGTTGAGTCAATGCAAAGGGGGCTGTCAGTCAGACAGGGAGGGAACTGGGTCAATCCAACTTCTATCAGATTCTAATGAGGATCCTGGAAATGCTGTTCCATTCAGAACTGAAAATGAGCGTAGCCCTAGGTAAACACACACTCCAGCTTCCTGGGCAATTGGCTCAGTCTCAAACTGTCTCAAAAGGGGCAACAGCAAATGCAGTGAAGCCAGGGCAACTTTACCCCATTACTCCCCCTGAGGCCGAGGTTGTCGGTGTTTTAAGATCGCAGAAGGCGGATTCTCACCTCAGAACTGCCTGTGCCTCGCATTTCGCCCCTTGATTTACAGCAGCCCATTGTGAAATGTGGCCGACTGTGCCAGAGGCCCAGGCGGCATATTGTTTCCATGACAACGGCAGAGGTTACGGCCCCCTCCCCGTCCCCAAGGGATCCACAGTCGTTGGATCTCACTTCGTTTCTACCCACCCCTCCCAAAGTAAAAGATAATTACCCTGTTTTCCAGACACGGCACCACCTGCCCCCTTCTCATACACTCTACCCCTGTCGTACAGCCTTCAGTTCTGAAACTGCACAATCCTAAAAAAGAACAGTAATTGGCCTTTTGAGAATATTCAGCGCAATATTTAAGACAGAGAATGAGGAGGAATTTATTCTCTCAGAGGGCAGGGAATCTGCGGAATTCTTTATCGCACAGGACTGTCGAGTCTGGGTCATTAAGTAAATTCAGGCCTGAGACAGAGTCTTAATTAGTAAGGTTATGGGGAAAAGGCAGAGAAAAGGAGCTGAGGATGATCACATCAGCTATGGCCTCACAGCGCCAGGGACCCAGGTTTGATTCCAGCCTCAGGCGACTGTCTGTGTGGAGTTTGCACATTCTCCCTATGTCTGGGTGGGTTTCCTCCGGGTGCTCCGGTTTCCTCCCTCAGTCTAAAGATATGCAGGTTAGGGTGGATTGGCCATGCTAAATTGCCTATAGTGTTCAGGGAAGGTGTAGATTAGGTGGGTTATGGGGGGATCGGCCTGGGTGCGATGCTCTGAGGTTTGGTGTAGACTTGTCGGGCCGAAGGGCCTGTTTCCACACTGTAGGGATTCTATGATTCAATGATCTCATTGAAAAGTGGAGCGGAATCGATGGGCTGAATGGCCACCTTCTGCTCCCGTGTCTTACGGTCTTAGATAAAATAAATATCCCAGATGGTCTGGTTGCTATAGCAGGTCTCCATGTCTTCCAATCAGCAGCTATGAGGGATTCTGGACAGAGTCACAGGGCTGTTGTGGGGGAGGTGGGATGGAGGCTACAGGAGTAGTTTTGCTAAGGGTCTTCAGGAATTGAAGATTTATCTTCTGTGCAGTGTATTAATCAGTAACCAAAGGTACCCGGGGTGCAGACACATAGTGGCAGCTTTCCAACAAAAAATAACATTCGATTTTAATTTGAAACAGCCGCAGCATTTCTTGCTGGTTCTAAAAATATTCTCGATGGGAGAGAGACTCAGCATGGTTGGGGGGGTAGTTCATCAGTTATAACCTCCAGGAATGTGACCAACCAAGAGTTGGCAGCTCAGGTTGTGGGGAAAAGGAGGACAGGAAACGATATCATAATAGTTTACCGTGAGAATGCCTCCACGTTTATGACCAGGCAGAGACAGAGTATCCAGCTGCTCCTCTCCCCCTACCCAAGACCGATGACATTTACTACAATAGCTCACAAGTTGTATTGCCATTTGTATAGCGCCTCATTGCAACCATCACACCACCACATGAAACAGAACTGCAGCTGCCTCAGAATCATAGAATCCCTACGGTGTGGAAGCAGGCCATTTGGCCCAACAAGTCCACACCGACCCTCCGAAGAGCATCCCACCTATCCCTGTAACCCCACATTTCTCATGGGTGACCGACCTAGCCCGTACATCTCTAGACACTATGGGCCAATTTAGCATGACGTATCCACCCTAGCCTGCACTTCTTTGGACAGTGGGAGGAAACCGGAGCACCCGGAGGAAACCCACGCAGACACGGGGAGAATGTGCAAACTCCACACAGACAGTAGCGTGACGGTGGAATTGAGCTGTGAGGCAACAGTGTTAACCCCGTGCCACCATGCCTTGCCTGTGTTCATACGTATGTTCTTACCTTATCACCCTGCAAACTCGTCCCTTTCAAATATTTACTGAGATGAGGAGGAATTTCTTAAGCCAGAGGGTGGTGAATCTATGGAACTTATTGCTCCCACAAAGGGCTATGGAGGCCTCTCAATGGGTGTATTTAAGACAGAGATAGACATGTTCCTGATTGGTAATGGGATCAAGGGTTCGAGGGGAGAAGGCAGGGGGAATAGGACTGAGAAACATATCAATCATGATTGAATGGCGGAGCAGAATGGGCCGAATGGTCTAATTCTACTCCTATGTCTTTTGGTTTTAGCCCCATGGTTTTTGAAAGCTACGACTGGATTGGCTTCCACTGCCTTTTCAACCTGTGCATTCCAGGTCATGGTGTGGGGCTGGATGAACACAGCAGGCCAAGCAGCATCCTGCTCCTATGATGCTGCTTGGCTTGCTGTGTTCCTCCAGCCCCACGCCTTGTTATCTCAGATTCTCCAGCATCTGCAGTACCTTTTATCTCTGATTCCAGGTCATAACCAGACTGGCTACAGTTTAAAAGTGGGGGGTTAACTGGACAACTCTTGCCGTCTCTCAAAATGGCCTCCCTCCGTACACTGATACACAGTGGTATGAAGAATGCTGCAATGCATTACTCAAAAGGATTGTCAGAATCTGTACTAATCCCTGACACTAGGGGTGTGTGACATGAGGTCACTGTGACATATGCCAACACACTCATTGTTTCAGGCTCGAGAAATTGCTTCAAATAACACCACCCAGACACACAGGAGGGAATATTCACAGGTTAATGGAAATGCTTCATGTACTGACCTAGCAAACAGGTTTCCAGATAGAGCTTAGCACAAAACTCACACAATGCATTCTAAACAATTTCGAAGACATGGGAAAGGACCCTTCCCCAACATCAGGACAACCCTAAGCACTTCCCAGCTAAGGCAATGTTTTCAATGCAGTCAACAGTTGAACAACAGGTAGTGTAATTTAAGCACAGCAAGCTCCCACAACTGGCAAAACGGGCAAGGGAATCAGATCATCAGATATTTGCGACAGAGATGAGGAGGAATTTCTTCTCTCAGAGGGGAGTGAATCTGTGGAATTCTTTACTGCAGAGGGCTGTCAAGGCTGGGTCTTTAAGTAGATTTAAGGCTGACACTGACAGATTTTTAATCAGAAAGGGAATCAAGGTTTACGGGGAAAAGGCAGGAAATTGGATGTGAGGGTTATCGGGTCAGGCACAGTCTCACTGAATGGCAGAGCGGAATTGATGGGCTGAATGGCCTATTTCTGCTCCTACATTTTATTATTGGCCGATGCACTGTCTGTTTTCACCACAGTGCCGTGAGATCCTTTACCTCAGATGGCAAGCACGGCTCCGATTTAATGTACCATCCAGAATACAGCACCTCCTTTAGAAGTGCACTGTGATATTAGAGCCGTCTCATGCATCCAACTCTCTGAAATGGGACCTGCACACACACAGGTCAGTGTGTGAGCACTGAACCAGTACCTGACCCTCAGACTGAAAACTGAAAGCCTTTCAAAATCAAGGCGTTGCTTTCGAGGCCCTGGGACCCATATACAAATCCCATCTCACAGTGAGGCTCAGATCCACATTCAGAAATAAAGGAAGGTCTGCAGGCCACTGTCACAGTAAGAGCCCATACCAACGTCACCTTCAGTGAATAATTTACAAGCCATTCACTGTTTGAAAGGAAGGGAGCGTGAGAGGAGAAGGTCACCATCACCTGTGCAGATTCTCAGGGATTTGTGATCCGTGACTCTGTTTAAAAATCTATTTCAGGGAAATGGGCATTGCTGGCTGGGTCAGCCTTTCTTGTCCATCCCTAGCGGCCCCTGAAAAGGTGGTGGAGAGCTGTCCTCTTGATCTGCTGCAGTATTTTTCATTCATTCACAGGATTTCAGTGTCTCTGCCTCAAAGAACTACACAGTTGTCAAAAGGTTTGCAGGGCTACAGAAATTATTGCCTATCCCTAATTGCCCAGTGGGTAGTTGAGAGTCAACGACACTGCTGTGGGCCAGACAAGCAGTTGCCTTTCGTAAACGACATTAGTGAATCAGGTGGGCTATACCTGACTATTGCTTCAATTATCTTCATACAATAGAATAGAATAGAATCCCTCCACTGTGGAAACAGGCCATTTGGCCCAACAAGGCCACACCGCCCCTCCGAACAGCATCCCATCCTGACTCATTCCCCTACTCCTGCAATTCCCCCGTCCACCCCACCTAACCTAAACACCCCTGGACACTACGGGCAATTTAGCATGACCAATCCACTCTAACCTGCACATCTTTGGACTGTGGGAAGAAACCGGAGCACCTGGAGGAAACCCACACAGACACGGGGAGAATGTGCAAATTTCACGCAGACAGTCCCTGACATTGGAATCAAACCTGGGTCCCTGGCGCTGTGAGGCAGCAGTGCTAACCACTGAGCCACCGTGCTGGCCCATCATTATCCTACAGTGCGGAAGCAGGCCAATTGGCCCATCGAGTCCACTCTGAGCTTCCAAAGACCAACCCACCCAGACCCACCACCCTCCCCTTCCCATAGCTAACCAACCTAGTGTGCAATTCTTTGTGACGGTGGGAGGAAACTCACGCAGACATGGGGAGAATGTGCAAACCCCACACAGTCAGTGACCCATGGGTGGGATCAAATCCAGGTCCCTGGCACTGTGATTCGGTAGTGCTAATTACTGAACCACCATGCCCACCCTATTGAAGTGTATTAAATTCAAATTCCACCATCGTCCACTGCAGGAGTTGAGCCCAGTTCTCCAGAACATTACCTGGCTCCCTGGATTTAAAAAAAAACTAGGAATAACGCCACTGGGCCATCACTGCCCTAGCTGATGAAAGCATGTTCAAAAGTGTTGTTAGGCGGTCATCAGAGCCAATGTTCCATTTTGTTTGGTTTTCCTTAGTGCACAGTTCTCTGAGATACATGGGTAGGAAATACTTCTAGAAACAGACACAAGCTACACGAATTGCACAGAACTTCAGAAAAGCTTCGAGGGAAAATGGAACAGGGCTGTGTGTATAGCATTGTCCTTTCCCGAGCCTCAGTCAAGTCAAATTGTCCCTCAAATAAACCACCTGGTGACCTTCCCATTGCTGCCTGTCTGGGAGCTTGCTGTGAAGGAATTGGAAAATCCGGTTGTGACTTGCGTGAGGTGGACAATTATCTAAAGAGAAAATATTTGGAGGGCTACAGCTAAAGGAAGGGCATGGAACTGGACAGACAAGAGAGCCAGGACAGAAAAGATGGGCTGAATGACATCGTTCTGTGCTGCATTTGTTCACACATTTCCTACATCGTGACAGTGGCAACAATCAATTGAATGCTTCATTGACTACTTCTGAGTGATGAAGTCATATAAGGAGGCCAATCAGCCCATCAGTCCATACTGGCTCTTTGTAGAGCAATCCAGTCAGTTCTATTTCTCTCGTTGTAGCCCTGCAGCCTTGAAAGTTTATCTCCCTCAAGTATCCATCCAGTTTCTTATTGAAATCTGTCCTGTATTTTAGATCAGTCCCTAAGCAGGTGATTAATTTGCCTCTCGGTGATTCCTCACCCAGTCTAATCCTTCAGCAAGTTCATGGTAAATGATGGAGGACAACCCAGGAGTTACCAGGCAACACCAAAAAGAAGCTGAGATCAGATGACAACCTGAACATTGGCTCAGTTTATACTGGCCACACTCCCTGCACCGTCAACACAATTGGATATTTTTTTTCGCATTAAATATTTCATGAGCGACCTTTATCTGAGTTCTTTTATAGGGTAAAAGACAAGCTCAGTAAGATATTTAGTTTGTCCTCTATGAAACCAAGAGGTGTTTCTACAAGGTTTGACATTCACTGCTCCTGATCGGCAGGAGACACACAAATATTGGCCTAAAACTAACGAGACTGCAGCCCAATGTGAAGCAAGTTAGAGGCGGGGATTGGAAGGGGTTCATGTGTAGAGTTATAGGGTGTACAGCACAGAAAAGGCCATTCAGCCCACACATCCTGGTGCTCCACATCACCTACCTCTCACCCTATCAGCATATCCCTCTCTCCCTTGTGATATCCCTAACTTCTCCTCAAACCATTGCTCCCAAACCTTTTGCCCTTCTGTGATCCCCTAATGAGTCCCGAACATTGCTGTGACCCCCCTACTTCAGAAGGAGTGGAGGTGTAGTGGGGGTGATGGGGGAGAGACCTGTGAAGTCTAGCCATTGCCAATTTGTGACTCGCTAACGCCAAAATTGTAACTGGTGACCTCGCTTGTAGTCCCAGTCACGAATTTACAAAGTCCCTGCTGTAAATGCATCTCTGCCATTCCCCTTAACTGCTCCCTGAATCCCTCTGCATCCTGGATTAAGGTGGAGGAAGATAGGGTAGGTTGCAAAGCCAAATAAAGACACCTCCCGAATTGGTTTCAGAGTGGGGGTGTTATACCCAGACACCTGGAATGCCAGGTGAAGCGGGAGTTGGCGTCAACAATGTCTAGGGGGCTGGCTTATTCATAGAACAGTACAGGACCTTCAGCCCACGATGTTGTGCCGACCTATTACTCCTATGAAGAGTGGCTGTGTTCTGGGGAACAGAGCAAATCAGTGTAGGCACCTTTCTTTCAGTGATACAGGCAGGATATCTTTATGTCAGAAAGGGTACAGAAAAGATTTACGCGGATATTACTGGGACTGGAGGGTTTGAGTTATAACGAGAGGCGAGATAGGCAGGGACCTTCTTCCCTGGCGTGTCGGAGGCTGAGGGGTGACTTTGTCGAGATTTATAAATCCATGAGGGGCATTGATAAGGTGAAAAGCCAAGGTCTGTCCCCCAGGGTAGGGCAGTTCAAAACTAGAGGGCATAGGTATTAGATGAGGGGGAAAGATATAAAAGGGACCTAAGGGGCATCTTTTTCACACAGACAGCGGCTCATGTATGGAATGAACTGCCAGAGGAAGTGACAGGTGCCAGTATAGTTATAACTTTTAAAAGACATTTGGACAGGTACTTAGACAGGAAAGGTTCAGAGGGATAAGGGCAAATGGGACTAGCTTAGTTTGGGAAACCGTTCAGCATGGGCAAGTTGGGCCAAAAGGTCTGTTTCTATGCTGTATGACTCTATGGATCTACAGCAGGTCCAGCAGCATCAGGTAAGAGAAAATGAATTGCAATCGTTGAGTTCATTCACCTCAGCACATTGTCAGAAGATCTCATAGCTTTTCACTCTGTGGCTTCAATATGACCTAGCTGTCACGTGGACAAATCCCTGGAATGATGAATTATACGTTTCTACTCTTTGATGTAAGTGGGTGGGGCTGGAAAGGCCAAAATTTGACATCTGTTTCCAAATGCCCTTGAACTGAATGAATTAATAGCTCATTACAGAGAGCAGTAAAAATCAACCACATTGCTGTGGGTCTGGAGTCACATGTACCCCTGAGATAAAAGGTACTGCAGATGCTGGAGAATCCGAGATAACAAGCATGGGGCTGGATGAACACAGCAGGTCAAGCAGCATCATAGGAGCAGGAAAACTTGACGTTTCGGGCTAGGCTTGTGCCTCCAATAAAATGGCATCAGAGATAATAGATACTGCAGATGCTGGAGAAGGGTCTAGGCCTGAAACGTCAAGCTCTCCTGCTCCTATGATGCTGCTTGACCTGCTGTGTTCATCCAGCCCCATGCTTGTTATCGCACATGTAGCCCTGACCAGGTAAGGATGGCACACTTCCTTCCCTGAAAGATATTAGTGAACAAGACAATCAATGATGGTCACAATCACTGAGACCAGCTTTCAATTCTAGAATTTATGAATTGAAATATTACTCCGCCAGCTGCTGTTACAGGATTTGATCCCACATCCCCCAGGACATTAGCCCGCGCCTCTGGTTTGCTGGTCAAATGACAACTCAGAAAGCAGCCATTCAGCACAACGCATTAACGCATATTCTTCCTGCAAGGCTCCAAACACCTTCATCACAGCCAGCTATTATTCCCGCAGTCCCTCAGGATCATTGTTCATAAAGAGGGAGAGACAGGGAGAGCGACTGGTGGGGGGCAGATGGGTACATGAACGGAAAGGGGAGAGATATGGGCCAAATGCTGGCAAATAGGACTAGATTAATTTAGGATATCTGGTTGGCATCGATGAGTTGGACTGAAGGGTCTGTTCTGTGCAGTACCAGCTCTATGATTCTACAAAAAATACCATTTTATTAGAGATAACAAGGTGTGGAACTGGATGAACACAGCAGGCCAAGCAGCATCATAGGAGCAGGAGAGCTTGACGTTTCAGGCCTAGACCCTTCTCCAGCATCTGCAGTATCTATTATCTCTGATGCCATTTTATTGGAGGCATTTCGGATAAGGTTCACTGGAAATGATCCCTGGTGTGAAGCGACTGTCTTATGAGGACAGCTGCTGCTCAGATTGGGAATGCGTTTCCCATTCCCGAGTCAGTTCACAAGTTGATTTGTACGCAAGTTGGAACACGATGCAGGACAATATAAAGCAGCCGTCTGTAAGTACAGGAAATGTTTGTACATCAGGTCTTTAAAATCACATCACTGTGTGGGATTGTGATCACTAGTACAAGTGTTCCCAAGTCAGACTTTTGTAAATCAGGGACCCCCTGTGGCTCGGGACTTGTATCCATTACAATATAAAAGAATGAGTGGCAACACTATTGAAATAATCTATTGGTTATAAACAGCTTGGAGAAGCCATGAGAGATAGAATTCCCGTCAATTTTTTTAAAATTCTACATTCAAAATTAGCAGCAAGACCGGCCCTGAGCCCTGTGGCAAGTTGCAGTGTATACATCAGGGTATAGCGAGCTGCTGTTACTGGTATGTTCGCAGCACATGGCCCAATTCCAGACCTCCAGGCTGTTACAGGACGAGAACCACATCACTACAACATCTCAGATGTAGGGTGATCTCCGAGTCTGCCTTCGCTTCCAGCTTCGTGTCATTCACCGGACAGCACTGTAATAAGAACAGGGTTCCCTGACATCCCTGTTCTGGGAGGGGGGATGGTGAAGGATATAAAGGAAGTCAGATTTTGTTGCCGCTGTGAAGCAATTGGGGCAGAGGACAAAGAAAGAACCCGCATTCTAAAAGCGCCTGTCACAGGCTCATTGTTCCAACACAGTTTGCAGCGAATTCTGTCTTTTAAGTGTGTGGCAGAAACAGTGACAAATGTGTACACAGCAAGATTCCATAAACTATGTCATAGTATGCAGATTTTTATTTCTTGACTCAATAAAGAATAAATATCAAGCAGGCCACCAGGGCAGGAGGTCCTCCTTGTTCTTCGAAAGCAGTCTTTTTTAAAATTTATCCAAGGAATGTGGGCACCTCTGGCTGGGCCAGCATTTATTGTCCATCTCTAGTTGCCCTTGAGAAGGTGGTGGTCCACATGCTGTAGGTTGACACACAGTGCCCCTAGGGAGGGAATTCCAGGATTTTTGACCCACCAGCACTGAAGGAACGGCGGTATATTTCCAAGTCAGGATGGTGAGTGGTTCGGAGGGGAAGGATGTACCTGCTTGCTTTGTTGTTCTAGAAGGAAGGTTGTGGGTTTGGAAGACCCTGCCTAAGGAGCCTCGGTGAATTTCTGCAGTGCATCTCGTAGATGGTACACACTGTTGGTACTGAGCATCGGTGTTGGATGATCTACCGAGCAGTGGGCCATAGGATCTTTCATATCCACCTGAGAGACCAGACAAAAATTCTTTTCCAAGCCTAATACAAAGGACAGCTCCTCCGGCAGTGCAGCAATCCCTCAGTACAACATGGTGAGTGCCCGCTCCCTTTCACAGCAATCAGCTGTCCCCGAATGGGAAAATGTGGCCATTCAGCCCATCGAGGGGCTAACTTGATAAACAATTCAACTCCCCCTGTGGACAAATTCGGACCGCTCATTGGGAAACGTGCTGCCCAGCAGCTAACTGAGCAACTCATAAAGGGCTACCACTGAAGAACAGCCAGCCTCAAGACGTTGACAGCCTCCTCCTACTCTGTCCAATAAACCCTCAAACCATGTTGCTCGGTGACACACACTGTAACTGGGGTCAGATACCGGGAATGGGAGGTGAACAACCAACAGCCATATTGCTCATAACCCTCCCCAGCCACTGGAAGGCATCAGGAGGAGGGGAAGGGTGTTACTTTGAGGGAGAGACAGAAGTTATAGAGAAGTAGAGAGGAGGGATGTGATTAATGATGGTGGAAGACAAAGATGGAACAGGGAGGGAAAGGAATTGTGCTGTAAAAATAAAAACAAAATGAGCAGCCACCAGAACCAGAACAAATTCAACAGTCTCGAGCAAACTAATTTGAACGCAGGCTGACTCTTTGGGACAATCCAAAACTTGGAATCCTGGCTTAAAATTAAGCTACCAGCCCCCCATCCCGACAGAGTTCAGACAAAACTATTTCTCTGAAAAACACTTTCTGAAAAGGTGATGGATGCAGGACTCTTTGAATACCTCCGAGGCAGAGATCAGCAAGAGGGCAATAGGCTGCCTCAGAGTGCCAGGGACCCTGGTTCGATTCCACCCTCGGGCGACTGTCTGTGTGGAGTTTGCACATTCTCCCCGAGTCTGCGTGGGTTTCCTCCGGGTGCTCCGGTTTCCCCCCACAGTCCAAAGATGTGCAGGTTAAGTGGATCGGCCGTGGGAAATGCAGGGTTACAGGGATAGGATGGGTCTGGGTGTTCAGAGGGGTGGTGTGGACTCAATGGGCTGAATGGCCTGCTTCCACACTGTTGGGATTCTAACATTTACAATGAACTTGTGAAGAAAAGGGGGAGGGGGACGGTGGGAATGTGGGTTTGAAATCACAATCGTATCGAATGGCGGAGCAGGCTTGATGGGCTGAATGGTCTGTTCTTTGTCCATATGCTCATCTATTGCCATTGTGATCTGTTGCCCATTTGAACAATGGGAGAGGACTGTTGTTAAAGAAAGTATCAGTGGTTTATGATCACTGCGGGGCATGCTCTGCATTGCAACGGCAGTGAAATAGCCAAATGGTCGAGGAACCTGTTCAGAACGCAACTTTGGTCATTCCCAAGGACCCTGTGAAGGGCATTCCCCACCACCCCACACCCCCATCCCCTCAGCCAGCACTGCCACATGAAACATGGTTTTCTTTTTTGACGTTTAAAACCCAGTCGGGTCGAGCTGACCCCTTCGCCTGAGAGGCAGCTATCTTCTTGCAAATTCCACACTATCTCGACCATGGACCAGCCTTTGTTCTGCCTTTGCCCTCTGCCCTCTGCCCTCTGCAATCATTTCAGCGCAGCCTCAGCAGCAGTAGGTTTGCAAGAGCTTGAAGCTGTCCTGTCAAACTCTCAGCACAAATGCCAAGCCGGGAGGGTCGGTTTGGGGTAGAGGGCTGGGGGATGATGGTCACCAGCACCATTGGGCTAACGAGTACCGCACTTTTATATTTTTCTGGGGGAGGGGGATGTGCTGAGGGGCAAGTAGGACACATTCCCTCTGAGCTACCTGGCTGCACAGCAGCCCGAAAGATCCCACGCCAGTCTCTTCAGATTAGATTTACAAGACACCTCGCAGTTAAGCAAATCGACCAACTATACCCTCCGAAAAGAACCTGGCCCTGAATGAGTGAGGGTGTGTGTGTGACTGCGAGTGTGACTGTGTGTGTGAGTGCGAGAATGTGTGCGAGTGAGAGTGTGTGCGTGTGAGAGTGTGACAGTGTGCGTGTGAGCGAGAGCCTGTGAGTGTGTTTGTAAGTGACAGCCTGTGAGTCTGTGTGTGTGAGTGAGAGTCTGTGAATGTGAGAGTGTATGAGTGAGCCTGTGAGCATGAGTGTGAGTGTGTGTGTGTGAGCAAGAGTCTGTGAGTGTGAGTGTGTGAGTGAGGGTGAGAGTGTGTGTGTGTGAGCAAGAGTCTGTGAGTGTGAGAGTGTGTGTGTAAGTCTGAGTGTGAGTGTGATATCAGTAGATTGGGCAGAACCAATGTAACATGAACTTTAACCCCTTCAGTATTACACATGCATAGGAGCTCAGCCTCATTGTGTTAATAGCCTCGGGACCCTCAACATAAAGAGGCAAAGTAGCAGGTTACACAGCAAGAGTTGGAAAGTGGGATTGACCAGCTGGTAGACACAATGGGCCGAATGGCCTCTTTCTGTCCTGTAGATTCCAAGTGATCCACTGCTGAGAGCCAGCTGAGAGTGCCAGTGGTAAAGGGAACAGGCCACGATGCATACAACTCGATGGGATCATCACTGACCAGCTAATGACACCAATTAAACTCAGTGAGGCCATTCTGGACGGAAAGCTTCAAGCTTCAAATAAAGAGGATCCCAGAGGGAGTCGTGAAGGTAGAGAGGACACTAGTGATTGGTGAGATTATAGGGGTGGCTGTGATGCTCTTCGTGCTTACTGTATGTCAGCCCATGTAACATAAACCACAGGCAGAGAGTTCTGTAGAGTCACACATCTTGAAGTTCATTTACAACACGATTCCCAAGACTGCAATATCAGAGATTTACACAGTCTGCATTCTGTCCTTACTGATGTTACTACACATTACACACACATTAACTGACTGACTCCATGACTCAGACAAAGTGACTGAAGGCGAACAGGTACTTTCATGCTGGAATATCACGTTATGAGTGTCTTAAAGCTACCAACCTGTTCGTCTGGAATTGATGCCAAAGTATAATAATGTGTGTGTGCGCATGTGTGTGTGTTCGTGTGTGCATGTGCGTGTGGGTGTGCATGTGCGTGCGCGTGTGTGTGTCCGTGTGTGTGTGCATGCGTGTGTGTGCATGTGTGTGCATGCGCCTGTGTATGCATGCTTGTGCGTGCGCGTTGTGTATGTGTGTGTATGCGTGCACGTGTGTGTGTGTTTGTGTATGTGCATGTGTGCGTGTGTGTATCCGTGTGCGTGTGCGTGTGTGTGCGTGTGGGGAAGCGGGGGATGGGGTAGGGATTCCTCAATTTTAAAATCATAAAAACAAACCTTTGTTTCAATTCTCGTCAAGAGTGCCAAATTTATTTACAAGATGGAGTGGGTGGGCAAGAGAAAACAGAGATTGAAACTCAGGGCTGGCCACGCCCCTGTCCCATCAAGGAACGGGGCTGGCACAGAGCAGTTGGATCCAGTTTCGATCTGGACTTGATTCAACCTGACAGTAGCCAACAATGGGTGATGACTGCTCAGAGACTATCCACTGTGCCGTGAATGAGCCTCTTGTTTGGAGAAGACTGCACTGAGCGTAGGGGGAGCGACACTTGGGTGAGTGAAGACGGTCGCACACCCCCTACCCTTCGTCGAGTTGGCATCAGGCCAGGTCTCTTTTTCGCCAGCTGTGATTGGCCCACCCACCAGGAAAACATCACCCTTCAGACATTTACGTGAAATTATTGATCTCGCACACAACCCACCCCCCACCCCAGACAACAAAAAACGACAGGGCAGCTCTCATCTTTCCAACGAACAGCAATAATTCTGAAGGCTTATTTATTCTACTCTTGAAACGAAGGATGCTCTGCTGTCGGGTTATAGCTCATGTCAAAAGAACACATGGTCAAGTCCCACTGGAGATAGTGGAGGATAGTCTGTCCAGGTCCACAGTCCCAGAGCCAGCACTGAGGGGGTGCTGCACTGCCACCAGTACTCTCTCTCGAATCAAACCAAGCCCATGCTACCTCTTCAGGCATGTGTGAAAGATGCCCTGGCTACGATTTCAGAGGAGGATAGGGCAAGATCTCTCCCATGTTAATATTTACACCTTAATCGATGTTAAAAAATAGATCATTAGGTCATTGGCACATTCCTGCCTAAATCAGCAGTTGCTTTCCTATGTTACTTTTGCAAATTAAAGTACTCCACTGATTCACAGAAGTATTTTGGTACAGAAGGGGGCCATTTGGCCCATTGTATTCTACCCTGCAGGGCCAATCTCCTGCCTTCTCCCCATATCCCTGCACACTATTACTAGCCCAATGCCCCTCCTGAATGTCGCAATGGGACCTGCCCCTTCCACATTTCCAGGCAGTGTATTCCACACCCTAACTATTCACTGGGCAAACAAAGCTTTTTCTCATATTGCCCTTGCTTCTTTTGCACAGCACTTTAAATTGAAGCCTTCTTGTTCTTGCCCCCTTTACAAGTGAGACAGCTCCTCCCGATCTGCTCCCCCCACCTGCTCCTAGTTTTGAAAACCTCTACCAGATCTCGCTCTCAGCCACCTTCTCTCCAAGGAGAATGGTCCCGCATATCAAAGTGGCAGAAGTGCTTGGAAACATCCTACGCGACAGAAATCCACATCTTCCTTCCTGCAGTTTCACAGGCCCCTCACAGACTGCTAAGGTCTACGATGCAAACCAAAATAAAAACCAAAAGAACTGTGGATGCTGTGAATCAGAAACCAAAACAGAAGCTCAGCAGGTTCGGCAGCATCTGTGGAGAAAAGTCCAAGCTAATGTTCTGAGGAAGGGTCACCGGAACCCGAAACGTTAACTCTGACTTCTCTTGACAGATGCTGAGCTTTTTCCAGCAACTTCTGCTTTTGTTCACGGTCTACGATGCCATCAGTTTATTTCACATTTCACATCATAGTCAGATAAGGAGAGTCAAACATATCGCCTCGATTGCGTTCCTCAACCCCAGGACTTACGTTGCCCCATGGGGACCGGTGTGACAATTGAGTCACAGGCCAACCCTGGGTCTGTATCAGGGAAACACCTTCACCACACAGTCTGCAAAAGCAGAGGGGGTACGCCAGCTGGGGAAAAGAATTAACAAGCGCCTCTGATTCTTTGCGGTTTCCTGTGACAGAGAATTCCACAGGGTCCCCAATCTCTGGCTGAAGCCATCTTTCCTCCTCTCAGTGCTAAATGGCCTACTCCATATCTTTCGACTGTGACCCCTGGTTGTGGACTCCCTGGTCATTGGGAACATCCTTCCTGTGTTTACCCTGATAAATCCAATGACAAGTTTATAGGTTTCTATGAGATTCTTCTAAACTCCAGTCAATACAGTCCTAACTGATCCAGTCTGTCTTCATATGTCAGTCCTGCTGTCCCGGGAATCAGTCTGGTGAACATTTGCTGCACTCCCTCCATCATAAGAACATCCTTCCTTAGATAAGGAGACCAAAACTGCACATAATACTCCAGGTGTGGTCCCACCAGGGCCCTGCATAATTACAAGCATCTCTGATAGCAACACCCTTCCCCCATCTGCTCAGTAACGGTTTCAGAAATGAAAGTAAAACTCGCACCAGCATGCTACAGCTTGTGAAATATGTAAACAAGTTTCTCCAGAATGCAGCAGTGGTTTATCCAACTTGTGCATTACGAAACAGACCCATACAGATCCAGACTAAACTCATCCTGGCACCCCTTCTCAAAGGGAAACTCCGAGACACCACCAACACAACTCGACTCAAATATGCTTCGTCATTGATTCCGGTCCCACAGCCCAGAATATACCCTTGACATCCGGAACA
Source organism: Ginglymostoma cirratum (assembly GCA_024137785.1). Lineage (NCBI taxonomy): Eukaryota > Metazoa > Chordata > Chondrichthyes > Orectolobiformes > Ginglymostomatidae > Ginglymostoma > Ginglymostoma cirratum. The sequence continues at coordinate 4,021,154 of JAHRHZ010000064.1, read as the reverse complement.
CTGCTGCACGTTCTTCCCTGAATCACAGAGCAGCTGTTTCCTCTTTCATCGGAGAAAGGGGAGGGAAACAGAATTCCAGAACTATCTGATGCAATGTTCAAGGGGAGGCTAACTGCAAAGCACTTACAGTATCTAATAAGACCATCTGATAAAGGAGCAGAATTAGGCCATTTGGCCCATTGAGTCTGTTCTGCCATTCAATCATAGTTGATATGTTTCTCAATCTCATTCTCTTGCCTTCTCTCCTTAACCATTGATCCCTCCTACTTATCTAGAACCTCTATCTATCTCTGTCTTAACTACACTCAATGACTTGGTCTCCACAGCCCTCTGCAGCGAGTTCCACAGATTCACCACCCTCTGGCTGAAGAAATTCCTCCTCATCTCAGTTCGAAAGGGCCATCCCTTCACTCTGAGGCTGTACCCTTGGGTCCTAGCCTCTCCTATTAGTGGAAACATCTTCTCTAATGTCTGCTCTATCTAGGCCTTTCGGTATTCAACAAGTTTCAATCAGATCCCTCCCTCATCCTTCTAAACTCCATCACGTACAGAAGCAGAGTTGTCAACCACTCCTCCATGACAAGCCCTTCATCCCTGGGATCATTCTGGTAAACCTCCTCTGGACATCCTCCTGGACCATCACATCTTTCCTTAGAAAGGGGGCCCCAAAACTGCTTGCAATATTCCAAATGGGGTCTGTCCTACAGCAAAGGTTTCCTAACCTCAGCACATCCGGTTGATTTTTGTGGTCCACGGAGTGTTCTAGAAGTGTGGACGCTCTTGCAATATAGCAAAGGCAACAGGCCGTCAGTGCACAGAAAGCTCCCGCGAACAGCAACTTTGTACAGTCAGCTACTTTCACAATGTTGGCTAACAGGTCAATGTGGGACAGCACATTGTTGTGAATTCCCCAGTGCAGGCACCCAGACAGAGGTCTCAGTTTAACATCACATCTAAGAGATAGCACCTTCCACAGCACCGCAATCCTCCAGTATCACGCTGAGAGACAGACTTGGCTAAGTGCCCAGATCCCAGCTGTGGAATTTGTGGGTGGGAATGGGCGCTTGGCACGTTTGCCTTTGTTGGTCAGAGCATTGAGTACAGGGGTTGCTACATTATGTCGCAGCTGTACAACACGTAGGTGAGGCCACAACTGGAATATCGCATTCAATTCTGGTTGCCCTGCTATAGCAAGGATGTTGTTAGACAAGAAAGGTTACAGAAAAACATTACAAGGATGTTGCCGGGACTGGAGGATTTGAGCTGTAAGGAGAGCCTGGATAGGCTGGGTCTTTTTCCCTGGAGCGTCGGAGGCTGAGGGATGACCTTATAGAGCTTTATAAAGTCACAAGGGGCATGGAGAGGGTAAATAGACAAGGTCTTTTTCCTAGGGTGGGGGAATCCAAAACTAGAGGGCATAGGTTTAAGGTGAGAGGGAAAGATTCAACACGGTCTTGAGGGGCAATTTCTTCACACAGAGGGCTGTGCATGTATGGAACAAGATGCCAGAGGAAGTGGTGGAGGCAGGTACAATTACAACATTTAAAAAATATTTGGACAGCTTCATATTTGAGAATTGTTTAGAGGGATATGGGCCAAACGCAGGTAAATAGGACTAGTTTTGTTTGGGAAATCTGGTTGGCATGGATGAGTTGGGCTGAAGGGTCTATTTCCATGCTGTTGTGAGTCTGACCAGTGCATGACTGTAGCCTTGTGACATGGAGGTGGCAGCATTATTGATTGAGTAATTGAGGCTGGTCGGTGGGCGGAGGGTTGGGGAGTGCGGTTTTGGCATGGGACATGAAAAGGAAATGACAGTTGCAGGGCAGGCGGGGGATGGAAGGTGCCTCCACCAGTCCCAAAATAACATTTTACAACAGAAAACCAAACAGCTGAACATTTTTACACCATGAATCAGCCCTGCTACGTCATAGTTTCTGCTCAAAAGCAGGAAGGTTGGCTCAATTGGAGACAAAGTCAGAAATCACATGTCACCAGGTTATAATCCACATGTTCATTTGAAATCACAAGTTTTTGGAGCACTGCTCCTGCATACCCACACTCCGAAAGCTTGTGATTTCAAATAAACTTGTTGGATTATAACGTGGGGGCATGTGATTTCCGGCCTTGTCCACCCCAGTACAACACCACCGGCAGCAGAACTGGAGACAGTGTCACTCCTGGAGAGGAAGAGGCATCAAGGACTGCCCTATCTGGGCCACCTAGTTCAGAATGGGCTCCCGAGCGCACAGTATCACTACCAGGAAAAGGTCTGCTCTTGCGAAATGGGCAAGAGATAGCAATCATTTCAGTCTTAAACGACACACCAGAGTGTGGTAAGTTCCATCACGAGCAGCAACACAGGTTTATATCACACCTTTGACATTGGTTAAACGGACCCAAGGCGCTTCACAATCACACTGTCAAATAACATTGGCAGTGTGCTGAAGGAGATGACATGAGGACAGCTGAGTGACAGCTCAGTCAACAAGGAGGATATCAAAAGATCCTCTTAAAAAGGAAAGAGGTGAATGGATTTAAGCAGCAGATTTTGGAACACACACAAAGCAATACCCACACTACAACAGAAACACAAGAAATTCCCGCGGACACTAAACCAGGTCCCATCAGGAAACATGGACCTTCTGCTCCTACACCTCACAGTCTTAGCAGAAAGGGAATTGGGAGGGTTATGGGGAAAAGGCAGGAAAGTAGTTGAGGTTTATCAGGTCAGCCATGATCTCTCCAAATGTTAGAGCAGACTTGTGATGGGCCGAATGGCCTACTTCTGTTCCTGAACCTTATAACTCAAATGTAGCCAGGGAGAAACTTTGTCTCATATAAAATAAAACAAAGAACTGTGGATGCTGGAAATTGGAAACAAACACAGAAATTAGTGGAGAAACTCAGCAGGTCGGGCAGCATCCCTGGAGAGAGAGAACGAGAGAGAGAGAGAAGGGAGAGATAGTGTTAATAGAACATAGAACAGTACAGCCCAGTACAGGCCCTTCGGCCCACAATGTTGTGCCGAACTTTTACCCTAAACCTAAGGTCTATCTAACCTCCACCCCTACCTTATACTATCATCCATATGCCTATCTAATAGCCGCTTAAATGCCCCTAAGGAGGCCGACTCCACTGCCCTCTCCGGCAATGCATTCCATGCCCCAACGATTCTCTGAGTAAAGAACCTACCTCTGACGTCTCCCCTATATCTACCTCCACTCACTTTAAAACTATGCCCCCTCGTAATAACTACCTCCACCGTAGGAAAAAGTCTCTGGCTGTCTACTCTATCTATACCCCTGATCATTTTGTACACCTTTGTAATATTCCTAACCTAGTTCTGAGGAAGGGTCACTTGACCAGAAACTGTTAACTCTGCTTTTTCTCCCTAGGCACTGCCAGAAAAGCTGAGAATATTTGAGATAGTAAGAACTGCCGATACTGGAGTCAATTCTGATGAAGGGTTTAGGCCCGAAACGTCACGTTTTCCTGCTCCTATGATGCTGCTTGACCTGCTGTGTTCATCCAGCCCCATGCTTGTTATCTCGGATTCTCCAGCATCTGCAGTACCTTTTATCTCTATAACACAGTGTGGAACTGGAGGAACACAGCAGGCCAGGCAGCAGCGGAGGAGCAGGAAAGCTGATGTTTCGGGTCGGGACCCTTCTTCAGAAAATGGGACAATTTTCTGAAGAAGGGTCCCGACCCAAAACGTCAGCTTTTCTGTTCCTCTTATTAGCTGAGAATATTTGTTATGTGAGCCCCACTCCTCATCTCCTGAGTTTCAGACCTTTATCTGTGGGGTTTACTGTTGTACAAGATAGATTCCATTCCTGCACCTCCTCTGAAAATGCTGCTCATACCAACAGCCTGTCCCCCACTTTCCCCACCCAGTTGGTTGGAGGGGTGTGGGCTTGTCCCTGTCCTCACAGGGCCTGGAGAACACTGACTTGCTGAGGCACTGTTAGTGGTGGGACAGGAAGAGCCCAGCCTGATGTGTAGATGGGGTTGTGACAGGAGTGGATTGGGGCGGTGCAGGTGGGCTGAGTTTTTAACTGAATGGTCAATAAGCCAAGCTGCCCCCAAATGGCATAACCAAGGAAATGTTGGAATGGGAGTGGGTTAGGAATGTTGGAAAGTTAAACTTGTTCATCCAGCTCCCAAAGGAGTCATAGCAGCAGCAAAATGTCTGCACGGGGTGGGTGTGGGGAGGTGCATTAACTCAGGACCTGACACAGGAACATTTCATATCACAGCATCCATATACACACACACTCACACACGCACAGACACACACACATGCACACACGCACACACGCACACACACACAAAGACACAGACACACAAACATATAGACAGATACACACAGACATACACACAGACACTCACACACAGACATACACTGTCATTCGTATATGAACAGAGACACACAGATACCCACACACTCTCACACACACACAGACACACACAGACACAGACACACGGAGACAGACACACACACACACACACACACACACACACACATACAGACAAATACAGACAGACATATACACACATGTACACAGACGGACACTCTCATTTGTATATGAACAGACACACACACACACACACACACTCATTCGTATATTGACAGAGACACATATGCACACTCATACACACACACACACACGGCATATGCAAACACATGACCAAAGCACACTGTCTGTCCCTCACAACCAAACAGTTCAGCGAGGAGTGGATGGGATGGGCAGGAGGAGAGAAAGATGCTGGTACACGTGGAGGAGATAAAGATAAAGGGGCGCAGGAATGAAGAACAGGGAGGGAGGAAGGAAGAGGAACAGATAAGCATGGAGATGTAGGGGAGTCGAGAGGGAAAAGAGAGACAGAGAGAAAGAGGCACACTGAGAGGGTGAAAGGGAAGTCACACGAGAAAAAAGAAAAGTTGGTAATGTTTGGTCCTTGGAAAAGTGCAAACAAACACATCAAATTAAACAAAAATCAGGGAGTAATTAATCATCTAATCTTCAGGCCTTTGTCCTGTTGTATTCCTGCAGTTTATCTCTTCACCATTCGTCCAATCAATACACAATTACTACAGCTCGGCTCACATTCATGGCATGTACAACTGCAGGGGCAGGAAGGAGTTGGTTGGGGTGATTACAAACAGTAATACACAGCAAGATGTCATGATTTGGCACCAAGCTGTCTGAAAAAGCCGGTGGAAGCAGATCCAGGAAAACTTTGAAACGAGAATGCTGTGAAGTGCCTAAGAAAAGGGAGATGTTGCAGGAATGTGGGGAAAGGGCAGGAGTTAGTGTGTCTGAGCAGATCAAGCTTTCAAAGGTCTAGTAGTCTCACGATGGACTGAATGGCCTGCTTCACTGTTCCTCATCAAGACACAAGAGAGGGGAAGGATAAATTGAACATCTATGTGTTTACTGGAAGGGACAGTAGGACCTCTTCACAGCACATCAACCCGCCACCCTCAGTTTGAGGAAGAGTCACAGGACCCGAAATCTTAACTCTGATTTCTCTCCGCAGACCCTGCTGAGCTTTTCCAGCAATTTCTGTTTTCGTCACGGACAACGTGGCCATTTGTCAGTCAGCTGTCTGTGGGATCTTTCTGTGCACATCTGGCTGCCTCGCCTCCCTGCATTAACCTTTTTTTTCCCCTCCCCTAACTGACCTGCTCTGAGATGAGATGATGCACCTCTGGGGCAGGAGGGTCGTGAACCAGGCCTCCCGGTCCACAGGTTGGGACACTACCACGGTGCCACAAGAGGGCCCCTGCCTCCCTTGCATTGCAGCTGGCAGGAGGCTTCCCATCAGCTGTGAGGAGACGGGAGAGGGCCTGAGGGTCAGTGAAGGTGTGACAAAATGTAAAGCCTCTTCCTTCAAGTTCGACCACAGCTCATTTAAATGCCACGGTCTGAATGTTTCACATAACCTCAGCCACTAACAATGGAGAATTTCATCACCAAAGTGATTGTGCTCTTTCACCCCAGGGATTATTGCTCAGATCCAGCCAGAACAGGCAGCATTCTCCCCATCCCAGTTTCTCTCCTCTCTCTCTCTCTGTGACAGCCAGTTCCCAGGGTCATGCACCTGAGAAGTTCCATCGAGAACATGGCATCAGAACTGCACACTGCAATATTTCATTTCCATATAAGGGTCAGGTTGAGCATCTAGTCCTTCAACTGTTCGCAAAAGAAAAAATCTGCAGTTGCCACTATGGCAATTCAGATGCTTTTCTCACTCTCCTCCAGCCTCTGTCGCTTAACTGACCATGAACGTGTTTGTGGGATCTTGCGGTATAGCAAAATGGTCACCACATTTCCGACAAGCCATTGGGCATTTGGTGTTGTGCACCCTTCAGAATGCACTGCAGACGTTCACCCAGACTCCTCCTGCAGCACCTTCCAAACCCATGACCACTTCCACCTAGAAGGCCAAGTGCAGCAGATATATGGGAACATCACCCCCTGCACGTGCCCCCCCCAAGCCACTCACCATCCTGACTTGGAAATATATTGCTGTTTGCTGGGTCAAAATGCTGGAATTCCCTCCCTAAGGGCATTGTGGGGTCAGCCTACAGCACATGGACTGCAGCTCACCTCCAACTTCTCAAGGGGGCAACTAGGGACGGGGCAATAAATGCTGCCCTAGCCAGTGACACTCACATCCCATGAAGTAATAAACCTGTTCAAAAGTGCTTTGAGGCACATTACTGTCATAGCAGTCGCGATGTAAATGCAAGCCTGTCTTTTTAAAACCACAATGTCTCTTTGTCTCCACGTTGTATCAGTAACTTTGTGGTTAAAATTCCCAAGATCATTCTCCCCACATCAGCCCTCTGTCCAAATTACCATTGGCTGAGCTTTCTGCCGCCTAAGCTCTGAGATTCTTCCTTAAACCTTTCTATTACACCCCACTCCTTGCTACACTCTCTCCCTGTGCACACTTCCAGTCACCTTTCTGATGTTTTAGCATCAGATTTTGTTTGGTTACACTGTCATGAAGCACCTCGGAATATTTTAACTCTGTTAAAGGCGCTAGGCAAAGGCAACTGGTTCTGATCAGAGTTTAAACCTTGCAGCAATGACCAGGAATCCCATGTAGGCGTCCTGCTCTCTACCCAAGTTATCCATTTGGAATTACATGTTGGGTCTCTCTGTGTCTCTCCCTCTCTCTCTTTCTGTCCCCCTCTCTGACTCCTGCTCTGCTTTTTTTTCTCTCTCTCTCCTTCTCTGACTCCTTCTGTTTTTTTCTCTCTGTCTCTCTCTGCCTCCCTCCCTCTCTCTGTCGCCCTCCCTCTCTCTGCCTCCCACCCTGTCTCAGTGTCTCTCTCTCTGTCTCTCTCTCAGGTAATCCCTCTTCCTCCTCACCAGCGAACCCTCAACAGGTCTGTCCATTTCAGGGAACGGGGAGTTACTGGATACAAACTTGCTTGGAGGATCAAATACTTCCGTCTCCTGTGTTATCAGTCACTGGGCAATGGTTTAGTGGTCTTATCACTGGACTATTAATCCGGAGATGCAGATAATGAGCCGGGTTTGAATCCCTACTGTGGAATTTGAATCCGATTAAAAATCTAGAATTAAAAGTCCAACTATAAACCATTGCTGATTATCAGGAAAAACCCATCTGGTTCACTAATGTCCTTTAGGGAAGGAAACTGTCATCCTTACCTGGTCTGGTCGACTTGTGACTCCAGACTCATGATTGAATTTTTTAAAGTGACTAAGTAAAAAACAACTCTAGGTGTTTCATAGATGGAAAACCAGACAAAAAAAAAACACCAGGCCTGAAATAACTCCACAAAGGACACACTCCTATCACCAAGTCACCCTTTATTTACACATGTATAGTAAAACGACAATGACCTATCTCGCATTGAGCCAGCTCCTACAGTGATCCTCCTGTTTATATCTGTCAGCCAGGGCTCCCTAATTGGATCAGGTTGACAGCCCCAATCAGGGAGCTCAGATTCTATGAGGTCCACCCGGCTAACCTTGTTACAATCTCTACAGATCCCAAGAAGGTGATTTGAGAGGGGGGCTGACTAAAAAAACCGCTGGGTCAAGCAAGGGGTTTCAAAAGCATCACTGCAGAAGAATATCAGAACAGGAGTTGGCCAATCAGCCCATCCAGCCTGTGCTGCCAGATGGGAATTTGGCAGCTGAAGGCTGCTTGTGCAGAGGTGAAAGACAGCAAGGGTTGATCAGAAAGGAATGGTTAGAGAGACGGAGAGAGATCTCCAACGTTACAGAGGAAGGGCGGGCTCTGGAGTCAGAGAGAGCTGAACACTTGGGACACTTTGAAAATAATTAACCAGACGCAAGCGGCCTCAGGTCTCTCTGAACACAATTGGGTGCTACGAAAATGCACCAAAAATATGTTCCTGGGACTGCGTTAGGAGATCCCTGCGAAACACTGCAGTAAACCAGGGGCAGTTGGACACTGCGCAGAATTGCGCGATTCTCAAAAAATACTCCTCTCCTTTCTACTACCCACACGTTACTGGAGCAAAATTCAGAACCGATATGCCAGAACGTAGAACAATGTCACAGATGTGTCTTGTAGTCATAGCCGCTCCTGATGGTTGCTCCCAGGTCTCCTGGGCCAGTGGTCAGGGATTGGGGAAACGTAACAGATTGTGTGCGCCTAAGACAAATGACTTGTCAGACCAGTTAAACCCAGGGCCCTGGCATAACACATGTCTCTCTCCAGGGCCTGTCAGTCACTTTGTACTCATTCCCACATCTTACAACAGCAGATGTTGGGAATAATCCCCTGATAAGTGCTCAGAAAAGATTTACGAGGACGTTGCGGAGATTGGAGGGTTCGAGTTATAGGGAGGAGGCTGAATAGGCTGGGGCTATTTTTCCCTGCACTGTTGGAGGCTGAGGGGTGACCTTATAGATGTTTATAAAGCTATGAAGGACATGGATAGGGTAAACAGGCAAGGTCTTTTCCCCAGGATGGGGGCATCCAAAAGTAGAGCGCATAGGTTTAAAGTGAGAGGGGAAGATTTAAAAGGGGACTGAGAGGCAACTTTTCATGTAGAGGGTGGTGCGTGTATGGAATGAGCTGCCAAAGGAAGTGGTGGAGGCTGGTACAATTACAATGTTTAAAAGGTATCTGGAGGGGTACGTGAATAGGAAGGGTTTAGAGGGATACTGGCCAAATGCTGGCAAATGGGACGAGATTAATTTAAGATATGGTCGGCATGGATGAGTTGGGCCGAAGGGTCTGTTTTCGTACTGTATGACTCTATGAGTGATGGATCACACACTCCCTGCTTTCAATGAGGCTTTGGGAAGCCCTCACACATATCCCGCACCCCCACCCTTCCCCCTCCCCCTCCCCCGACACACACACACACACACACACACACACACACACACACACACACACACACACACACACACACACTTCCCACCACCACCGTGCCCCCCCACCTCAAACACCCCCGCTACACACACACACCCATACCCACATTTCTCACCCCCCACCCCCAATGCCCCCCCCACACACACACCCATACCCACATTTCCCAACCCCCACCACCCCCAAACCACCCCCACATACATGCTCCCATACCCACATTTCCCACCACCCCCACACACATGCTCCCATACCCACATTTCCCACCCCCCACCACCCCCACACACAAATATACACACACATACACAATTACAGACCCACACACATAACTGCACACCCATCCACACACAATACAAACACACCCACACACATACATATGTGCAATGAAATTTCCAATTCACCTTCCCAAGAAAGGAAAACTATTTTAAAACAATTTATTAAAAATATGCAAAAGCAGTTTCCGAAACTTTTTAAATTGAATGTTATTGGGACTGCAATAACATTTAAATTGTATCCATACAGTATGTTCCACTCTAAAGGTGTCTCAACACAATTGCAAAACTCTTCATTCAGTTGAACCCAGCTTCCAGTCCCTTGGTATGTATTGTTAAAAGGCCTATGCCCAGTGCACCATGTGGTGGCTGTCCCACACTTCCACACTAAAGTATGCTTTATTCCTAAAATCTGCGTCAATACTTTCCAAAACATTTCAAACTGCAGGATGTTGGTGAGGCCACTTTTGGAATACTGTGTACAATTCTAGTTGCCCTGCCATAGGAAGGATTTTATTAAACTGGAAAGGATGCAAAAAAGATTGACATGGATGTTACTGTTACTGGGTTTGAATTAAAAGGAGAGGCCGAATGGGCTGGGACTTTTTTCCCTGGAGCCTTGGAGGCTGAGGGGTGACCTTATGGAGGTTTATTAAATTACGAGGCACATGGATAGGGTGAATAGACAAGGTCTTTTCCCTGGGGTAGGGGAGTCCAAAACTCGAGGGGCATAGGTTTAAGGTAAGAGGGAGAAGATTTAAAAGGGACTGGAGGGGCAACATTTTCACGCAGAGCGTGGTGCATATGTGGAATAAACTGTCACAGTTACAACATTTGAAAGACATTTCGGCAGGTACATGAAATGGAAAGGTTCAGGGGGATATGAGCCAAATGAAGGCAAATGGGACCAGCTTAGTTTGGGAAACCCGGCCGGTATGGATGAGTTGGACCACAGGATCTCTTTCCATACTGTGTGACCCTATGGTCAGGAGCAGGGATACGCCATTCAGCCCCTCGAGCCTGCTCCACCATTTAATACGATCATGGCTAATCTCATCTCAGTGTCAACTCCCTGCCTGCTCTCCATAACCCTTCAACCTGTTACTATTAAAAATCTGTCTATCTCCTCCTTAAGTTTACTCAATGTCCCAGCATCCACCGCACTTTGGGAGAGTGAATTCCACAGATTCACACCCCTGTGAGAGAAGTAATTTCTCCACACCTCAGTTTTAAATTTGTAAGATTCATTCCAGATTGCCTGTCATAAGGAAACGTCCTTTCTACATCTACTTTGTCAAACCCTTTTAGCATCTTACAGACCTCAATTAGATCTCCTCTCATTCTTCTAAACTCCAGAGAGTATAGGCCTAAACTGCTCAATCTCTTTATTTTTATTCACTCATGGGTTGTGGGCGTCGCTGGCTGGACCCAGCATTTATTGCCTGCCCCTAGTTGCCTTTTGAGAAGGTGGTGGTGAGCTGCCTTCTTGAACCGCTGCAGTCCATGTGCTGTAGGAAGACCCACAGTGACACTGAGGGAAAGGCGATTTATTTCCGAGTCAGGATGGTGAGTGGCCCAGAGGGGAGCTTGCAGGGGGTGGTGTTCCCATGTATCTGCTGCCCTCGTCCTTCTAGACGGAAGTGGTTGTGGGTTTGGAAGGTGCTG
>JAHRHZ010000064.1:3997999-4009424 GCA_024137785.1 Ginglymostoma cirratum | reverse complement strand
CTGTGAAGGAGAAAACAGAGTAAACGTTTCGAGTCCAGTGACCCTTCCTCAGAACAGTTCCTGAAACGTTAACTCTGTTTTCTCCTTCACAGATGCTGCCAGGCCTGCTGAGCTTTTCCAGCAACTTTGTTTTTGTTCCTGATTTACAGCATCTGCAGTTCTTTTGGTTTTTATTAAGTGCTGGAGAAACTTTGTCACCGGACCAGAAACGTTAACTCTGTTTTTCTCTCTCCACAGATGCTGCCAGACCTGCTGAGTTTCTTCAGCAATTTCTGGTTTCGTTTCAGGTATCCAGCACCCACAGTTCTTTTGTTTTATTTTGGTGTAGTGCCTTTGGCCCAATAACAGAGCTGGACCTTTGAAGGTACCAATTTGTAACACTCGGATGTGGATAGCTCTTTGCACCTGGAGAACTAGTAGGCTTCATGCAGAACCAAAAACAGTTGAGCTCATTGTCGTGTGTGCTTTGACATACAGTCTACAGAGCACAGAGTCCTGTATCAAGGAAATGAGCCTTGGGAAGACCCACTGTCTCTCTCTCTCTCCCTCTCTCTCTCTCTCTCTCTAGACTCTTCTTGTAAAGTCAAGCATCCTAAAAAGCACAGGAGATCTGAAGCTGCAGACAGAATGTTCACTGACTGGACTGAGGTGCAAATGCATGTCCTCCTACCTCATCCCCTTCTCTTCCCCATGTTCATTGCCTTGGTGAGAATGATCCAGAGAGCTGAGGCAAATCAAACAAAAAACTGAGAGACATTAGAGTAGAGGGAACGTGCATTACCTTTTTCTTAATACAAGCGATTTGCTGGTTAATTATATATGTAAATAGAGCAATTTATATCCCATTTCCATGGTGCAGAGATCTGGGTGTTTCTTTTTGGGAGCAGATTGAAAGCTCAGCTGTCCCTGTCCCCGCACAGATGTTCAGCTCCAAACTTGCTGCTGAATCTGCACTCACCCCTCACAGCAACATGAAATATCGAAACTGCTGCTCAGCCCAGAGGCAGGTACAGGATGGGGGTCACAAGCAGGTGATTGATGGTGATCCGGATCTGGGAGGAAAGGTTTCATACAAACATGGGAAATGGGAAAAAAAATCATTCAACCCTTCAATCCAGCTCAATATGATCACAGCTGATCATCCAGCTCACAAGCCGCGGGTAGTTTTATGAATGGCTGACTTACAAAGGCCCATTCTTACAAATGTGATCCCACACAGGGGTGTAATTTTAAATATCCAACACTACAAACATTTCCTGTGAATACAAACAGCTGCTTTTATATCGTCCTGTATTGCGTGCTGATTAGCATACAAATCAACAAGGGTCACCGGACCTGAAATGCTAACTCTGATTTTATTCTTCACAGATGTTGCCAGACCTGCTGAACTTTTCCAGCAACTTCTGTTTTTGTTCCAAACTTCAGACGGAACCAGGCATTGACTCTATTCTGTTCCCATTTTCTCCCCAAAACATTTCAATCCCTTTACCCCTAGGGACTGTAATTAACTCCTTCCTGAAAACATCCAATGCTTTACACTTCGCCCCTTTCTGTGGCAGTGAATTCCACAGGTTTATCACTCTCTGGGTGAAGACATGTCTCCTCATCTCAGTCCTAAACCTCCAGCCCCATATCCTTAAATTGTGACTCCTAGACGGACGGAAAGGGGAACATAGAAAGTGGGAGGAGTAGGCCATTCGGCCCTTCAAGCCTGCACCGTCATTCCATGTGATCATGGTTGATCATCCAACTAAGTATAATGTATTGAGGCACCTCAAGTGGAACATAATTTTTTTTTCTTTATTCATTCATGGGATGAGGGCGTCACTGACTAGGCCAGCATTTATTGCCCATCCCTAATTACCCAGAGGGCAGTTAAGAGTCAACCACATTGCTGTGGTCTGGAGTCACATGTAGGCCAGGTAAGGATAGCAGTTTCCTTCCCTAAAGGACATTAGTAAACCAGATGGGTTTTTCCAACAATCAACAATGGATTCATGGTCATCATTAGATACTTAATTCCAGATATTTATTAAGTTCAAATTCCATCATCTGCCGTGGCAGGATTTGAACCCGGGTCCCCAGCACGTTATCTGAGTCTCTGGATTAACAGTCCAGTGATACTACCACTAGGCCATTGCCTCCCCTGTAGACAGAAAAAATATCTGTTGCATTTTCTGTAATTTCCAATTTGAAATGTTCGAATGTAGTGTATACCCACCACAAAATGGATTTTGTAAATATTCAGGCTATTATGATCATACAGGTTGGAACATGTGCTTTGGGACAATGGGTGTTATTTGACAACCTCATCAATGGTATTTTGCAGTTGGCAGGTAAGGGGTGAACAGAGAAAAGGGTTGATCACATGGAGAACAAGGCAACTGAGATCCTCCAGGGTCAAAACAGATCAAGAGATAAGAAGAACGTGTAAGGCTTTCATATCATTGAACAAGAAAGCTGTCCCACCACGCAGGAGGGGAGGACTCAGGCTGAAGAGAGAAAGAGGGCACAGGGTCTAAAATATCAGTATCAAGTCAGGGAGATGAACACAACCAACTTTGTGAAGTCTGAGACTTTGGTGTTGTGTTCATTAGAACATATCAAAGGGGCATAAAGACTTGGGAGCAGATTTATAAAAACATGGCGTTAACATCAACAGTTCATATGATCATGCAGAGCGAACCAGAAGGGGGCAGAAGCTTTACCGTCAATACAGCCATTATCATATTGAGCTGGATTGAAGGGTTGAATGATTTGTTTCCATTTTCCATGCTTGTATGAAATCTTTAGCTATCAATAAAGAGTTCTGGAGACTATCGCTTCAGCACTTTGAGAGGTTCAATAGAATAAGATCATTAAGATGCAACAAAACATTGGACACCAGTGTTGACCTCCTGTCATCACCCAGAAGCTAATTCTATCACAGTTTCAGCATCTTTGGAATACCGTGTACAATTCTGGCCTCCCGGCAAAGGGTAGAGTACTTTAAATTGGAGAGGATACAGAAAGGATTTACAAGGATATTACCAGGACTGGAGGGTTTGTGTTATAAAGGCGAGGTTCTGTCGGCTGAGGCTTATTTCACTGGGGCATAGGAGGCTGAGGGGTGACCTTAGAGGTTTATAAAATCATGAGGGGCACAGATAAGGTAAATAGCCAAGGTCTTTTTTCCCTAGGGTGGGGGGAGTCCAAAACAGAATTTATAATTTTAAGGTGAGAGGAGAAAGATTTAAAAAGGGTGTGGGGGCACTTTTTCACACAGAGGGTGGTTCGTACATGGAATGAACTTCCAAAGGAAGTGGTAGATGTGTGTACAGTTACAACATTTGAAAGACATTTGAATAAGTTCATGAATAGGAAAGTTTTAGAGGGATATTGGCCAAATGGGACTAGTTTAGTTTGTGAAATTTGGTCAGAATGGGCGAGTTGGGTCAACAGGCCTGTTTCTGTGCTGTATGACTTATAACGCTGATACAATCAGACATCTGTGCTGTTAGTGTTTGGCCTCCATCAAATGGATGGCAGTAGTTCTGGAAGGCAGCTCACCACAACCCTCTCGAGGGCAACTAGGGATAGGCGATGATCGCTGACCCACCCAGCGATGCTCTTGTTCCAAGAGCGAATAAAAAGCAAAAGTGTTCTCCCTCCGAAGCACAGACTGCAAGGGAGAGCAGCCTCGCTTTCGAATGGCTGATTGGAACTCACTCGGGAAGGCAGTGTCCAGTTTGTCGGGAAGGCACGGAGGAGAAACCAAAGCTTTGGAAAGAGCGTTAAATTGTCAAATTTAACATCCCCACCCTCTTCAAGCACCACCTGCTCCATGTGTGGCAGAGCCAAGGGATTGTGTGTCAG
Organism: Ginglymostoma cirratum; assembly: GCA_024137785.1. Classification (NCBI taxonomy): domain Eukaryota; kingdom Metazoa; phylum Chordata; class Chondrichthyes; order Orectolobiformes; family Ginglymostomatidae; genus Ginglymostoma; species Ginglymostoma cirratum. The sequence continues at coordinate 4,005,569 of JAHRHZ010000064.1, read as the reverse complement.
GCTAACCAGCTATCCCAGAGTGGAATGGAAAGCAAACCACCCTTCATCATGAGGGACTGACTGAGGAGAAGGGGATGGGAGCCCCAAACAGGAGGAAGAAGGAAGAGAGGAACAAATTGTCACTTCCTTCCAATATTTCAATTCCTAACAAAAAAGCAGGAGGACAAGTAAATTGAAAGCCCTCTACCCTAGCAATAGCAAATACCCAATTAAGTTGCAAATTAGGCAATAGTACACTGAAGCCGGGCTGAAAAATGGGTTGTCACATTTAGCGACAGGATTTCCCTGTTAATAATTCTGATAAAGTAGTAAAGAGATCACATCCAATCCATCAGTCTGGGTTCCTTCATTTTCTGCATTTGCGAAAGCAAGCATGTAGGAGAATCTTATTAAAAACCAATGACTAAAAGGCCGGCTGAGGAGTTTCTAATTGAACGTGGAGCAATTTTCAAACCATTCTGCGTGCTGTGACTGGTGACAGCACCTTTTATAAAAAGCTGACAGCATTCGATGTCTGCAGAATGTACACAATCAGCTCAATGGTGCTGTAGCCACACGTGAAAGGAAAAGGCGTAAGGAAGCAAAGGAAAAGTTCCATCCATTGTGGCTCTTCGACCAAGGGGAGCTTAGGCGTGAGTGGCACTTGGGGTGCAGGCTACATTAATAATTTAGCAGGGGAAGAGCAGGGGAGCATGAGCAAGGATGGCGGGAAAGGGGCAGCGGTGGAGGTCAGAAAGGTGACTAGAATTGTAGAGACAGCGATGGCACCGAATGCAATGCAGCAAACAGCCTCTGTGCTACAAACAATCAACATGGACTACAGTGGTTCAAGAAGGCAGCTCACCACCACTTTCTCAAGGGCAACTAGGGATGGGCAATAGATGCCACGAGTGAATAATAATTAAAAAAAGCAACCTGATGTTCTTTAAAAATGCATTTGTGGGATGAGGGTGTCGCTGGCTGGGCCCAGCATTTATTGCCCATCCTAGACTTTTTTCTCGGGTGGATGTAGCTATAACGAGGGGGCATAGTTTTAAAGTGAGTGGAGGTAGATATAGGGGAGACGTCAGAGCTAGGCTCTTTACTCAGAGAGTGGTAGGGACGTGGAATGCATTGCTGGAGAGGGTAGTGGAGTCGGCCTCATTAGGGGCATTTAAGTGGCTATTAGATAGGCAGATGGATGATAGGATAAGGTAGGGGTGGAGGTTAGATAGACCTTAGGTTTAGGGTGAAAGTTCAGCACAACATCATGGGCTGAAGGGCCTGTACTGTGCCGTACTGTTCTATGTTCTTTCCCTAGTTGCTCCTTGAGAAGATGGTGGTGAGCTGCCTTCTTGAACCACTGCAGTCCACCTGCTATGTGTTGACCCACAATGTCCTTAGGGAAGGAATTCCAGGATTTTGACCCAGCAACACTGAAGGAATGGTGATATATTTCCATTTCAGGCTGGTGAGTGGCTCACTGGGGAAGTTGCAGGGGGTGGTGTCTCCATATATCTGCTGCCCTTGTCCTTCTAGATGGAAGTGCTCATGGGTTTGGCAGGTGCTGTTATTCTTTCACAGGAAGTGGGTGTCCCTGGCCAGGCCAGCATTTATTGTCCATCCCTAATTGCACAGAGGGCAGCTAAGAGTCAACCACATTGCTGTGGGTCTGAAGTCACATGTAAGCCAGACCAGGTAAGGTTCCTTCCCTAAAGGACATTAGTGAGTTTTTCTGACAATCGATAATGGATTCATGGTCATCATTAGAATCTTAATTCCAGTTTTTTATTGAATTCAGATTTTACCATCTGCCATGGCTAGATTCAAACCAGTGTCCCCAGAGCATTATCTGAAATAATTTAGTTAATATTCTCAGGGTTAATTGTCTAGAAATAATACCAATAGACCATTACCTTCCAACATTGAAATCTCGTTCATTGGGACAAGCTTGAATAATGACATGAAGCTGGAACTCAAGAGTCACTTTTCATTCAGGAAGAAAAGGGGGGAATAGCCGATTTAAGACAGAGATGAGGTGAAATTGTTTCTGTCAGAAGTTTGAGAGTCTGTGCAACAGATTACGGCGAAAGCAGTCTTTGAATGTTTCTTTAAGTTAGGTGGGGATAGAATATTGATGAGCAAGAGGGTGAAAGGTTATTGGGAATGTGGAGTAATTAAATCAGCCAGGACCTTACTGAGTAGTGGGGCAGACTCGAGGGGCTGAAATACTTACTCCTGCTCCTAATTCATAAATTGCAAAGACTGCAGCCTGCGATAACGAACGTTTGGGGGGGTGCGGGGGATTGAGCTGAGGTGGAATGTGGGGTGTTGGCGTTAAAGATAGGCACATGGAGTTATAGACCGTATAGCATTGAACAGACAATTCAACCCACTGTCCCTGTTCTGGTCTTAAACTGTGCATAAGCCTCCGCTCACCGTCCTGAACCTCAGTCTTCAACATGTTCCAAACTCCCCTCTCCCTCATGTTCTCACCCAGTTTCTACTTAATGTCATCGACTCAATGGGTCTTACCCAGCCCTGAGAGTTCCACATTCTCACCACTTTCTGGGTAAAAAAGATTTGTCCCAAATTACCCACCGATTTATGCAAGGCCACGCCCTCGCACCAGGATGCACAGTCGGAACCCGCTGTTCCACTACATGATGCATCACTGGAGAATGCCATCCCAAAGTTCTCTCCACAGGAGAGACGCAGCTGGGTCAGTGAGGGGTAGGGGTCAGCTCCAGGCTGGTCTGCTTTCCAGCCCGTTCTGATGGTCAGTTCACTGACCATAAGGACACACTGGGGGGGGGGGGGCGGAGAATCAGGGGGCTCTGTAGACAATGGGGCTCAGCCTTCTTGCAGCACATTGTCTGTTTACACTGCGCCAGGATCTGATCTGTCACAACATGCCGAGCACCAGCTCATGAATGAAAACTGTTCAAAGTCAGTCATACAGAGCGTGATTTCAATCTCACCGAATGTTGCTCTGCTCAGATAACAATCTTCATCTTAATGGCTGGAAGGGGGAAGGACATCAACAAGGTACAGACTGAGCAAACATTATTATTACTGCAGGCTGATCCTCTTTACTGGAACCACAGACTCTGATACGATGGAGGCAGCTCGACCTTGACTTGATACAGTCATGACGGGAAGACCAGAACATTCTGGACTCATTTTTTTCTTCTTCGTGACTGGGCCCAGCATTTATTGCCCGTCCCTAGTTGCCCTTGAGAAGGTGGTGGTGAGCTGCCTTCTTGAACTGCTACAATCCATGTGCTGCGACATAGAGGTGCCGGTGTTGGGACTGGGGTGGACAAGGTCAGAAATCACACGGCATCAGGTTATAGTCCAACCACAAGCTTTGGAGTGCTGCCCCCTTTATCAGATGAAGTGACTTCGAGACGTGATTGTTAGATTGTTGGAGATAGCCTTCGCCTGGCACTTGTGTGGCACAAAATGTTACAAAGGTAACCTTCCAGGTGGTAGACATTGTGGGCTTGGAATGTGCTATCAGAGGCACTTTGGTGCATCTTGTAGATGGGTACACACTGCTGCCACTGTGGGCTGGTGGTAAAGGAAGTCAACGTTGAAGGTGGTGCCAGTCTTTGGATGGTGCCCAGCTTCTCAAATGTCGTTCCCAAATGGAATGAAGCCACTTAACCCATCCGACTGCCAGCACTGGCCCCACCCACCAACACAAGATCACAGCGTTTCAGACAGAAATAGACTGCGGATGGCTGAAGATTTAATTATCAGAGGGCTGACGTTTTCCACTCTTACTTAATGACAGATCAAGTACAGATTTTGAACACACACGTCCTCAGTCACCAGCCCCTCGCTTTGACAACACTGCGCACACGTTTCTAGTGGCTTCGGTTTATTCAGGAGTGGGGTGAGGGTGGGGACGTAGGTGACACAGTTGTCTGTTGTGTTTATAATCTAAGCTCAGTCGGTACATTGTGATGGGTCTACTGTCGTGGCTTTCACAATCAGATGGTTTGCAGAACCCAGTTCAAGAGAATGTGGACCAATGAAGAGAGGGAATAAAACCCACCTTCATCCCAAAATACTGACAGTTCAGAAACAGGCTTCAAACTGGCTGTTCAAGACCCACTCAAGCCTCCTCCCCATCCTTATCCATTTCACTCTCATCAGGATGTTCCTTGCTCCCTCATGTGCTGACCTAAGTTCCTATTAACTGTGCATTTATACTGCTCATCCTGACTGTTTGTTCCTCACTTCCTCACTGCATTCAGGGGTGAATTCTTTCCTATTGGATGTATTAGCAACTATCTGCCTGAACTCTGCAAGAGTTCCGTGTGTTTGGACGAGGTCATGTCTCATTCGTCTAAACCCCAGAGAATATTGGCCCCGTCAACTTGACCATTGTACACAGGACAGTTCCTGCAACCAAGGAGCAGAGGTTCACCAGATCGTCTACGGCAAGGAGATAGATAAGAAGACCATCAGGGCCAATGAAGAGTCTAACATTCCATTCGCCTTCTTAATTGCTTGCTGTACCCATGCGTAATTGTATGGTGACAGATAAAAAAGATCACCCCAAGTCACTTTGAAGGGCAACGCTACCAGCACCCCCACCATTTAAAGAAATGTCATGTGTTCTTGATTTTCTGAAAAAAATAGACAACCTCACAATTCTCCACACTGTATGCCATCTGCCAGTCTTCTCGCCCGCTCACTCAGCCTCTAATTTTCCTTGAAGCATCTTTGCAACCTCAGTTCCCCCTCCCACCTGGTTTTGTGTCATCCGTACACCTAGAAAATATCATACTTCATCCTCACATCCAACTCATCGATAGGTTCTGCTACTCCCCAACTTTCCCTCACTCCCCCAAGTTTCGAGGAAGAGTCACCGGACTCAAAATGTTAGCTCTGTTTCTCTCTGCTCAGATGCTGCCAGACCTGCTGAGTTTCTCCAGCATTCTCCGTGCGTTCGCCTCTACCGCCCCCACTTTGCTGCAAGTGGCAGCATCTTTAGTACCTCTACCCTACAAACCCGGAAGACCCATCCGGTCAGCCTTCAGCCTGACAAAAACAAATCACTGTGGACACCAGAAACCGGGAATAAGGACAGAAATTCTCTGCAGGTGTGATGAGCAGGTCATTAGACATTAAGGTCTTTGGGGAGGCAATGGCCTAGTGCTGTTATCGCTAGACTATGAACTCAGAAACCCAACTAATGTTCTGTGTTCAAATCCAACCGTGGCAGATGGTGGAATTTGAATTCAATTAAGAATCTGGAATTAAGAATCTAATGATGACTGTGAATCCATTGCGGATTGTTGGAAAAACCCACCTGGTTCACGAATGCCCTTTAGGAAAGGAAACTGCCATCCTTACCCGGCCTGGCCTACATGTGACTCCAGTCCCTCAGCAATGGGCTCGGCTTCTCTCTGTGCAGATGGTGCCTGGCCTGCTAATTCCAACAAATTTCCATATTTTTCTGCCTTCACTTTCCCATTCGCAACCTCTCTGATCACTGCACATAATTCCAACTCTGGACTCTGCTGTCACCTCGGTCAGTCTGATTTGCATGTTCTCCTGTGCCCTTGATGTTGTGCCTACCACAGGATCCACAGCAGTTCGCAAAGCTCAAAAACTGGGCTCTGACCAAGGAGTTACACAAAGATAACATAGCCCACTCTACTCTTCAATCCCTCTGCACAGCTTCTTCCACCAATCTCCCACCAAAGTGCTTTTAAGCCACAAATACATGCATCTTTGAAATGTATTTGAGAAAAGGGTTTAACAGTCTGTGAACAGCGAGCTCCCATACCTCGATGTATTTTAGTGACACTAGCTTTAAGGATGTTAGGACTACAGGCTCAAGGATGGGGGTGGGAGATGGAGATAACGCTGCCCTGCTCTCTTTTCTCACAGTTGCCCAATCTTTCCCCAAGAGAGAGCACAGGGAGCCTCAGTTTTAAGCAGGCCTAGCTCGAGCAGTCCACTGTGGGCGAGAGACCCATCTGAAACCACACATTGCCCTAGGGCCACGAGAGCTATATCAGCCCCTTTTAAGATAATTGCTTTCCAAAGCCATATCAATTGTCATGTGAGCCAGCAGTTTTACAATGGACTTGAACAGGTTCCAAGAGGATTAAAAACTCGTGGCAGATTGGTCACATCACTCGTTGGATTAAAAGCATCAATACGCACCCAGAGGACAGAGGGGACAGCAGCGATACTCAAGGTTAAAGCAGCCTCATCGGATGTGGGCATGTAATAAATGTAATGAAATCTGATTTGTACACACAGCACACAGTCCCAGGGGCCACCCATCACAGAGCTGAAGACACTGCGCATGGACCAGGAACAGCAGAAATAATCAAAGATCTTCAGAAGCTGCAAACTTACACCCATTGCTGTTTCCAAACATTTTGCAAAGGGAGCAGACCCCTCTGACTCCCTCCCTGCTCTGTCCCTCCCTCCTTTTCCACTCTTGCTACAAAGTGGCCCTGAGCAGGCCTGCCAGACCTCACGCTGAAAACTGTTCTTTACCTGCAAATGTACACAGCAAGTGTCTTTTGGCTATTGAACTGCAGAATGCTTCATCCAGAGTTTACAGGTATACGTTTTCCCAAAGCTAAAACACACGTACCAACAGGTTTAAGAACAGCTCCTTCCCCGTTGTTATCAGATTTCTGAACGGACCTCTCAAATTTCAAATCTAATGTTGCTTTTTGTACACCTTCTTTGCAGCCTCAACTTTGTGTTCCTCACTGTGTTCAATCACCCTATGATCTTCGTGTCTTTGTACGTTATGGTCTGCCTGTACTGCTTGCAAAGTAAAACTTTTCACTGTACTTAGATGCATGTGACAAAAATAAATTGAATCAAATCAAATCAACTCCCCATTCCATCACTTTACCCTCCAGTGGGGTGGGGGTTGGGGAAGAGGTGACTGGTATTAATCAATCTCCAGGAGAAAGTTTCAAAGATTATTAAAGAACATGGATTTTCTTTTCCCCCTCATTCTCTTCAAACATTTCTCTTTACCAGTTATGAAAATATTGAGGGATTGGGAAGCTTATAGAATCCTTATAGCGTGGAAAGAAGCCATTTGGCCCATCATGGTCACTGGCTGGGCAGCATTTATTGTCAATCCCTAATTGCCCAGAGGGCAGTTCAGAATCAACCACAGGTCTGGAGTCACATGTAGGCCAGACCAGGTAAGGGTGGCAGTGTCCTTCCCTAAAGAACATTAGTGAATCAGATGGGATTTTCTGACAATCGACAATGGATTCATGGTCATCATTAGATTCTTAATTCCTTCCTGCATTTACGCCGTCTATTCCCATTAGAATTTTTTTAGGTTGCTATGAGATTCTCCCTTCATTCTTCTAAATTCCAGTGAATATAGTCCCAACCGATCTGTACATGATATGAGAGTCTCGGGTGAGGCAAGTGAGCACCTGAAAGGGACACAACCACAACAAGAACCTCACAGGGTGGGGATCAGAAGGGAAAAATACCGGAGCCCAGCTGAATGCATATCTCCCACACCACTTAGGCACAATAAACCTGCCACTTGCATTCCATATAAAAAGGGAGAGGGAGG
>JAHRHZ010000064.1:3953560-3987999 GCA_024137785.1 Ginglymostoma cirratum | reverse complement strand
CTTTCCTGCTCCTCTGATGCTGCCTGGCCTGCTGTGATCCTCCAGCTCCACACTATGTTATCTCAGACTCCAGCATTTGCTGCTCTTGCTATCTCTGATTGGGTTTGGAAGGTGTTGTCTAAGGAGCTTTGACAACTTCGACAGCGCATCTTGGAGATGATACACACTACTGCCATAGAGTATCAGTGAAGGAGTGAGGAAATGATGAGGGAATTAGGTGGGTTCTTGATCAAACAGGCTGCTTCATCTTGGAAAGTGTCAATCTTCTTGAGTGTTGCTGGAGTTGCGCTCATTCAGGGAAATCGAAAGTATTCCATCACATTCCTGACTTGTGAGGAGTCGTGAGGCGAGTTAGTCATCAGCCTTTGGCCAGCTTTCATGACCACAGTATTCATACAGTTAGCTATATTCATAACGGTTATGCCCAGTTCAGTTTCCAGTCCTTCGTAGTCCCCAGGATGTTGATAGTGACGATGAGATCACTATCAGATCATTAGTTTTCATAGTGATGATGAGATAAGAATTGAGCTCACATTCTTTGGATTTTTACTGTCTGGGTGAGAGGAAACCAAGAATAGAGGATGCCATTCAGCCCTTCATGAGCTGTAACCCTATCCCAGTATAAGAACTCGTCAGTATCACAATGCCAGGGAGGTAATATTCTTGTGGTATCATTGTTAGATTAATAACCTAGAGACTCTCAGGATCTCGGTTCAAATCCTGCCAAAGCAGATGGTGGAATTTGACTTCAATAAGGATCTGAAATTAAGAGTCTAGTAATGAACATGAAACCCTCGTCAGGAAAATCCATCTGATTCACTAATGTCCTTTAGGGGAGGAAACTGCCATCCTTACCAGGTCTGGCCTACGTGTGACTCCAGGCCCAAATCAATGTGATTGACTCTGAACTGCCCTCTGGGCAATTAGGGTTGGGCAATAAATGCTGGTCCAGCCAGCAACACCCACATTCTGTAAGGGAATAAAAATATTCAAATAAAAGTGTGGCTGATCATCCAAGTGAGTGTCCTGTTCCAGCTTTCTCCCCATAGCCTTTAGCCCTAAGAACTATGTCTAACTCCTTCTTCGAAACATTCAATGTTTTGGCCTCAACCACCTTCTGTGGCAGAGAATTCCACAGGCTCACCGTTGTCTGGGCGCAGAGATATATCCTTGCCTAGGGAAATAGGATGGGGCTATTTTCCCTGGAATGCTGGAGGCTGAGGGGTGACCTAATAGAAGTTTTTAAAATCATGAGGGGCACGGATAGGGTGAATAGCCATGGTCTTTTCCCCAGGGTAAGGGAATCCAAAACTAAAGGACACAGGTTTAAGGTGAGAGGGGAAAGATTTAAAAGGGACCTGAGGGGCAATTTTTTCACACAGAGGGTGGTGCATGTATGGAACGAGCTGTCAGAGGAAGTGATGGAGGCTGGTACAATTACAACATTGAAAAGGCATTTGGATGGGTATATGAATAGGAAGGGTATGGAGGGATATGGGCCAAATGCTGGCAAATGGGACTAGATTAATTTCGGATACCTGGTCAGCATGGAAGAGTTGGACCAAAGGCTCTGTTTCCATGCTGTACATCTCTATGACTCTACGACTACCCTGTATCTTTAAACTCTGATCCCTTTCACATTTTCTCCCTATTCCCTTTGATCTCGTTAGCTCTGAGAGCTTCCCCTAACTCGCTCTTGAAAGCATTCAACCACTTTCTGTGGCAGAGAATTCCACAGGTTCTCCATTTTCTATGTAAAAGCATCCCTCCTCATCTCAGCTCTAAATGGCCTATCCCATATCCTCTCCTGCAGGGAGATAGATAGAGAGATACAGAGAAAGAAAGAAATAGAGAAAAATAAATTAGGAGCAGATGTAGGCCATTCAGCCCTTCGAACCTGCTCCAAAATTCAATAAGATCATGGCCGATGTTCCATCTCGATGCCATTTTCCTGCTTTCTCCTCACAACCCTTGATGCCTTTTCATTATAAAAATGTACCGGTCTCTTTCTTGCATCCAGAGGTGAAGAGACTTAGGGAGGAGAATGCCAAAGCTTAGAGCCCAAGCAGTTCAAGGCACAGCCTCCAATGTTGAAGCGACTGGAATCAGGAATATAAGAGAGGTCGGAATGAGAGAATGGCAGAGGTTGGAGGAGATTCCAGGAAGGAGGAGAATAGCAAACCCATTGAGGGATTTGAAACCCAGGAGAAGAATTTTAAAAACCAAGACATTATTTCCCAGTTGAGCAATGAAGGTCAGTGAGCACAGAGGCTGAATGGAACTTGGCACGTATAAAGGAAGAGTTTTACAGATTTATAGAGGGTTGACTGTAGAAGAGTGGCCAGGAAGAGTTATCTTGACTTGAAACGTTAGCTTGCTTTCTCTCCATGGATGCTGCCTGACCCACAGTGATCCCCAGCACTTTTTTCCAGGACTGATTCCAGCATCTGCAGTAATTTGTTCCTACAATCTGTTGGAATCGTTGGGCGTAGAGTAAATGAAGGCAAAAGTCCCAGTTCTGAAAGATGGGAAAAGTGGCAAAGGTAATTCGAGAGACACATCATCGATGCCAACTCAGGCATAGCCCCCATTTCACAGTGGCAGGTCTGTACCCACTGAACGAGCAAGGCCACAATCAGGGTGCAGTGTAGAGTTAGTGATGGTGGGCGAGGGGATGGGGGCCATTGGGAAGTGTTGGAACAAGAAGCAAGACATCAAACATGATTAACGTAGCGAATCAGCAACAAATTGGGGATTCAAGATCACATTGTGTTGGATGTGAATATTTATGAATGAGGATTGTTCTCCACGTAGCTGATTCCAGGCACAAGGGAGGTGAAATTTTCAGCTGAACTGCACTCCTCCCATCTGACTGGCTCTTAGTCAGCACCCCCACACAGCTTCCCATCTGCCCACAAGTTCAGGCAGCTAAATGGGAATCTCTCACCTCACACGGCAGCTCGCTGGGTTTAATTAAGCCACATGGAGGCATCATGCAAAAGGTTAGTTCAAAAGAATTAACGACTACCAGCTGATCTCCTGTGTTGTTGCTCACTGCTGGTTTAATGAAAGTCAGTCCCTCGTTTCCCTGGGCAGCTTCGCTCACCAGATTTTACGCAGTCTCTAACTCTCATACTTAACAACCTCACAACGGTTAGTAATTAGTCAGACACCAGCGGAAGGAAAGAAGGCAAGAGACAGAAAGCCAGCAGGATCAATGGGAAAGAGAGAAAGGCAGAGAGAGTGTGTGTGTGTGTGTGTGTGTGTGTGTGTGTGTGTGTGTATGTGAGAGAGAGAGAGAGAGAGAGAGAGAGAGCAGGGGGGAACAGGACGGACAGCATCTGAGAGAAATGGTGTGACAGAGTGAGTGTGACAGACAGCACAGAAACAAAAGGGAGAGGGTAAGAGAGACAGTGCAAGAGTGGCTCAGTGGTTAGCACTGCTGCCTCACATATCAGGGACCTGGGTTTGATCCAACCCTTGGGTGACTGTCTGTGTGGAGTTTGCACATTCTCCCTGTGTCTGCTTAGGTTTCCTCCGGGTGCTCTGGTTTCCACCCACAATCCAAAGATGTGCACGCTAGGCAGATTGGTCATGCTAAATTGCCCGTAGCATTCAGGGATGTGTAGATTTGGTGGGTTATAGGGGATGAGTGTGGGTGGGATGTTCTAAGGGTTGGTGTGGACTTGTTGGACCGAAGGACCTGTTTCCACAACAAAGGGATTCTAGGATATCTATGATGAGACCAGGAGACAGCATACAAATGTGTGAGAGATTGTGGGACAGTGTGAGAGAGAGCACAAGAGGTTGAGCATGTGAGATAGAGATAGAGATAGTGGAACAGAAATTGTGACAGCATGCAAGCGAACGAAGGGAGAGTGAAAGCTTTGAAAAAAGTGTGCTTTTTTTTTAGTAAAACACATCAGTCAGGCACGGGGGCTGCGTGTCTCTGTTCAACAAAGCTAGAAGCTAGATCCTAATCACAATGAAAGTTCCACTTCTCAAAGTAATAACGACAAACTTTACCAGAAAGATCCCAAGCAGTTTGACTCCACCTTCATGACCATATTCCCAAAGGTCCCCATCCACCCTGACAATCAATACCATTGGCTAATTTTCAGCTCCAGAGTGACCATAACAAGCACCACAGACCAATTGATACAACATCAATCACTTGAGAGAGAGACTGTTCCTGGGCATACACATGCACACAGGTTCCCGAAATCAAAACCAGGACATTACCATCAATACTCCCATGTGACCAAGCAGCCACCTCCCAGATTAAATATTTTGTCAGGCCCCTTGCAACATGTACTGGTCTAATCTCACCAACCGTTGCCAAGTAAAACAAACCAGGATTAGCAGGACCCAACAGAAACTACAAATATTTTGAGGCTTTTTTGTGACTATGTATTATACATTCAAATGATTTTTTAAATTAAAAACAAGTAAATTAATAAAACGTGCCAGAAATGAATGTGTACAACATACTATACACCATGATACTACAAAAGTACATGGCTTATGGGAATCAAGAATTCTGGGGAAAAGGCAAGAGAGCGTAGGAAAGGAGTGTTTTATGAGCAAGGTTTAACAGGTCAGGATGGTGGCTCAGTGGTTAGCACTGCTACCTCACAGCACCAGGGACCCAGGTTCAATTCCACCCTCAGGTGACTGTCTGTGTGGAGTTTGCACGTTCTCCCTGTGTCTGTGTGGGGTTTCTGCTGAGTGCTCTGGTTTCCTCGCACAAACACAAAGATTATGCAGCTTAGGTAGATTGCCCATGCTAAATTGCCTATAGTGTCCAGGGATGTGTGGGCTAGCTGTGGGGAATGCAGGGATACAGTAAGGGGATGAGCCTGGGTGGGATGCTCCTCAGAGGCTTGGTCAGTATTGGGCTGAATGGCCTGTTTCCACACTGTAGGGGTTCTACAGACTCTCCTCATTTGGAGTTTAGAAGAATGAGAGGTGATCTCATTGAAATGTAGTGGGATTCTTAAGGGGCTTGACAGGGTAAGTGCTGTGAGGATGTTTCCCCTTGTGGGAGATTTTAGGACCAGAGGATTATAGTCTCAGAGTAAAGGGGCACCAATTTAAAGACTGAAATGAGGAGGATGGAATACTCCCCACTTGCCTAGATGGGTGTATCTCCAACAACACTCAGGAAGCTTGACACCATCCAGGACAAAACAACCCATTTGATTGCACTACATCTACAAGCATCCACACCCTCCACCACCGACGTTCAGTAGCAGCAGTGTGTTCTCTCAACAAGATGCACTGCAGAAATTCACCAAAGATCCTTAGACAGCACCTTCCACTTCCATGACTACAGCAGCAGATATATAAAAACACCACCCCATGCAAATTTACCTCCAAGCTACCCACCATCCTGACTTGGAAATATATTGTCGTTCTTTCACAGTCACTGGGTCAAAATCCTAAACTCCCTCCCTATGGACGTTGTGGGTCTACCTATAGCACATGGACTGCAGCGTTTCAAGAAGGCAGCTCACCACCACCTTCTCAAGGGGGCAACTAGGGATGGGGCAATAAATGCTGGATCAGCCAGCAACGCCCACATGCCACGACAGAACAAAATAACAAAATAAACCAAATGGTCCCTGTGCACTGTGAATTCCAGGTAATTCTATTTAAAAACAGGGATTTAATTTGGACTGTATGCCTGGGCCAAGATTGACAGGAAATATTGAACTCTGCACTAATGAACACATTTATCTGATCACACAATCAAATTAAATATAGAAGAAATTCCCCGTACTTTGGAATCTTTATTGTGGTTTTCACTGTCAAAAGATCTACCGATAAGAAACTTAATTAGAACTAGGCAGCTTCTTCAATCATTTTTAAGATCCTGGAGTCAACAAAATTTATTACATAATATCTGCGCCTAACCAAAGACAGTCCAGCAATTCCAAGAGAAACTTTGAATTGAAGAAGGGAGTCCAGTTTGGGATCAATTCTTTGTCCTGAAGCTGTATGGAGGTGGCTGATTTCACCCCAGGCAGCACTGGAAGGGAGCTGTGTGAGGCTTTGTGGTCTCTCTTCGTCAAAAAGCCAGTGGAGATGAAGTGATGGAATCATGGAAAAGTCCCTTCAGCCCATCGAGTCTGCACCAAGACATGGGAAACAGCTGACCTTCAATCTAATCTCTGTTGCTAGCACTTGGCCCATAGCCCAGAGTGTTAAGACGTACCAAGTGCTCGTCCAGGTACGTTTTTAAAAGGACTTGAGCCAATTTATATCCTTTTGAAAGTACGTGGATAAGCACTTGGCGTACCACAACATTCAAGCCCTTGAATAAATCCTGGCCAGCCAGGGACACCCACGCCCCACGAAGGAATAAAAAGCAAAATTGATGGACTCTCCCTAAAGCCTGGTGGCGGGTGGAAGGGTGGGGGCATTGTCGGAGGGAATGTGGAGCCAGAGGATCACAATCTCATTGAAAGGCTGGGATAAGTTAGAGGGGAGGAGTGGCCTACACCTGCCCCTAATTCCCATTGTTTGCAGACTGTGGGTGAGCACTGGGCATGGTGAGGGTAGCAGGAGAAACAGAGACAGCCTGGATGCTCTGGTCTGACTGTACAGCACTCCCATGTGGGCAGGGAATGGACAGCTCTGTGCTCCAGTGCAATGAATTCAGGCCGTTCAGCCGCCCCCTCAAGGGGCAAACACAGTGTCTCCTGTTCACACCTAAAGCATCTTCACAACAAAACTAACTGCCTCTGGAGTAGGGTCACAGCTGTGATGTGGGAACGCCAGCAATCAACCGGTGAATTACAGAAATACAGAGATCTGAAACAAGGGTAGGGCTTATACAATTAAAAGTAGGGCCTTGGATAGTGTTATAGAAAAGTGCATCATACATAGACAGGGTGGTTATCTTCATTGCTCAGTCCTTTGAGTACAGGAGTTGGGAAGTCATGTTGAGGTTGTACAGGACATTGGTGAGGCCTCTTCTGGAATATTGTGTCCAGTTCTGATCGCCCAGTTACAGGAAGGATATTGTTAAGCCGGAGAGGGTTCAGGAGAGATTTACCAGGATGTTGCTGCATATGGAAAGTTTGAGTTATAAAGAAAGGGTGGATAGGCTGGGAGTTTTTTCACTGGAGCACAGGAGGTTGAGAAACAACTTTATAGAAGTTTATAAAATAATGAGGAGTATAGAGAGTTAATGGTGGGTGCCTTTTTCCTAGGATCGGGGATTTCAATACTAGGGGGCACATTCTTAAAGTGGAAGGAGAGAGATTTAAAAAAGGCATGAGGGGTAATTTTTTAGACACAGAGCTCAGTTGGATTTTGGAATGAACTTCCTGAGGAAGTGGTGGTTGTGGGTACAATTACAATGTTCAAAAGACATTTGGACAAATACATGAATAGGAAGGGTTTGGAAGGATATGGGTCAGGAGCAGAAAGGTGGGACTAGTTTAGTTTGGGATTATGTTCGGCACGGACTGGTCGGACCGAAGGGTCTGTTTCTGTGCTGTATGCCTCTAAGCCACTTTGAAGGCTGTGGGGATGAGGCGATATCACAGGTTAGGTGAAATTTGAAAACGAGGATGCGAGTTTCAGGTGCCAGAAGCCAGCATACACCGTTGTACAGGAAGCTGATCAAGGCTGGATGTGAATCGGGAGACATGGATAGCAGTACTTCAGAAAATTTCCATTTTTAGTGAAGGGTAGAATGCAGGAGACCAGCCTGAAATGTTGCGGTTTCAAACAGCTTTGCTCTAATTTCTTTTGGAGGTTGAGAGCATTATTTTTGGAAAATCTCACAAATTGACAACAGGGCTATTTTCTTCTGCTGCACTTCTAGAGATGAGGATAAGCAATTGGAGCCTATCTGGGTACGGCAGACAGAGTCTTCTTCCTGTCCTACATTTCATAACTATTCAATATCAGTAGGAACCACCAAACTAAGTCACATCTCTGCCTGAGACAAGTTCGCAGCATGTTGTGGTCTGGGAATTTTATTTACTTGTAAAAATGCACATAAAACATTCGGTTTGACTGAAAGGTGACGGGACACAAGAGTCCCATTTCAAAACCTAAAATGCCACTCTCTTTGAGCTGTTTCTGCCCTAATTGTACCCTTCAAGCTTCTCTAAACTTGAGCAAAACTTAAACAAGTACCAGTGTGAAGAATCCAGAGAATTTAGCACCAGATTCAGTTGTCAATGTTGCGCTCACACACCCATCAAACTACTACATCCCTTTTAGACTGACAGTGAAAATTGCGTTGACTCAGTTATTATGCTCTGCTTTTTATCCCTCTTGTAGTGAATGGAATGAGGTCAGTCAGGTGGACCTCACAGAATCTGAGTTCCCTGACTGAACAAGATTAACAGCCCCAATCAGGGAGCCCTGGCTGACAGTTACAGAGTCAGCGATGTACAGCACGGAAACAGACCCTTCAGTCCAACTCATCCATGCCGACCAGATATCCTAAACTAATCTAGTCCCATTTGCCAGCATTTGGCCCATATCCCTCTAAACCCTTCCTATTCATATATCCATCCAGATGCCTTTTAAAATGTTGTAATTGTACCAGCCTCCACCACTTCCTCTGGCAGCTCATTCCATGCACACACCACCATCTGTGTGAAAAAGTTGCCCCTTAGGTCCCTTTTAAATCTCATCCCCTCTCACCTTGACCTATGCCCTCTAATTTTGGACTCCCACACCCCAGGACAAAGACCTTGCCTATTCATCCTATCCATGCCCCTCATGATTTTATAAACCTCTATAAGGTCAGTGCCTGGTCCATTCAGGGAGCCATGGCTGACAGATATAAACAGGGGTGTCTGGGGTTGGTGTTCATTCTAGGAGCTGGCTCTGAATTAGCTGGGTCAGTATCATGTGCTATGCAGGTGTAAATGAAGGGTAACTTGGTGACAGGATTGTGGAGTTAATTAATCTCCCTGATGCCTTGAACAACA
Source organism: Ginglymostoma cirratum (assembly GCA_024137785.1). NCBI lineage: Eukaryota > Metazoa > Chordata > Chondrichthyes > Orectolobiformes > Ginglymostomatidae > Ginglymostoma > Ginglymostoma cirratum. Next base: position 3,979,039 of record JAHRHZ010000064.1, on the reverse strand, counting down.
CGTGGTGCCTAGATTTGCAATAAATCCACATCTGCAAAAGTGCCCAGCAAGATTCCGATTCCAATCTGAAAAAGAGTGGAACCATTCCACAGCGGTGAATAAACAAAGCAGGCAGCCCCCAGGCTGTGAATGAGTTCCATTCCCTAGTCCAGTCACAGGTCAATTTGTCCATAAGTGGGAACACAATATAGGACAATGTAAATCAGCCGTTCCTACGTTCAGGAATCACTTGTATGTCAGATCTTTAAAATTACTCCCCTATGTGGGATTGTTCTCATCAGTTATGATGCGGAGTTGCTGGTGCTGGACTGGGGTGGACAAAGTCAGAAGTCACACGACACCAGGTTATAATCCAACAGGTTTATTTGAAATCACAAGCTTTTGGAGCGCTGCTCCTTCGTGCTACTTCACTTGATGGATGGGTAGCGCTCCAGAAACTTGTGATTTCAAAGAAATCGGTTGGACTGTAGCCTGGTGTCGTGTGACTTCTGACTTTGCTCATAATAAAGGCATTTGTAAATTGCGGAACCTTTGTAATACTGGGGAATGATTGTACAGGGATCCCGTTCTTATGAATGGTCTACTTTTAAACTCTCATGCTTACGCACAAGATCCGATTTTACCATTAATTTTGAGGATCTGACATGTAAACACCACTTGTAATTGCAAACGGGGTATTCTATGCTGTATAATATTGTAAGTCAACTTACAAACATACTCACAAAGGGAATATGCTCATAAGCAGGGACCTCCTGTCCTGGGCATACACAGTTGGCTTTTTTTTTCTTTATTCATTTACAGGATGAGGGCATCACTGGCTAGGCCAGCATTTATTGCCCATCCCTAATTACCCACAAGGCAGTTATGAGTCAACCACAAGTATACAAGATGACACAGACCAGTGTGTGTCACCATTATCACCTTTTCTATCCCCTTGCTTCACCATCATCTATCCGTTCGTCTGCCCTAACTATCGTTCTCTCCCTCTGGGCTCTGTCCCCGCCTATCAGCTAACTCCTTTACTCATCCTGTGTCGTCAGCATAAATACCACCTTTTCCTGGCTATTGTCAGTTCTGAAGAAGGATCACAAGACCTGAAATATTAACTCTGCTTTCTCTCCACAGATGCTGCCAGACCTGCTGAGTTCCTCCAGCAATTGCTGTTTTTGTGTCTGTGTGTGTCACTCATACATTTTACTGTTCTGTTTCCCTTTCGGAGATGTTGTAAGGGTCTGAAAGGACGAGTACCTTAAGTACCATCCACTACAATGATGTCATCGGACTTGGTGGGAAAACAAGCTTAGGCACACAAAGGCCCAGGTTCAAGCCCCACCTGCTCCAAAGATATAGAGTAACATCTCCGAACAGGTTGGTCAGGAAATATCTCAGCTCACAAAGGAGTAAGAGCTTACCATCTGGCTCCTACCTCCCTAGGTCCTTACCTACCTTAGTCTACTTGTCATCAATTACTGGCATCTTATTAGCACCCTCCACCGTGAAGACCGACACAAAGTACCTGTTTAATGCCTTGGCTATTTCCGCATTTCCCATCATTAAATCCCCCTTCTCATCCTCTAAAGGACCAATGTTTACCTTCGCCACTCTTTTTTGTTTTACATATTTGTAGAAATGTTTGTTATCTGTCTTCATGTTCTGAGCCAGTTCACTCTCATCATCTATCTTACTTTTCTTTATAGCTTTTATTGCAGCTTTCTGTTGACTTTTAAAGCTTTCCCAGTCATCTAGTTTCCCACTGGTCTTTGCCATTTTGTATGCCTTATCTTTCAATTTGATAGCCTTCCTCATTTCCATAGATTCCTTGCCTGATTACTCCTTTTCCTACAGTCCTTCCTTTTCACTGGTATATACTGTCGCTGAGCACTTTGAAAAATTGCTTTGGAAGTCCTCCACTGTTCCTCAACTGTCCCACCATAAAGTCTTTGCTTCCAGTCTACTTTAGCCAACTCCTCCCTCATCCTATTGTCGTCTCATTTGTTTAAGCACAGGACCCTGGTATTGGATTTTATCTTCTCACATTCCATCTGCATTCTAAATTCAGCCATTCTGTGATCACTCCTTCCAAGGGGATCCCTAACTATTAGATCATTAATTATTCCTGTCTCATTACACAGGACCAGATCTAGGATAGCTTGCTCCCTTGTGGGTTCCACTACATACTGTTCAAGGAAACTAATGTGGACATATTCAATGAACTTTTCCTCAAGGCTGCCTTGACCGACCTGGTTCAACCAATCTACATGTGGATTAAAATCCCCCACAATAATTGCCATACCATTTTTACAGGTACTAGTTATTTCTTTGTTTATTGCTCGTCCCAGCGTGATGCTATTATTTGGTGGCCTATCGACTACGCCTATCAATGGCTTTTTCTTCTTAGAATTTCCAATTTCCACCCATGTAGATTCAACCTTATTCTCCATAGAACTTGTATCATCTCTCGTTATCATCCTGATGTCATCCTTAAATATCAGAGCCACACTAACCTTCCTTTACCTTCCTGTCTATCCTTTCGAATAGTCTGATACCTCTGGATATTTAATTCCCAACTGTGACCATCCTACAACCATGCTTCTGCTGTGGTTTACTAAATCGTACTCATTCGCAATAGTTTATGCCGTTAGCTTATCTACCTTGTTTTGAATGCTATGAGCATTCAGGTAAAGTGCCTTTATGCCAGTTTTTATATCTTCTTTATGAATGTTAACATCTCCATTAATAATATCTCCTGAGTTTTCCTCACTTTTAACTTCTTTCATAGTCTTCGATGTAGTTAAACCCTCCTGCACGCATATGAACCTGCTTTCTTTTCTATTTACTATTATACTTCCAGTCGTTTTCCCCTTCTCCTCCCCCCTGTTCACCAGTTTAAAGTCCTAGTGACCACACTATTTATACTTTTCGCTGGAACACTGGTTCCAGATCGGTTCAGGTGGAGACTGTCCCAGCAGTACACATCCCAACCGTTCTAATAATGATGCAAAAGCCCCATGAAATGGAACCCCTCTTTCCCACAGCACTCCTTCAGCCACGTGTTTACTTCCCAATTTTCTTATCCCTAAGCCAATTTGCACATGGCTCGGGTAGTAATCTGGAGATTATGACCCTTGAGGACCTGTTCCTTAATTTTGTTCCTAGTGCTTGATAATCCCCAAACAGGTCATCCTTCCTAGCCTTGCCTATGTTGTTTGTCCCAACATAACAACCAGATCATGAGACCAAATGTCTTTTAGATGTTGTAATTGTACCCGCATCTACCACTTCCTCTGGCAGTTCGTTCCATACATGCACTACCCTCTGTGTGAAAAAGTTGCCCCTCAGTCCCTTTTTATCCTTTCCCCTCTCACCTTAAAATTATGCCCTCTAGATTTGAACTCCCTGACCCTGAGGAAAAGAAATTTGCTATTCACCTTATGTATGCCCCTCATGATTTTATAAACCTCTATAAAATCACCCCTCAACCTCCTACGCGCCAGTGAAAAAAGTCCCAGCCTATCCAGCCTTTCGTTATAACTCAAACCCTTATATGGATTTATATGTAATGAACTGCCTGAGGAAGTGGTAAATGCAGGTACAGTTATGAGATTAAAAAGACATTTGGACAGGTACATGGATAGGAAAGGTTTAGAGGCATTTGGGCCAAATGCAGGCATATGGAACCAGTCCCAGTAACGGTATTGTAAATCTTTTCTGCACCTTCTCCAATTTCATAACAACCTTCCAATAGCAGGGAGACCAGTACGGTACACTATATTCCAAAAGTGACCTCAGCAACATCCTGTCCAGCTGCAACATGACATCCCATCTCCAAAACTTAATGCTCTGACCAATTACCTGTTGTACATACATACTAACTGTTAACCAGGACCCCCAGATCCCTCTGCATCATGATGATGGGCAGTGGTGAGGATTCATCCTACAGCACTCAGGGGGTCAGACCAGATCCGTAGAGAAAGAAGCAGAACTGACCGATATCACTGACGTGTCACATTTTCTCTGTTCCTCTCTCCCCATATGCTACCAGACCTGTCAAGTCTTCCTGGCAATTTTTCTTGTTTCAGTTTCAGGTTTTCATCAGCTGCGGTATTTCGCTTCTTGCGTGGAACCTTTCCAAATCTGGTAATCCTCTTGTATACAATCTGCCACTGATAGGCAGACTTTACAGCGAAGGTTCATCATCATTACTGTGCTCAGCTCCAACTGTGTCAGTGTTTCAATGAACACTGTGAAACAACAAATACAGCTGTACACATGGCCTGGTAATGTTATTGCTAACACATCAATAAATAATTACGCCTCTAATTAACTCGTTAAGGGCAAAGTGCTCAGCTTTGGTTTAAACCAGCTAGCAATTTAGCCCCCCAGCCCCCCATCATGGCATGTCACATGACTGCAAGTCGGCAGATCAATCATTGGATCCTCGTCCAATTTGGAGATACATCTAGCACGGCACAAAAGCAAGAGGGAAAAAGGGCATCACTATTTCATGGTCTGGCACCTTTTTTAATACACTTATTCACAGGAGAACGGTGTCGCTGGTTAGGCCAGCATTTATTGCCCATCCCCAATTGCCAAAAGGGCAGATAAGAGTCAACCACATTGCTGAGAGTCTGGAGTTGCATGTAGGCCAGGCCAGTTGAGGATGGCAGATTCCCTTCCCTGATTGCCAGAGAAATCAAACTGAGAGGATGTGTGGCATGTTACGTATTGGAATTGTTGAGAAATGCAGTGAGGTCACTGCCTTTCAGAGCCTGTACTTGGGTGGCTGCATTCTGAACAGAGTTCAACAAAATTATGGAATACAGGAGTAGGCCTTTCGGCCCATCATGTTTGTGCCAGAAATAAAAACAGAAGTTGCTGGAAAAGCTCAGCAGGTCTAGCAGCATCTGTGAAGAGAAATCAAAGTTAACATTTCACGTCTGGTGACGCTTCCTCAAAACTCTGTGCCAGATCAGTTTTGCTGGCACTGCACCTCTGCAAGTTCTCCTCTGAGCCACTCACCATCCTGACTTGGAAATATATAACCGTTCCATCATTGTCACTGGGTCAAAATCCTGAAATTCCATACTGAACAGAATGAGAGATGTATAATAGATGCTGACCCAGCCAGTGACACCCACATCCCAGAGGTGAGTTCAACAATGCCAAACAGCATTCTGGGTCTACCTAACAAAACGGTTTGCAAAGGCCCAGGGTGACAGCTCACCACCACCTTCTTAAGGGGCAGTTAGGGACTGGCAATACATGTTGTCCCAGTCAGCGGCACCCATATCCCATGAACAATTAAATAGTGAAAAATATGTCAGTGTGGACTAATAAGCCAAGAGATTTTGCACGTCTGGCTGGTCTAGAATATGACTGGGGACAAGTAAAATGCTAAGGCAACTCAAATTTATCCAGAGAGGATTCTCCCAGCTGCACACCATCTCTCTCACCCGCCTGTACTTCTGACACAGCTCAGCGCTTCCTGCTGCAGGTCTCACAAGCTGTTAAAACCAGTAATCGTTGCCTCAGTCTAACAGCCGATGCTGCCGGGGCTCACCGTGACTGAACTAAAACACACATTTTACGGTTTAATAGGCCGGAGAAGGTCAACTCCAATTGGACCATGAAGGCAATGGCTTCTGAGATTCCCCCTTCGGATCCGGGCGCTCGAAGGCAGTGCAGCAAAAGTGTGGCAAAGATGCATCTTTTAAGATTTCAAGAAAACAGGGTGGGAGAGCTGAAGGCCATTCAGCCCTTCCAGCCTGTGCTGCCACTCAATATGATGGTTCAACTCGGTCAAGGCGAGTCAAATCATGCAAGAGCTGCTTACCCACACGCTCAGAGCAGCTCAAGAGAATGATAGCAAATTGTGTTTTCCAGCAATGTAGTCGCAAAATGCTGATTTAATGTTTAGAGTGTCAAATGGCCTTAGTACTTTTCGAGCACTAATACAAATCCCATCAACCTCAATGCCAGCCTTGTGTGGTGTACTGGGGCCAATATTCAACCCTTGGCCAACATCAGTCAGAAACAATTGATGGTGAATCTGCGGAACTCATTGACACAGAGGGCTATGGAGGCTAAATCATTAAGCCTCCTTAAAACAGAGATAGACAGGTTCTTGATTGGTCAGGGGATCGAGGGTTATGGGACGAAGGCAGGACAATGGGTTTGAGAACCATATTGGCCATGACCTAATGGCAGAGTAGACTCAATGGGCCGAATGGTCTCATTCTGCTCCTATATCCTGCTGCACACAAAGCAGGTGCTACAATACCATCGATGAGTAGCCACCACAACTGATTCTGCGGAGTTCGAGATGACACAATCATGTTCTTGTGTACGAGAACCGGGGAGGGGAGGTGGCCATTGGCAGGTGTAGGAGAAGGGAGTCCGTGCTTTGGCTAACTTGCAAACCTTCCAGTAGGCACGCAGACCATCCCATGCATAATCACTGATAACACATTGTCCACTCAACACAAAGACCACATTTGCTACCATTGCCTATTGACGCTCCACTTGGAATGAAATTAAAGTACCACCTCATTTAAAAAAAAACAGTTTTATGAGCTGATCCTTGTAAATGCAGTCACTGATCAGAGGAGTGCTGTTTCACCATTCTCCTTTTTATTAAATAGTGCAGACTCTTGACAAATACATGCAAGATGGGTGGAGAGTTGCTGAAAATCCAGGAAAATATCTAGTTCTCCTCAAATTTGATCCTACTAACCCTCTGCCTCCATCGTAATTGTTATAGTAGCCATCAGGGTAGGAGGTCTTGAGGAGCAGGCTTCTGATCCCGGAGCTATGGATTTAAATCCCACTCCGAGACTGGATGACAATGGAAGGTGTAATAATTGGAATGAGCTCAGCCAGGCTGTTAACCTGGCCCAATCAGGGAGCCCTGGCTGACAGATGTAAACAGGAGGGTCAGGGGTTCTGTTCACTCTAGGAGCTATCTCTGAGCTAGCTAGGTCAGTGTTATGTATGTGTAAATAAAAAGTAATGGGATACTGACTCTTGTGGAGTTATTTCAGAAAGTGCTGAAGAACCTCCTGTTACTCTTCAAATGAGTGCCAAGGAAATATCTGAGGAAATTGTAGGGGCATTGGTGGTGATCTTTCAGGAATCACTGGAGTCAGAAAGGGTCCCAGAGGGCTGGAAAATGGCTAATGTAACACTGCTGTTTAAGAAGGGAGGGAGGCAGAAGACAGGAAACTAGAGGTCACTTAGCCTGCCCTCAATCATCAGTGAGATTTTAGAGTCCATCATTAAGGATGAGATTGCAGAGTACTTGGAAGTGCATGGTAAAAAAAGGCTGAGTCAGGATGGCTGTGTCAAGGGGAGGTCAGACCTGAAATATCTGTTAGAATTTTTTAAGGAGGTAATGAGCAAGTTAGACAAAGGAGAGCCAGAGGACATGATCTATTTGGATTTCCAGAAGGCCTTTGACAAGGTGCCATACAGGAAGTTGCTAAATAAGATAATAGCCCATGGTGTTAGAAGCAAGATACTGGTATGGATAGTGGATTGGCAGACTGGCAGAAGGCAGAGATTGGGGATAAAGGGGTCATTTTCAGGATGGCTGACAATGACTAGTGGAGTTCTGCAAGGTTCTATGTTGGGACCGGAACTATTCACGTGATACATTAACAATCTGGATAAAGGAGTTGAGGGCACTGTTCCTAAGTTTGCAGATGACGCAAAGATTTATGGAGGGACAGTGAGTATTGAGGAAACAGGGAGGCTGCAGAAGGACATTCTTTTCCCAGAATTGGCAGATGGAATACAATATGGGGAAGTATGAGGTTTTACACTTTGGGAGGAAGAATGGAGGCATAGACTGTTTTCTAAAGGGGGAAAGGCTTTGGAAATCTGCATGACAAAGGGGTTGGAAGTTCTAGTTCAGGATTCTCTTAAGGTTAACATGCAGGTTCAGTTGGCAGTTAGGAAGGCACCTGCAATGTTAGCAATAATTTCAGAGGGCTAGAATACAAGAGCAAAAATATACTGCTGAGGCACGAGAAAGTACTTTAATTTCATTTCAAGTGGAGTGTCAATAGGCAATAGTAGCAAATGTGGTCTTTGTGTTGAATGGGCAATGTGTTACAAGTTCTGATCAGACCTCATTTGGAATATCATGAGGCATTCTGGGCCCCATATCTAAGGAAGGATGTGTGAGCATTGGAGAGGGTCCACAGGAGGTTTACAAGAATGATCCTGGGGATGAAGGGCTCATCATATGAGGAGCGGTTGAGGACTCTGGGTCTGTACTCGATGGAGTTTAGAAAATGAGGGGGGGAATCTGATTGAAACTGATGAATACTGAGAGGCCTGGATAGAGTGGACTTGGGGAAAATGTTTCCACTAGAACCAAATGCCTGAAGCCTATTCTGGCCATTTGGCCCACCCAGTCCCTGCTAGTTTTATGCCCCCCTCAGGGCCTCTTTCCAAACTAACTCTTAGCTCAACCCTCTGTCCCTTCCCTCCTCTCCCATTAAATGCATCCACACTATTTCTTCAACTACTGCCTGTGGGAGTAGGTTCCACATTCTCACTAATCTTAGAGAATCTTCTGAATTCCTATTGGTGCCTTTTGTGATTATTTTATACTGATGACCTCTAATCACTTCCTATCCCACCCACCCCAAAGTGAAAACATTCTCTCTGTAATCACAGGAGTAAACCTTTCATGGCTGTCAAGTTCTGTATCAAGTCAGAAAGATCTACTGCACAGTAAAGGGCCCTTAAGCCCATCGAGTCTAGACTGGTCAAAAACGAGTCTAATCCTATTTTCTAGCACTAGGCCCATAGCCTTGTCACTCTTGAATCTTCTCCTTTCAAGAGAAAAATAGACCCAGCTTATTAATTCTGATATCCCAATCGAGTGCTATATCTGTACATACTTCTGGTGGCATGTTCATAAACCTTTCCCACACATTCTCTACAATATCTTTTTTTACAACAGAGTGACCAAATCTACACACTGTACTCCAACTGTGGTCCAACCAAGGCTTGATACAGATTCAGTGTAACTTCCCAACTTTTCTACTGTGTCCCTCGGGAACTACACGCCTGTGTCTGGCTGACAGTTTTGCGATGGCTTTGCCAGCACAGGCCACAACCTTTAGTGATTTATCACCTTAACTAGACAGTAACCTTCTAATGAATTTGAGTGGTTAAAAGTGGCATTGACCAAGCTGTAGCTGCATTCTATTCCCAACAGTTAACAGGCATCAAGTGTTTCTAATTTAACTCTCCCTGCCTGCTCGCATGTTACTATCATTTGGAAAAGAGAAAGTGGGGTCTGGAAAGAGCCTTTTGGAAGGCTGTAGACTCAGTGTTTCATACTCACAGAATTAATGCAGGCTAGCTCCTTGTTGAGAAGCCATGGCAATGAGAGCTTGCCTTCCCCTCTGTAGCATGACTGAATCCTTTCCTTAATTTTCTGTTTGATTTTCCTCAGGGTGAACAGGCAGAGAGCAGACTCCCGGGGTGGCTTCATCCTATTCTTCTGGCCTTGGGAAAAGACGGTGAAGAGGATGTCCTCCGTCTCAGAGATATCCAGAGACCGGGCGAGGAATTTTCCCGGCTTGGCTAAGTAGGCATCTTGGATGAGACGATATTCCACCCCATCCTTCAGGCACCCAATGGGGAACTCCACATAGGAGTAGAACTTGGGATCGCCTACACACAGCCGGACAATCTTCGACGTGAAGAATTGCTCGCTGTTGGAGTCGGGGGACGTCAACTGAGTGTCAAGTTGCAAGGTTAAATAATAGACAAACTGCTCGCTACTAAAACTGTAAATGTAGTAGATGTCAAAGGCCGGGAATTTGGAAAGGGTATCCGAAGGGATCTTCAGCTGCGAGGAGACAAACTCGTCCTGGTAGACAAAGCCAAACATCTCCGCGTTTTCCTCATTGTCCATTAGTTTTCGGCTGGAGAGAGTGGGAAAATATTCCGATTTGCCATCGATGGGGGTGCCAATGAAGAGTTTGTTATTGGTCCCATTGGGTCCCTCAATGATCACACCTGACATAGTGGCTGCCTCGTTGACGCTGGACAGGTAATGTTCCTTGCGGTGGTGAGGCTCCCCAAGCTTGAAGAGGTCGTCCAGGCGCAGGAACTGGCATATGCCCTGAAAGGCGCTGCCACAGGCAATGAGGCGGTTCTGCTTGTAGTCAATGAGCAGTAGCTTGTTGACGTTCCTGGTAGTGCCCAGGGGGTGCGGGCAGGACTGCACGCTGGGAGGCGGGTAACACTTCTCGTTGTCTTCCACCGGGCCCGTCACGTGGGACCGCAGCGTGGTCAAGTTGTCCGCCAGCTTGTAGATCTTGTCGACAGCGCCAACGTAGACAACTCCGGTTTTGTTGTGGACGACCAAGTGGGTCAGGCTCGTGTCAGAAACCTCAAAAGTCCTGAAGGGAGGAAGCGCTCCCTTGGCATGGCCAATCACGGCCAAGTGGAAGGTCACCAGTAACGTCCAGAGGCATGAGGACCGATAACAGCGACTGCTACAGAGCGGTTCCATTGTGTTCCCCTGCGCCTGCTTATATCCCCCAACGCTTCAGGATGAAGGAAACCACGTACAGCCAAATCCTTCATCTAGGTCGCCCTCCGAACTGCTGAGGCCATCAAACCTGCAAAGAGAAAAGACAGCTGGTTAAAGGAAACTCAGATATGTCCCCCTGCTTGGGCTTACATATCCCAATACCCACCCGGGAGACCTCAAGTGAGGAGAGAATATGGAATCCCACCACTGGCAAACTCACCACATTATGGGCACTTTACAAATTCAACTTGTCGTTGTCCCTGCTAAAGATTGAAGACAGGTACGTCCATAAATAAATATCATCCGGGCTGCATTTATTTTGTGTTCTCTCTCTCTCTGCATGTTCGCATCATTGGCATTTATCGCCCACATTGAACAGAGGTGACTTGGCAAGGCAGAGTCCAGGACTGGAGTTACATATGGGCACAAGACAGGCAATACATCTCATTCCACTAGAAAATGTGAATAAACCACCCGTATATTTCTTTGTGACAACTGACCCCTGGGGGTGACTTTTGCTGAGTTCCAGCCTCCTGGTGGGATTTGAACTCTCAGCCTCTGGGTTCCCCCTCGTCCCACCAGGCACTGAAGCAACTCAGTGTTTGGGGGGGTCACTGGAAGGGCATAGCTTCCAGCACAAAGGTGGTCCACCACTCCCATCAAGCACCTCAGTAACAGGCTTTGAAGAAGTCGTCTGCTCCCCAGCAATAAAGTGATAGAGGTAACGCTCAGGCTAGAGGAAGGATGGGTCTGCGGAAGAGGAGAGAGAGAGAGAGAGAGAGAGAAAGAGGAAAGCACAGAGAAATGAGAAAGTACCGAGAGAAAAAGAGGGAGGAGAGAAAAAGGGGAGGGAGTACGAAAGGAACAGAGAAAGAGAGAAAGGGAGGAGATAAAAGGGGGAGGAGATAAAAGGACAGAGAGAAAATGAAGCAGAGACGGAGAGAAAGAGAGAGAGAAAAAGAACAGAGAAAGGAGGAGAGAGAGTAGGGAAGAAAGAGAGATAAAGGGGAAGAGAGAGAAAGGGAGACAGAGAAAAGAACAAAGGGAAGAAGAAAGGGAGACAGAGAGAAAGAAAGAGAGAAAGGGCGAGAGAGAAAGAGGGACGGAGAGAGAAAAAAGGGAAGGAGAGCAAAGGACAGAATGAAAGAAAGGGTAAGGCAGACAGGTAGAAAGAGAGAGAAAGATAAAAAGGACAGTGAAAGGGTAAATGGGAGAGAAAACAGGATAGAAGGAGCAAGAGGGATGGAGAGAGAGAAAGAGAAAAATACAAACAAAAAAAAGCGAGAATGAGAAAAAGAGGAGAGGCAATTCAAAAGAAAATCGAAACAGCACAGTATGTGGTGATGTGCCAGCCCACCTCTCCCACACAATAACTACAATATCAGGAACACAAATCAATAATCTGCCTGAGCTTCATGAGGAGACGGTGATGTCTTAAGAGGAACTCATCACAGAATTGATAAGCTTGAGCAGTCCCTGACCTATTATAATAATCCATATGTTGGTGCTGCGTAAGACACAGCCCGCGATCGAGGAATATTCATTGCCAGCTGCGCTGTCAGTTCTGATGCTGGTGAGAGTTCAGGCCGGCTGTATGGGTCAGGATCACCCCCTTCACAGTCGGTCCCAGAGTTTGGGGCGGGGGGTGCCATCCACTGAGCTATTGGCAACATGGTGGGAGGGGGAGGTGTCTTTGGGGGATTTCTTAAAACCCCTGGCCATTGAGAAATGCAGCTTGCCAGGATTGGGGGTAAAGCACATCTCCAGGCACAATGCTGTACAAGGTCGTCAGAAAACTAATCACAACTCTGAGCCACCCAACACAGAGCTGGGCTGCAGCTCCAGAGATGCGATGCTCAAAGATTGTGGGTTCGAGGCCCGGTCTGGAAGCATAACTCAGACTGACACTCCCAACGCAACTCAGAGGGACAGCTGCACTACAGGGGGTGTCATCTTTGGAATCAAACACTGGTGTGCCCAAACAGATATAAAAGACCCCATGCACCAGATGTGTTCCCCCTCCTAGTCAGTACTTAGTCACCAACCAACACTGAACATTATTCTGCAAACAAAAAAAATCTGGTCATTACATCGATGTCGTTTCTGGGATCTTACAGTGCATAAAATGGCTGCCAACATCCCTACATTCCAAAAGAATGCAGCACACTGGGAGATCATTTTTTCCCTTACAATGGGCCACATTATTCCCAAACGCCGTACCAGACTAAGGTGGGGATGTTTACTGAACTAAAAGTTATTAGACATTGCAGTTCACCTTGTCCTTGAATTCCTGGGAAGCATCTGATTGAGAAGAACACAAGCTAAAATCAGAATAGGCCCTAAGCTTGCTCTGCCATGCTGTCCTCTCAGGACGAGCCATATAAATGCTGAGGCTGCGAGATGCAGCAGCGAGTGACTCAACTCGACTTTCTCCATCTACAAGGCACAAGTCAGGAGTGTGATGGAATATTCTCCACTTGCCCTGGATGGGTGCAGCTCCAACAACACTCAAGAAGCTTAACACCATCCAGGACATCCCCCACCTTAGTCTGGTACAGTATTCCATCACACACCTGGCTTATGCCTTGTAGATAATGGCCAAGGGTCAGGAGGTGAGTAACCTGCTCCAGGATTCCCAGCCTCTGACCTTGCTCTTGTGATCTCAGTGTATCTATGGCGTGTCCAGTTCAGTGTCTGGTCAATCCAAAGGAACCAGTTATTCCAACAGATCCTGAAGTACTTTATTGCAGTCGCCTCTTTTTAAGCAAAATAATGAGGGAAAATAGTACTCGATTAATTCACAGAAATCTTTTGATGCACCAGTTAATCGCAGGCCAGGAAGTGTGCAACAGGTGGGCGTTTGCTTTCCAAGCACTCAAATTAAGTGACTAAAATAGAATCCACGACAAATATAATTGGGCTGCAATTTAAACAGTTCCAACAACCCTTCCTCCTGCCGCCATGGTGACTTGAACTCACAGCCTCAAGAACCAAGCTCCGGAAAGTACCTGACTCTGTCAGACCCAGAGCTGATCGGATATCTGAGCGAGCTAAGGCTGTGAAGGGATAGTAAGAACTGCCGATGCTGGATTCAGAGATAACACAGTGGGGAGCTGGAGGAGCACAGCAGGCAAGTTGACATTTCGGGTCCGGACCCTTTGGGGTTGTGAAGGGTTTGGGTTGTCTCATGGTTTCCCAGTTGGGGTCTGTAAGTAAGTTTCAACACAATCCCTGCACTGTGGAAACAGGCCATTCAGCCCATACCAACCCTCTAAAGAGCATTCCATACAAACTCCACCCTATCCCTGTATCCCTGCATTCCCCATGACAAATTCACCTCGCTTGCACATCCCTGGACATTATGGGCAATTTAGCATGGCCAATCCACCCTAACCTGCACATCTTTGGACCATGGGAGGAAACTAGAGCACCCAGAGGAAACCCACACAAACACAGGGAGAACGTGCAGTGGAACCAAACCCGGGTCCCTGGTGCTGTGAGGCAGCAGTGCTAACCACTCAGCCACCGTGCCAGACAGCAACGGAAGAGAAAACACAGGTCATTTTTTATTCCTTCTATTAGCAAAGTGAAAGGTAAGGCTTGTTTCCCCAACAATGAACGTCTCCCAACAAATAGACCCAATCACTTTGTGTTGAATCCAATGGCTGTCCTTTAGGATGCAGTGGCAGCTTCCCAACCTCGGGCCAGGAGATCCAGGTTCAAGTCCCATCTACTCCAAATGTGGGTCATAATATCTCTGAACTGTTTGATACTAAAAACATTTTCAATCGGCCTCCCTGACAATTTGCATTGTCCTTGATTACCAAGTATATAAAGTTTACAGGGAGTTCTACTCTTGCTTTCAGATGCAGCAGATGTATCTGGACCAGATCCCTAAGGTCCTAGTCATTTGGCCTCACCGCATGTAGTTGTACTTATTGCTATCCTGTGATAAACTTCTTATCTAAGAACAGAACTTCTTCCGTAAATATTCTATGGTTCTGTATCCTGTATCCAGAATGGCTAAATGGACCCAAGACAAGGGAGGATTGGTGGCAGTGAACTATCTGCTAGAGCCCTTATCCAGTCCCACAGACTGGAGGAGGAGGCAAATACCATAAGGTGCCAGGAGTGGTCACCTGGGAAAATACCACAACAGAGACAGAGAGACACCAGCACACAGAGAGAGTGGCAAAGAGACAGAGTGAGACAGGCAGACAAATGTAGAACAATACAATACAGGAACAGCCCTTTCGGCCCACTATGTCTGTGCTGACCACGATGCCATTCCAAGCTAGTCCCATCTGCCTGCACAGACAGACAGACAGACACCCAGACACCAACACAGAGACAGAGTGGCAAAGAGAGTGCGTTACAGACAGACAAGAAGACAGGCAGACAGAGCAACTTAGGCAAGACAGATAGTGTGTGACACACAGTGAGGCAGACACACAGCGAGTCAGGTAGACAGCAAGATAGACAGACAGCGAGGCACAGAGGGACAGACAGAGGAAGGAACAGGGACAGAGAGACACAGAGACAGACTTAATGCAATTCAGGGATTATTCTCAATGACAGGAACGCCTCAAACACTTCACATACAATTACTTCTTGGAGTTCAACAGCTCATGTCGGTGGACAAATCATGGTTTGGCTAGCAGGTTTTAAATAACCAAGCACAGGAGGCAATAATGTAAATCATTCTGAAGACACGTTATTGCGTTATTGTGGTCAATGCGTTGAATGGTTTAGTGTTGTCACACTGATTGAATTCTGAAAGAAGAAACCAGCCAGAATTAGAGTTCTTTGTTCTGTGTGGAGTCGAGACCTGGATCTGGAGATGGGGATCTAGTGGGAGCACAGCATTTGGCATGATGCAGCCATAACTGAACACAGTGGCTGGACAAGTTCAAGGGCTTCACAGTGTCCTTCACGAGCTTAAGAAAAATGCATAGCACTGTCCTAACCTGAAAAGGTGCTTCGTGACAAATGCATCAAACAAAAATGCCGCTGGGACTGAGGGGCGAACATTTGGTGAAAGTGGTAAGTTTTCAGTAGTACCTTGAAAGAGGGGAGGGAGAGAGAGAGAGAGAGAGGCGATAAAAGATTTAGAGAAGTTAAGGTCATACAAAACTGCGGATGCTGGAAATCTAGAACAAAACCAGAAGTTGCTGGAGAAACGCAGCAGATGTGGCACCATCCGTGGAGAGAAAGCAGAGTTAACATTTCGGGACTGGTATGGCTCTTCCTGAGAACAACAGTCACTGGACCTGAAACATGAACTCTGTTTCTCTCTCTGTCTCCCTCTCTCTCTGTCTCCCTCTCTCTCTCCCTCGCTCTCTGTCTCTGCAGTCGCTGCCAGACCTGCAGAGTTTCTCCAGCAATTTCTGTTTATATGTTGGAGAATTTGAGCTGAAGGCACAACTGCCAGCAGCGGAGCAAATCACAGAATCCCATAAAAAGGCTATTCAGTATATACTGACTGTCCAAAGAGCATTCCCACTCTCTCTCTGTAACCCCACATTTCCCTTGGCTAATCCACTCTAACCTGCACATCTTTGGACCATGGGAGGAAACCAGAGCACCAGGAGGAAACCTACACAGAGATAGGGGAGAACATGCAAAGTCCACACAGATAGTTACCTGAGGCTGGAACTGAACCCAGATCCCTGGCACTGTGAGGCAGCAGTGCTAACCACTGAGGCACTACAAATCCTAGTAGACCTGTACCGCAGGAGAGATGAGATCTCAAAGGATTACAGAGGTGGGGGGAAGATGGGGAGGGTGAGGACACATGTGGACAATTTGTAAAAAAGAGCAAAAAGTATTTATTATTCTGCCTTTGCACACTCTGAAGGAGATCAGACCGATTCCAACTGTACACAAACAACCCTGTGATCACAGTAACCCAATCCTACAATGAACCTCCCCACAGGATCTAAAAATAACCTCCCCAATTTCCGGTCAAGGCATCGGAAGACAATGGGCTTGTTCAGGAGGCTATGATGAAACATGATCACAAGCTCAATAAGGAAACACTAGAAAACATGAGCAAGAGGCAGAAGTTGCCTGCACAGCGTTTTCTATAAACGATTTCAGATGAACAAGAGGAAGCTCATTAAACCTTCAAATATATGCCAGAAAACCAGCTGTTGAAGGGCAGAATGACAACAGCCTCTCAGGAATAATTGTTTGTTAGATAAAGGTACTGTAAAATATGCAAATAAATTCTATCAATCTCAGTCTGAAGACTAACTTTTCGAGCATTGTTTGTAATTTGTGGAAAAGAATTTTCAACTTCTATTATTCTTTGTGAGGACATCGTTTTAATCCTCAAAGGATCTAATTTCTACATTCCTCACCGACCAGTGGAAATAGTTTCTCTCTAACCACCCAGTTCTTCCCCTGAAAAATCTTGAACAGGTCGATCAGATCACACCTTATGCTTCAACGCTGCAGGGAACACAACCCTCTCTCCTGGAGGTTTAACCCTCACAGAGTTCAGGTATCATTCCGATAGAACCACACAACGTCCCCGCAGCACATCCTTCACAAGACACCGCGCGCAAAATGGCCAATCTAACTCCTGAAGTGATCTGGCCTTTAGAAACTGAAGTTTAGTTCACAGAAAGATAGTCTTTTGCTCTACATGCCAGCCCTTTTTTCTCATTCGTTCATGGGATGAGGGCATTGCTGGCTAGGCAACATTTATTGCCCATCCCCAATTGCCCAGAGGGCAGTTCAGAGTCAACCACATTACTGTGGGTCTGGAGTCACGTGTAGGCCAGGCCAGGTAAGGATGGCAGTTTCCTTCCCTAAAGGGCATTAGTGAACCAGATGGGTTTTTCTGACAATTGACAATGGATTCACGGTCATCACTAGATTCTTAATTCCAGAATTAACCTGGGTCCCCAGAACATTATCTGGGTCTCTGGAATAACAGTCCAGTGATAATACCACTAGGCCGTCACCTCCCCCTTTGATGGTCAATGGTGGTGCAGTGGGAACGAAGTTATCCAGAGACAAAAACTGAAGCTGCTGGAAAAGCTCCGCAGGTCTGGCAGGATCTGTGGAGAGAAATCAGAGTTAATGTTTCGGGTCCAGTGACCCTTCCTCATAAGCTTCGTAGATTTACTGCCAGACCTGCTGAGCTTTTCCAGCAATTTCTGTTTTTGTTCCAGACTTACAACATCCACAATTCCTGTGGTTTTTAATGATCTGCCAATGTAGGGTCAGAGCCCAACCTCACCAGCATTCAATTGATTTGAAAGTTTGAAGCAATGGAGTTTGTGAAGCCATCAAAACTGGTGGAAAACTCCATCTGATTGACCAATGACCTTCAGGGAAGGAAACTGGCCATCCTGGCCTACATGTGACTCCAGGCCCATCATATCATGGTTGCTTCTTAAAAGGCCGAGGAAGCCGAGGGCAAGGACCATTGACATCCGCATTCAACAGAAAGAAATGCCTGGTTCTCCCCGGGTTATTCTTATGACTGCACACATTTCCTCCTTTTTAAATATATATTCAATTTCTATTTGAAAGTTGAATTTGCTTCCCATAACCTTTCAAGTAATTAATTCCAGATCTTTCCAATACATTGCAGTTCATTTGTTAATTTTAGTTTGAATTTGTTTCTATAGCCCAGCAACTTTCAGTGTTAATGAAAGTTGCCAGCTTCTTTGCCTGGTCTTGCTAAATACTTGCTCTCTGACCACTGTTCAATGGAAATAGTCCAATACTGACTAACCAGAGAGCTGAGGTACTTTTCTCCAAAGAGAGAAATTAGAGGGCTGACCAAATCCGGATATTAATGACACTGAAGGGATTCCTTTGATGTCGATGTAAGGATGTTCCCACATGTACCTGTATCTGCATGTGTTTCTGTGTGTGTACTTGTGTTTGTGTGTCCACATGCGTGTTGTCTGCTTCCGCGTGCATGTGTGTTTGTGTACCCGTGTCTGTGTACCTATGTGTCCATATATGTGCATACTTTTGACTGTGTGTACTTTTGCCTGTGTTGATGTGTGTACCTGTGATTGTATGCACACCTGTGACCATGTATACTTGTACCTGTATGTCAAGGTGTGTATCTGTGCTTGTGTCCATGTGTATACCTGTGACTGTGTGTCTGTGTGCCTACATCTGTGTGTGTACCTGTGTGTCCATGTGTATACCTGTGCCTGTGTGTCCGTGTGTGTGTACCTGTGCCTGTGTGTACTGTGTGTCCATGTGTGTACCTGTGCCTGTGTGTACCTGTGTGTCCATGTGTGTACCTGTGCCTGTGTGTACCTGTGCCTGTGTGTACTGTGTCCATGTGTGTAAACCTGTGCCTGTGTGTCCATCTGTGCCTGTGTGTCCATGAGTGTATACCTGTACCTGTGTCCGTGTGTGTATGTGTGCTTGTGTGTCCATGTGTGTGTACCTGTGCCTGTGTGTACCTGTGCCTGTGTGTCTGCGTGTAAACCTGTGCCCGTGTGTCCATGAGTGTAAACCTGTGCCTGTGTGTCCGTGTGTGTGTACCTGTGCGTCCGTGTGTGTGTACCTGTGCCTGTGTGTCTGCGTGTAAACCTGTGCCTGTGTGTCCATGAGTGTAAACCTGTGCCTGTGTGTCCGTGTGTGTACACCTGTGCCTGTGTGTCTGTGTGTCTGTTTGTGTACCTGTGCGTCTGTGTGTATACTGGTGTGTCTGTGTGTCTGTGTGTGTACCTGTGCCTGTGTGTATACCTGTGTGTCTGTGTGTATACCTGTGCCTGTGTGTCTGTGTGTGTAAACCTGTGCCTGTGTGTGCACCTGTGCCTGTGGGTCTGTGTGTGCGTTCCTGTGTGTCTGTTTGTGTGTACCTATGCCTGTGTGTCTGTGTACCTGTGTCTGTGTGTGTACCTGTGTGTCTGTGTACCTGTGCCTGTGTGTCTGTGTGTGCACCTGTGTGTCTGTGTATCTGTGCGTGTACCTGTGTGTCTGTGTATCTGTGCCTGTGTGCCTGTGTGTGTACCTGTGCCTGTGTGCGTACTAGGATCACAGATTATGTGTGAAAGAATGGGAAAACAGATGAGAGGGTTGGAAAGGTCGATTCCTGCTCCTAAACCACTACATATAAAGACGTATTAAAAAAGAAACACCTTCAGTGTAGCAAAGACATGCCAAGATGCTTCACAGGAGCAAACTCATTTCACTTGGGGCACTCAGGGAAACGTGATTGGAAGCTGTAAAAACGCAAGCCCCTGCCTTACCCTCCCAGCGATGTAGAAAATTAGTTCCTCAATAAATAAAATTCCTCTGACCCACAGTGGCCTATCTGTGAGGCACATACTCCACAGAAGAGAAGCTATTGTCTAGTTGAAGACAAACCCAACATTCATTGGTTTTGGACTGTAGATTTAGTTGTTATACAGTAACAGATTATACCACAGCAGTGGAACACTCAGTAACTCGTCTGTGACCTTTTAATATTCTGAAACAGTTCAGGAGGACAGATTTGATGAGGTAGCAATGCGCTGCCTTAAAGGGACAACTCATACCACACATGCACGCATTCTGAAGACAGGTCACTGGATTCGAAACATTAACTCTGCTTTCCTTGCACAGATACTGCCAGACTTCCTGAGTTTCTCCAGCAATTTCTGGTTTTGTTTCTCACACACACACACACACACACACATGCATATGCGCATGCACAGACACACTTATGCACAGACACACGCACAGACACACTGACATGAATGCACACACAGACACGAATGCACACACACGCACACCCTGTCACAGTCAAGTTTTGTCCTCTGTCCCCTTTTAACAGGCAAACCTTCGGCTTCATTGCCTTCGTTCTGTTCTTTATTGATTGTCTGCACCTACTTGGCACCTGCTAATTTAAAAGATCCTTGGATCATTTCCCCATTTGGCAAAAGGTCCTGAGTTTGCAGATGGATCTCACACATCAGCAACTCCCAGTTCACTGAAACAAGGGAAAAATGGCACGAGAGTCAACGGACTGAGGCTGGAACTAAAATATCGCATGATCACCAGAGGAATTTAAATCCAGTGAGTCTCAGCAATGGTAACAAATAAACTACCAGACTGTCTTAAAAATTCATGCAATTAGCAAATAGCCTTTAGGAAGGGAAGTCTGCTGTCCCGTCCTTACCTGATCTGGCCTACATGTGACTCTAGACCCCCAGTGATGTTGATTCTTAGTTCCCGAAAGAAATAGCTGAGCAAGTCCACTCGGTAACTCACCAATATTTCCTCAAGGAAAACTAGAAGCCACATGAAACCAGGTTATAGTCCAACAGGTTTATTTGAAATCACAAGCTTTCTGAGTACAGCCCCTTCATCAACCACAGAGTTTAGAGGCTGAGAGATCAAGAGCTGAGAGATCAAGGGATCTGACAACTGGTGTGAGTGCAGTGTCAGATAATAAGTCTCTGCAGGTGACCAAAAGTGTTAAAGTAAAGTGTCAACAGCTGAAAATGACCTATAATTTGATTAAATGAGGCAGAGAGTTAATTACAAAAAATTTAAAATAAGGTGGTACTGGAGACAAACTAAATGACTGGAATAACATGATAGGTGTAAGAGTCGCATGCCATGGGGCAGTGACCAAAAAAGAAGGAATTGAATTGGATCTCTCTGGAAGGCCCCTGCCCGAGGCTCGACATGTATGCTCAAGCCATCAGCAGATGCATTAAGAGGTAGTGGGAACTGCCGATGCTGGAGAATCTGAGATAACCAGGTGGAGAGCTGGACGACCACAGCAGGCCAAGCAGCATCAGAGCAGCAGGAAAGCTGAAGGGTCCAGACCCAAAGCGTCAGCTTTCCTGCTCCTCTGATGCTGCTTGGCCTGCTGTGTTCATCCAGCAGATGCATTAATGCCAGATTCATCAGCCATGCTCACAAGGTGGTGCAGAATGTCACCTCACCGTACTGTTGTGTATCTGTAAAATCTTCCTTACTGTCCTGTTTTGACACCATCGCCTTGATAACTTGTTATGATCTCTATACCTTAATTAGTTTGTACAGTTTTGAATTACTTGTTACTTTGGTTTGACCCTCGGCATGTGACCCTTATACCTATCATGTTATTCCAATCATTTAGTTTGTCTCCAGCACCACCTCATTTTTAATTTTTTGTAATAACCTCTCTGCCACATTCAATCGGATTATAGGTCATCCCTTCACTTGTTATTCAGCTGTTGACACTTTAACACTCTTGGTCACCTGCAGAGACTTATTATCTGACACTCCACACACAACAGTTGTATGACCTTTCGATCTCTCTGCTCTTGATCTATAAGTTCTGCGTCCGTGTGCTCTTCTCTCACACTTCACCTGGCGAAGGAGCAGCGCTTCGAAAGTTTGTGATTTCAAATAAACCTGTTGGACTATAAGCTGGCGTCATGTGACTTCTGACTTTGTCCACCCCAGTCCAACACCGGCATCTCTACATCAAGGAAAGCTAGGATAGAAAATAAATCCTGTTCTTGTTTGGGACAATGGGGGTAATGCTCATGTTTCGGCTTACAGTTATGGGCATGAGCCAGCCCACACTTCAGAAACCAGCCTCCACACAGTGACAAAGTGAGTGCTCAGTTTATGTTGTTATCTAATCGAGGCATATCAGATCCTGAGGGGATTTTGACAGAGTGAATCAGAGAGGGCACGTCAGACATAAGGAGCAAAAGTAGGCCATTCAGCCCGTCGAGTCTGCTCCACCATTCAATGAGATCATGCCTGACCTGATAATCTTCACATCCATTTTCCTGCCTTTTCCCCGTAACCCTTGATTCCCTTATTGATTAAAAATCTGTCTGTCTCAGCCTTGAATCTACTGAATGATCCAGCCTTGACAGCCCTCTGTGGTAAAGAATTCCACGATTCACTACCCTCTGAGAGAAGAAATTCCTCCTCATCTTGGTCTCAAATGGGGACTAGAACTGGGGACAGACATTTTAAAAACCAGGGATCTCCCCCATGAATAGTGAGCATGTTTAAGCATCATCAGTCTCCAAAGAAGGAGGAGGAGGAAGAAGCAGGATCAACAAAGGTTCTTGAGGTTGAATTTGGACAAATGTGTGACTAGCGAGGGAGTCAATGATTCTCAGGGACAGGCAAGAAAGTGGATTTAGGACCACAGTCAGATCAGCTGTAACCAAATTGAAAAGGGGAGCAGGCTCAAGGGGGCCGAATGGCCTACTCCTGCTCCTAATTCTTATATTTACTGCTTAAAAATAGACTGGCTTTTAATTTTTTTAAACTCATTCACAGGATTGTGGGAAATGCTGGCTCAGGCAGCATTTATTGCCTGTACCTGACAGCAATTAAGGGTCACTAACATTATTGTAGATATTAAGACGATAGTCTTCCTGAGTTTGCAAATAAATAAATAAGGCCAAAAACAACAAAGAAAATAGAGAATATAAACTGGATCACTCTTTTCTATTGACTACTTCCCAATGTAGATCCTGAGAAGGTAGATAGGAACTGGAGTAGGCCATTCAGCCCCTCATGATTCAATGAGATCATGGCTGATCTGTGGCCTAACTCCATATACCTGCCTTTGACCCATATCCCTTAATACCTTTACCTACCAAAAACAAATCTCTCTCAGATTTAAAATTAACAACTGATCCAACATCCATTGCTGTTTATGGGAGAGAGTTCCAAAAATCTCCCACCCTTTGTGTGTAGAAGTGCTTCCTAACATCTCTCCTGATAATCTGTCCCTGATTCTTAGACTATGCCCCTAGTTCTACAAAATCCAACCAGTGAAAATAGTTTATCTTTATCTACCCTGTCTTTTCCTGTTAATATCTTGAAGACTTTGATAGGATCACCCCCCGACATACTAAATATTAAAGAAAACAGGCCTACTTTATATAAACTCCCAGTGAATACAATCCTAACCAACTCAGTCTCTCCTCATACATCAGTCCTGCCATCCCAGGAATCAATCAGGTAAAGCTTCGGTGCACACCCTTTAAAACAAGAACATCTTTCAAGATCAGGAGACCAAAACTGCACACAGTACTCCAGGCATGGTCTCACCAATAACTGCAGCAAGACATCCCTATTCCTGTACCCTATGGTCATGGGGAGAAGTCCTGAACCAAGAGCAGCCCCAGGGCCTACAATGTCTGTCCCTGTTTGGGGCTACCATCTTCCAATCGAGCAGAAGCTGGCATTCTGTCCAGTGCAACACTCCTCTCAAACAACATCATAAACAGATTAGGCACTCATTATCAAAATTGCTGTCCATGGGATCATGCTGTGTACGGGTTGGCTGCTGAAATTCAAACATTTCAACAGCGAAGACACTCCAGAATGAACTTTGTTGACTGCGAAGGCCTTAGGGATGTCCCGAGATTGTGAAAGGCACGACAGAAATGCAGGTCTCTCCTTCTTCCCATTCCCCTATCTCCCCCAATACAAATGTTGAATGGTTTGAATGCAGAAACATGATGTCAACAGGGTGAATGGTGACGTTGGGAGGGAAGGTCAGCGTGCGCACTGTGATCTTGTGTCTATGGGGAAATTGCAGTCAGATGGGGGATGTCGGGTAGGGAGGGGGTAGCAGTGATGGGGATAGGGCCAAATGCAGATGATTGAGAACTACATCCAGGATCACAGCTGGGTCAACATCATCATCAAGTCTTCATCATTCAGGAGCCTTCAAAACTAGCAGAACAATTCGATACATGCAGCTTAAAAAAAAGCAAGTGGGATTCTCAGCTCTTTAAACAGAAGTACAAAAGTAAGGAATTGCCATCCCCACCTCACTAGCTAGACCTCGGTTGGAACAACAAGAGCAATTTTAGGCATCCCACTTCAGGCTATGATTTATGAGTCTGGAGAGGATGCAGAGGTGATTCACAACAAAGATGCCTGGGATAGAGGACCTGCGGTACATGGTGACCTGCAAAAGCCAGGGGTCTCTCCCTTTCACTGGAAAAGACAGTCTGATTTAATTAGAAACACCTGTAGCCTGGAATCGGAGGAAGGAGAAGCGAGTGAGTGAGGAGAGAAAGATGTTGGCATACTGTCGAACTTTGTGCCAAGATTCCCAGGAATGCTCCATACTCTTCCGATCCTGTGGCAAGCCGGAGAGGTTAAATTGTTGTGAGGAAGGGAATGATTACCTGCAACGTCTCAACTGTACAAAGAAAGTTTGACATGTTCAAAGGTAAGCAGCAGGCTGTGGAGGGCAGATCACTGTTCCAGATTATCTGTCCCATTTTTGTGGTTATGTGAAACTTGAACGTCAATCAGTTAAGTCTTGAAAAACAACAAATGAGATGTTCACTGTAATTTCTGAAGAGATTGTCCTTCTGTGTTGTTTCAATAAAAATGTTTTTTAAAAAAAGGGCATAGTTTTAAAGTGAGTGGAAGTAGATATGGGGGAGATGTCAGAGGTGGGTTCTTTACTCAGAGAGAGGTAGGGGCGTGGAATGCATTGCCGCAGAGGGTAATGGAGTTGGCCTCATTAGGGGCATTTAAGTGGCTATTAGATAGGCATACGGATGATAGTATAAGTTAGGGATGGAGGTTAGATAGACCTTAGGTTTAGGGTAAAAGTGTGGCACAACATCGTGGGCTGAAGAGCCTGTACTGTGCTGTACAGTTCTATGTTCTATGTCCGCACTCGGGTGTCCCTGGACAAGGAGCAAGTCATGCTCACTGGTACGCTAGAGACCTTTAGAGACCGGTGCATACCACAGGGGCTGGCTGTTTCATCAGCCCAGACAACATCATCCTAATTTAATAAGTTTCCAGTTTGTTACATAAGGTTCTGTTAAACAGTTAATTGGCGTTTTTGTGACAGCGTCCCAGCAGGGACTATTTAAATGTTTTGTGACTTGCTGTTTAAAAGAGCTGAAGGAGCTTTACTCTGTATCTAACCCCATGTTGTCCCTGTCCTGGGAATG
>JAHRHZ010000064.1:3931735-3950883 GCA_024137785.1 Ginglymostoma cirratum | reverse complement strand
ACACACACACACACACACACACACACACACACACACACACACACACAAATACACTCTCACTTAGTCACACACACCCATACACAGACAAACGCACAGAAACTCACTCACTCACAGATCCAGACAAATGCACAGAGACACACACACTCACACACAGACATATGCACTCACACACAAACACAGACAGACAGACACACACACACACGTGCGCACGTGCGCACACACACACATGCACTCACACACAAACACAGACACACACGCGCACATGTGCACACAAGCACTCACACACACGCACACACACATGCATTACACACGCGCACACACACGCACACACACAGATACACACCTGCAGCAATGTGAAAACTGGCACACAGACAGCCCAGAGTTCCAAACAGTTTCCAAGTTTTTGGATCCCTCAGCATAATCAGTTGCTGCACTCTGAAACAATGTGTACAGCTTGTTCCTCACTTACTCAAATCAATCCTGCAGACAATGCCAGTCCCTGAACTCCCCTTGCCTCTGTGAAGGTCCATCAGACACCTCCATTGAATGTACTGACCATCTAATGTCACTCTGAATGGTGACATGTGACACAAACTCAGAACCCATCTGATCACAAGCAAGGCACATGTGCGCTTACATAGCGCCTCTCATCAGAATGTCCTGAAGCCAACATCGTGCTTCTGTAGCCACTTCAAAACATGTCTTAACTTAAGAGTCTAACGATGACCGTGAATCCATTGCCGATTGTCAGGAAAAATCCATCTGGTTCACTAATGCCCTTTAGGGAAGGAAACTGCCATCCTTACCTGGTCCAGCCTACATGTGACTCCGGACCCACAGCAATGTGGTTGACTCTCAACTGCCCTCTGGGCAATTAGGGATGGGGTAATAAACGCTGGCCTGGCCAGTGACATTCTGCGAATGAATAAAAAGATTGTAGCAAAAGCCAATTTGTGCTTTGCAATCTTTCTATTTTATTATTTCATGGGATGTGGGTGTTACTGGAAAGGCCAGACATTTGTTGCCCATCCCTAACCTGTCCTTGAATTATGTGGTTTACTCAGCCATTGTGGAGCCAATCATTTTCATAGAGAGATCATAGAATCCCTACAGTGTGGAAACAGGCCCTTCAGCCCAACAAGTCCACACCGACCCTCAGAGCATCCCACCCAGACCCAT
The DNA here is from genome assembly GCA_024137785.1 of Ginglymostoma cirratum. Taxonomy (NCBI): domain Eukaryota; kingdom Metazoa; phylum Chordata; class Chondrichthyes; order Orectolobiformes; family Ginglymostomatidae; genus Ginglymostoma; species Ginglymostoma cirratum. The sequence goes on along the minus strand of JAHRHZ010000064.1, from coordinate 3,949,704 downwards.
TCCCCTTTATCCCACCTAATCTACACATCCCTGAACACCGCAGTCAATTCAGCACAGCCAATCCACCTAGCCTGCACATCTTTGGGCTGTGGGAGGAAACCCACACAGACACAGGGAGAACATACAAACTCCACACAGACAGTCACCCAAGGGGGGAACTGAACCCAGGTCCCTGGTGCTGTGAGGCAGCAGTGCTAACCACTGAGTCACTGTGCCACTCCCATTGCTGCGGATCTGGAGTTACAGGTAGGCCAGCTCAGCTAATGGTGACATATTTCCTTCCCGAAAGACATCGGTGAACCAGTTGGTTTTCAAAACAACTGACAAGAGTCATACGGCCCTTGTTATAAAGAATTAAAATTTCACCACCAGACTTGATGACACACAAACTCATGTCCACAAAACACACGGTTAGCATTGCTGCCTCACAGTGCCAGGGACCTGGGTTTGATTCTAGTCTTTTTATGACTGTCTGTGTAGAGTCTGCACACTCTCACCGTGTCTGCATGAGTTTTCTCTGGGTGGGTGCTCCAGTTTGCTCCCACAGTCCAAAGATGTGCAGGTTAGGTGGATTGGCCATGCTAAATTGCCCCATAGTGTCCAGGGATGTGTTGGTTAGGTGGCTTAGCCGTGGGGAAATGCAGAGTCACTGGGATAGGGTAGGGGGGGTGGGTCTGGATGGGCTGCTTTACAGAGGGTCATGCGGACTCGATGGGCTGAATGGCCTGCTTCCACACTTTAGGAATTCTATGATTCCACGATTAGCCTGGGATCCTGGATTACTAGCCTAGGACATTGAAATAAGTGGATCACTCAGCCATTGCAATGAAGATTCTCTCACCTTGCTCTGGGTATAGATATGGGACAAGCGTATGAATTTGGGATTAGTGCACCTTTAGCGGTAGTTATTGTTCATGTAGACTCGATGGGCCTAAAAGCCTTTTCTGTGCTTTAGAACTCAATGACTGGAGTCACACGTAGGTCTGACCAGGTAAGGACAGCAGTCTCCTTCCCTATTGAACGTTCTTGAACCAGATGGGTATTTACCACCATCAATAATTATTATTGCCCCAAGCCCTCCACAAGGAAAACACCCCATAGCCTTTTGACTCAGAGACAAGGCTGTGAGACACACCTAGCACTCGAGGAGTTGTTTCGTACAATGCTCTCTTGCTCTTTCTATACTCAATCACATTTGACAATCAAATTTTGAAATTGAGCCCCATGTCAATATTTTCAAAGCTTTTCTCTGTCCACAGCCCAAATATACAGATGCTAGGATTTGTTAAATACATTGTACAAGCAACACAGAGGTGAATACACCTGTTTGGCAGAAGGTCCATGTTTTCCCATGAAATATCGCACCTCCGTTTCTACATTCGGTGATCCCTCTCCCCTATGGACATATGATTTGGGAATAAGCCATTCAGCCCTGCTCCATCATTCCACATGATCATATCTTGATCCCGCAATGTTTCTCCATCACTGAGCCGAAGCCAGAGAAGAAAAGATCCAAAAAAAGTCCGTCTAAAAGAAAATTTAAGAATTTGGCTATCTTTTAAAATCCAACCCAAAACTTGAGAATGTCCTGTCTTAATGTTGTAAATATTTCCTCAGATTTAATCAGAACTGACACATGCTCATTAAAATTAGACGAAAATAAAAGAGTTTGGTAGTTTAAGTGCTCCCTGGCACACTTTCTATCGCAACATCCCCACCAATCAGAATTTACTTACCAACCAATCAGCACCCTCTTCTCATGCAATGTAAATTGTTATTCCCTTTGAGATTTGTTATTGTTGCGATTCCATCCTGATGACTTCAAGATGAGAATCTTCAACAACCTGCAACTTTTTTTTTCCAGCAATATTCGAGCCATGTACTACCAAACAATCATTAAAAATAACCCTTGCAACGCTGGGTTGAGATCTTCAATTAAGCAGTGATCGCATTCCAAGAGTTATCTGCACTCAAAATCAAATTGACACATCAGGCAAAAAAAAACTACACTCTCCCCAATATAATGCTATTTTCCTATGTAATCAAACTCAAAGCGATCTACTTGATCACAAACTGAACAGCAGAGACTACAAGGAACAAACTGTCAAGCATGAAAAATAGAGATAACAAGGCGTGGGGTTGGATGAACACAGCAGGCCAAGCAGCATCATAGGAGCAGGAAAACTTGACGTTATCTCTGAAGCATGAAAAATAGTTTTGTGCACTGTCATGTGTGTTTGGGCTGTGTGTGTCTAAAGGGGTTTAATGACTAACTTTCAAGTATTCTGTAGCCATGGTGATTTTTTTTTGAAAAAGCAGTATGAAGAAACATATTCCTGGTCAATGGAAGTTTTATCACTGAGAGAGTTTACAGGTAAACTAAGGAAAGAGTTGTACATTAAGTTAAGAGTAGAAAATCAGAGATTGATTTTTGTTTTCCTTTTTATTCAGAGAAAAACGTATAACTTGGGAAAAGTTTATTTTGTTTCAGTTTAGCAGTTTTACAGAAGTTTTATTTGAAGCTGGGTGTGTAAAACTGTTGCTCCTGAAGGAAGGAGATGGTTTAGAACTGTCAAGAAATATATTAACCCAGTGTTAGGAGTTTAGTGTTAAGGTTTCAGACAGGAGCTTTTGGCTACAACCCTGAAGGGGTTATTTGAAGCTGAGAAAGTCTAAGCTCAGCTGTATGAAGGCTCCAGGAAAAGGTTATCAGATTGTCAAGGCTAAACAACATTTTCAGTGAACACCACACAAAAATACAGATTTCTCATTGTCAACATGACATTGTGCCATATTTTCCCTACTTTATCAAGACAGGAATTGAATCTAATTTACTGAACACTTCAAATGGCAATTTGTTGATTTAATTTTCTTCTGAATGATATTGCCTGTTGCATACATTAATTTCTTTGTCAGCTATTTTTGGGCTTTTCACTGCAAGGTGAGCCCAGCATTACTTCTGTTGTTTCTTCGAAATAAATTAAAACCATCTTTATTTAAATCACACTTATTACCATCTCAGAACTTCCCAAAGGACTTCAAGACTTGTCAAATTGTGTGCAGTTTTGGGCCCGACATCTCAAGAAGGAAGTACTGGTCCTCAAGCGGGTTCAGGGGAGGTTCACCAGAATGGTCCCAGGAATGGAAAGCTTAACATATGAGGAACTTTTGAGGACTCTGGGACTATACTCATTGGAGTTAAGAAGGGAGATGGGGATCTAATTGAAACGTACAGAATACTGAATGACCTGGACAAAGTGGATGTTGGGAAGATGCTTCCATTGGTAGGAGAGACTAGGACCCAAGGGCACAGCCTTAGAGTAAAGGGAAGACCTTTTAGAAAAGAGATAAGGGGAAACTTCTTCAGCCAGAGAGTGGTGAATCTATGGAATTCCCTGCCACAGAAGGCTGTGGAGGCCAGGTCATTGAGTACATTTAAGACTGAGATAGATAAGTTCTTGATTATCAAGGGGATCAAGGGTTATGGGGATAAAGCAAGAGAATGGGGTTGAGGAACTTATCAGCCATGATTGAATGCCAGAGCAGACTCGATGGGCCGAGTGGCCTAACTTCTGCTCCTTTGTCTTATGGTCTTCTGGTCTTAAATAGGGAAAGAGGGTCAAAAAGGAACAAAAGTAGGCCATTCGACCCTTTAAATCTATTCCATCATTCGATAAGATCAAGGTTGATCTGATTTTAACCTCAACTCTACATTAGTGTTTATCTGTGCTAATCTTTCATCCCCTGGGTAACCAAGAGTCTATCTTTAGCGGAGGCAATGGCCTAGTGGTATTATTGCTGGACTGTTAATCTAGCAACCCAGGTCATGTTCTGGGGACCTGGGTTTGAATCCCGCCACGGCAGATGGTGGAATTTGAATTCAATAAAATATCTGGAATTAAGAATCTGATGATGACCATGAATCCATTTCCAATAGTCGGGAAAAACCCATCTGATTCACTAATGTCCTTTAGGGAAGGAAATTGACATCCTTACCCGGTCTGATCTACATTTGGCTCCAGACCCACAGCAATGTGGTCGACTCTTAACTGCCCTCTGGGTAAACACCGCTGGGCAATAAATGCTGCCTAGCCAGTGATGCCCTCATCCCATAAATGAATTTTTAAAAAATCTACATCTGCCTTAAAAATATTTACAGATCCTGCATCCACTGCTTTTTGCGGAAGGTATTCCAAAGACTCTCAATCTTCTGAGATAAATAAATGTTTCCTCATCTCTGTCTTGACTAGATGACCCCTCATATTTAAACAATGACCCCTATTTCTAAATTCTCAGACAAGGGGAAACATCCTTTTCCATATCCACTTGATTACATCCCCTCAGGATCTTATATGTTTCAATTGAGTCACCTCTGACTCTTCTAAACTCCAGGGGATACATTCCTAACCTTCCTTGCCTTTCATCATCAGGCAATCTACGATTTCCAGGTATTGTCTAGTAAACATACTCTGAGCTGCTGCTAACACATCGACTTTCTTTGTGAGTACGGTGCCCAGTAGTATACACCGCACTCCAGACGCTGACACAGATCCAATTTCAGGTGTTGATTCAGGAGGATTGGGCAGAAGTCCACATTCCAACAGTGGAAACCAACGAGGATCACAAACATCTCGTTCAGATGACGGCACCTGTGATAGCACGGTGTGGGGCTGGATGAACACAGCAGGCCAAGCAGCATCATAGGAGCAGGAAACCCAGGGTCTAGGCCCGAAACGTCAAGCTTTCCTGCTCCTATGATGCTGCTTGGCCTGCTGTGTTCATCCAGCCCCACGCCGTGTTATCTTGGATTCTCCAGCATCTGCAGTACCTTTTATCTCTAGCACCTGTGATAGAGCAGCACTCCCTTGGCACTGGCCCGAGGAATGTCAGCTGTGATCACAGGTTTAAATCGACAGAGTAAAACTTGAACCTGCAACGGATCAACTCCTGAGATGAGGGTTTTATCCCGTGACCTGGAGCAGATGGTCTGAGTGAACAAACATTATGACAAAGAGCAACCATGAGATTATCAGGCAACTTGCACTGCTGGGATTGTGCAAATAGCCCACCACGTTACAGTCACAGAGTCATACAGCACAGAAACAGACCCTTTGGTCCAACTCATCCATGCCAACCAAGTTTTTCCAAATTGAACTAATCCCATTTGCTTGTGTTTGGCCCATATCCCTCCAAACCCTTCCTATTCATGTAGCTGCTCAAATAGCTTTTAAATATTGTAACTGCCCCTGCATTAATCACTTCCTCTGGAAGTTCATTCAACATATGACCCTCTGTGTGAAAAAGTTGCCCCTCAGATTTAAAAGGGACCTTTCTTCTATCACCTTGAAAATATGCCCCCTAGTTTTGAACTCCCCTACCATAGGGAAAAGACCCTTGGCTATTCACCTTATTCATGCCCCTCATGATTTTAGAAACTTCTAAGTTCAACCTCCTATGCTCCAGTGAAAGAAATCCCAACCTATCCTTGTATCTCAAAGCTTCCAGTCCCAGCAACATCCTGGTAAATCTTTTCTGAACCCTGTCCAATTTAATAATACCCTTCCTGTAGCAGGGCGACCAGAACTATATACAGTACTGCAAAAGTGGCCTCACCAACATCCTGTATAACCTGCAACTTGACGTCCCAACTCCTATGCTCAAAGACCTGAGCAATAAAGGCTGAATCATCCTCTGACTAACCCAGAACAAGGAATCAAAACTGGCATCAAATCACCAACATCAATTCTCAGTTGCCGAAACAAGCCAAGGAAGGTGGCCCTTGATAGTATTATGTTGCTGAAGGGAGGGAAACACACATCAAAACATCAGTTGCATTCCAGGAACAGTTTGCTGTGTAATTCGTGGTAACATGTTGCAAACGTGAGGGAAGCTACCTCTAAAAAACACAACAAAGCTAACTGGAGACTCCAAACAGGTTACACACAGGCCAAGCGATTCATATTTCTACCCACAGAATGATACACTGCTGCACTTCCGGGACTGTGGTCATGTAACACAAAGGCTTGTGTTTAGAATTGCACTTTCTCCAGTCTGATACAGCTGACTTCCAGGAGAAATCGTGCGAGCACGGAGCGAGGCCTTTCGGCCTTTCGTATCTGTGCCAGCCACTTGTGAGCCAAAGCAGGTCCTGCCCTTGCTGTACTCAACTCTTCCAAATCATAGCCAGTGTTTCAACCCCGTCCTGAATTGGCTCTCACCTCATCTGTGCAGCCTCCTGCAATTTAACAACCTCCTCACTCCCCCACCCACAGAACGTACTTTTCCTCCAACTCTGAGCCCTTCAGCGATCCCAACCCAAAACCCAACAGATTCCCCATCGACCTTGACCCAGATCGACCTTTCTGGTGAGAAGGCAATTGCATTTAAGAAGCCAAGAAAGCGATGTTGATCACTCGGCCCATTGAGCCTGTTCCAGCATTTTATCATAAGGGGAGGCGATGGCATAGTGTTATTATCGCTAGAATTTTTAATCCAGAGACCCAGATAATGTTCTGGGGACCTGGGTTCGAATCCCACCATGGCAGTTGGTGGAATTTGAATTCAATAAAATATCTGGAATTAAGGATGTAATGATGGCCATGAATCCATTGTCGATTGTTGGGGAAAAACCCATCTGGTTCACTAATCTCCTGTAGGGAAGGAAATCTGCCATTCTTACCCAGTCTGGTCTACATGTGACTCCAGACCCACAGCAATGTGGTTGACTCTGAACTGCCCTCTGAGCAATTAAGGATCGACAATAAATGCTGCCTAGCCAGCAACACCCTCATCCCATGAATGACTAAAGAAAAAAAAATCTTGGCTGATCTTGGGCTTCAACTCTATTGTCCCTCCTGCTCTCCATATCCCTCGATTCCCTGAAAAGATCAAAAATCTGTCTCTCTTTCAACATGAAATATAATTTGTAATGGAGTATCCACAACCCTCTGGGACACCGAAGATCAAACATTCACAATCCTTCCAGCAAGTTAGTTTCTCTTCACCTCCATCCCAAATGATAGGACCCTCACCATGCCCCTGTGATCTGGAATTCCCCAGTTAGGGAGAACCATCTCCAGGTCAGCCTAACCAAGCCCGCCAACCACCAAGAGCCACCCCCCATTCCGAGTCTTGTTGTTTCAATGAGATCATCTCCTAGTTTTCTAAACTCCACAGAAAATAAACCCAATTTACTCAATGCATCATTAGGAAACCCTCATCAATTCCATCAGTCTTCATGAGACAATCTCCAATGGAAGTAAGTTCTTCATAGAAACATAGAAAATAGAGCAGTAGGCCATTCAGCCCTTTGAATCTGCTACACCATTCAATATGACCATGACTCATCATCCAACTCAGTCCTCTGTTCCCACTTTCTCCCCATTCCTTTTGATCCCTTTAGCCCTAAGAACTTTATCTATCTCCTCGAAAACATTCAATGTTTCGACCTCAACCGTTATCTGTGGCAGAGAATTCCACAGGCTCACCACTCTTTGGGTGAAGACATTTCTCCTCATCTCAGTCCTAAATGTGACCCCTGGTTGTGGACTCCTCAATCATCAGGAATGTCCTTTACCCTGTCTAGTCCTATTTGAATTTTATAGGTTTCAATGCAGCCCCCTCATTCTTCGAAACTCCAGTGATCATGGTCCTAACTGATCCAGTATGTCTTTAAATGTCAGTCCTGCCATCCCAGTAATCAGCCTGGTAAACCTCTGTTGCATTCCCTCTATCGCCAGAACATCCTTCCTCAGATAAGGAGACCAAAACGGCACATGATATTCCAGGTGCGGTCCCACCAAAAGCCTATACAACGGTAGCAAGGGGTCTCTTAATCGTGTAACTTAAACTCCTTGAAATAAAGACCAATTATCTGCAGCCATGACTGAGTCAGACTGGCATTTATTGGCTACTCCTCTCAGTAGAAGGTTACTTCATAGCCAAGAGCCAATCACATTGGCGCACAAGTAGTATTTTCCCCTTCAGGACATCAATGAATCAGTCAGACAATTCAACACCATCTTGACCTATGCCGGCTTTGTCCTTCTCGTCTGGTGAAACCTCCAGGAAAATGCTCAGAGCTGGCAGACCCACTGGTTACAACCTGAACTCCTCTCAATAGTTAGCATTGCTAAGGACTTCCACTTTCCACCCTGCTGCACCCTAACGCTAGAAAAAAAACACTACACACTGCTTGAGAGAAAAAAGCCTGAACTGTAAAGGGGGAGAAAAAAAAAAGTGCCAAAGGTTCAACTACATTAGGACTTAATTGATAGGTGCTTGTGGCTTCTCTATGACATAAATGTCAACCAAACGAGGGGGCCTTTGCTAATGGATCTGTCATTAACTCACAAGCACACTCTAAATGCCTATGCTCTAGTTTACACAAGTCAAGTGTTCTTTAAATGATTTATTGTCAGTGTTGCAGCCATGTACTTAATAAAAAGGAAATCAACTGATGTCGTGGGTTGAGATTCTGACAGATTCACTGGAAACATAGGAAAAAACAAATGCCATCTTCACAATAAATATTTACACTCTCACCTCCTCCACCCCGATAGTGCTTCCAGACCTCTGCGCCTCTGGGAGTCAGACCCTCTTATCCATTCTCAAATTCTAATCCCTCCATGACTGACAGCTGTGCCTTCAGCTCTCTGGGATCAGGGCTCTAACACCATCATTCGCTTCCTAAAGCTCTCAACATTTTTCTTTTCTCTCTTAAATAAACACCTTATAATCTCGGGAGACAATGACATAATGGCAACGTCACGGGACTAATTAATCCGGAATAATGTTCTGGGGTCATGTGTTCAAATCCCAACCACGGCAGATCATGCAATTTGGATTCAGTAGGAAAAATCTGGAGTTAATCTAATGATGACCACATAACTAACTAATGTCCTTTCAGGAAGGAGATTTTTTTTTTATATAGAATCCCTACAGTGTGGAAACAGGCCCTTCATCCCAACAAGTCCACACTGACTCTCAGATCTGCCAGCCTTCTGAGGAACTGTCACCGGACCCGAAACGTTAACTCTGTTTCTCGCTCCACAGGTATGTCCAGACCTGCTGAGTTTTTCCAGCAATTTCTGCTTTTGTTTCTGATCTGCCGTCCTTACACATGACTCCAGACCCTCAGCAATGTGGGTGATTCTCACCTGCCTGCTGGGCAATTAGGGATGGCCAATAAATGCTGGTCTGGGCAGTGATGCTCAGGAAGAAATATGTTTTAGTTGATATTTTCAACACCCTATCTGACCTCTTGGCTTCCCATCCAATTTTACTTGATCAATTGTTTCTGTAAAGTGCATTGGGATGTTTATTGATGTGGACTGTGGAAGGAAACCGGAGCACCCGGAGGAAACCCATGCAGACACGGGGAGAATGTGCAAACTCCACACAGACAGTCACTCGAGGGTGGGATCGAACGTGGGTCCCTCGTGCTGCGGGGGACTACTGTGGCATTTGAACCCCAGCCTCCTGTCTCAGACATAAGGGCACTACCACAAATACCTCCAGACGAGAGGCTACTCATGGATCACACCACTTTCAGCAAAGGAGATTTCTGAACCAGTCTGATTGATTCATGTTCCCCCCACTGCAAAACAACCCTTCAGCCCCCACTACCCCCTCAGTTCCCCACATCACCACTTGCTGAGTTCCCACCAGATGAGGTTCTCCTTTCATGCATTTACATGGAATTGCACATGTATGCAGCATGGTCACACATGTGGCGGCATATTCAAATGCACAGGGTTGTGTGGTGTGGATGTGTTCCCCTTGTCAAATAATCCCACGTTATTCAGCAGCCCCCCCACACGCACACACACACCCGCTGCTCTCCCAGGAAACTATCCTGCTTCATTCCACGGGCTCCAGTGTCAGGGGGAGGGTGCTGGGGGGTAAGGTCAGAATTTACACAAGAGAAATCGGGTAATATTCGAAACAAAAAGCAAAGGTGCAGGCTGGCTTGTTAGACACACACAAAACATCTGTCACCAACTAGCGCATAGATACTGTGGCAGCCTGTAATTTAGAATAAGGTGCAAATTGCTCCTTGTTCAGGGCTGACTGATCACACCCTGGGCAGATGTAGGAAAGCTCCATGTGCGAGTGCACAGAAAGAACCAAACCAGGACAAAAGATGTGTGCAGCGATTGAACAGGGGAGTGTGTATGAGAGAGGGTGTGTGGGTGAGAGAGAGAGTGTGTGAGTGTAAGAGACAGTGCGTGTGAGAGAGGGTGTGTGAGAGAGTGAGAGTGTGCGAGTGTGAGAGAATGTGAGAGGGAGAGAGTGTGCGAGTGTAAGAGACAGTGTATGTGAGAGCGGGACTATGAGAGAGAGAGTGTGAGTGTGAGAGACAGTGCGTGAGAGAGGGTGTCTGAGAGAGTGAGTGTGAGTGTGAGAGACTGTGTGACAGAGAGTGTGAGTCTGAGAGACTGTGCGTGAGAGAGAGTGTGTACATGAGAGTGTGTGCGTGAGAGAGAGTGTGTGCGTGAGAGAGAGTGTGTGCGCGTGTGTGTGAGTGTGAGAGACAGAATGAGCGTAGGACAGAATGCGTCAGATAGAAAGTGTACATGTGCTTGAGCATGCCACAGTGTGTATGTGTCAGTGCATGAAAGGGAATATTTGTGAAACAGTGTGAGACTGTGTGAGTGTATGAAAGTGTGAGAGAGAGAAATTATGTGTGTGTGAGTGTGAAAGAGTGCGTGAGAGTGTGTACGTGTCTAAGAGTGTGTGTCTGTCCATGCATGAGCATGTGTGTGTGTGTTTTGAAATGACCGTCTGTGTGTCAGAGTGAGAGAGTGTAACAGTGTCCCATGTCAGCTCCCTTCTCCAGCATCATTATCGATGTCTTGGACCCATCTGGAAACCCAGTTATCATATCCTCACAGAATGGAAAGAGGAACCAGAGATTTATAACCAACGTGGAAGCAGCATTACTCTTCAACACACCCTCCCGAGCTAGTGCTAAAATGGCTAGTCACTGCAAAGCTTCCAGTTCAACGGGAATCTCGTCTTCTGTCTACTCCTCATCTAAACATTAACAATAAGACTCTTGGTTCCAACCCTTTCTGGTGCCCAGGTGTGAGTGGCAACACCAACTATCCCTAATCCAATGTCACTCATCTCCCAACACCCACGGCAGGTGCCAGGTTCAGTAAATGGCTCGCAGCTTGTGGGATCTTGCTGTGCACAACTTTACTGCCACTTCTCTTGCATTACACCAACTACAACTCAAAACTCATCGACTGACTGAACGGTCCTGCTGTTGGAGAAGGCGCTAGATAAATGCAAGTCTCGGCAGAGAAACAAACTGGTTCAGTTCAATTTCCAGTCAATGATAACCCGATCGCAACATCTTGTGGGTTATTGTCGGCCAGAGATTGAACTGGGACAACCATATCAATGCAGTGGCTATAGAAGCAAGCCAGAGGCTAGCAATTCTGCTGTGAGTAATCTATATCTTGACTCCTCAAAGTCTGTCCAAATACAAGACAGGAGTGTGACTTTTTATAAATTCATTCACAGAGTACAAGCATCACCGAGAGGGCCAATCCCTAGTTGCCCTGGAGGGCAGTTAAGAATCAACCACATTGCTGTGGGTCTGCTACATGAGCCAGACCAGATAAGTGCAACAAATTTCCTTCCCCTTAACACTCCAGGAAATCAGTTGGGCTTTTGAAAACAAGCAATAGTGGCTACGTGGTCCTGATTTTATTTGAAAAGTAAAAATGTGACCATTTGGCCTGGGGGGATTGGAACTCACTTTGCCAGGACTTTAGCCCTGGGATTCTGGATAATGAGTCCATAACATCACCACTACATCACCTTCACTTCCCTAAATGAGCTCAGGAACACTGTCAGCTCAACAACACGACTGGCACCCCATCCATTCCCTTCAGTATCGACACTCAGTAACAGCAGTGTGTATTATCCACGCAATGCACTGCAGAAAATCAGTAAAGATCCTCAGACAGCTACTGCCAAACCCACAACCACTTCCATCTAGAAGGACAAGGGCAGCAGTTACACAGGAACCACCCCCTGCAAGTTCCCCTCCAAACCACTCACCATCCTGACTTGGAAATATATCACTGTTCCTTCAGCGTTGCTGGGTCAAAATCCGGGAACACCCTCCCTAACAGCAATGTAAGTCTCCCTGCACTGCGATACAAGAGCAAGCAGGGAAGGGCCATAAATGCTGGTCCACCCAGTGACGCCCACATCCTTTGATCAATTTTTTTTAAAAAGCCCCTTTCGAAAGGGAGGGGGTGATTGTACTGCAGAAAGCAATTTTAAACACCAACACTTACAGAGATAAACATAATAACTGGCTTACTATTTACAGCAATGATGTCGTTGTAGAGTAAATATATGATGTACAAATTACACCGTGGTAAATAATGAGTGAAAAACTATAATAGTTGTGAAACTAAATTAAAACATCTCTCTTAATAAAGTCGGCAGATGGTTATTTTTTCATTAGAAACCATAGATGCTCATCGCAAAATTTAAATGAGGGGATGAAGGAGAGGACAAAGTTCAAAGGAGTGACCTTTATCCTCTTCATAAATAATGGTTTCTAAAAGCGCGGTTGTTTATAGTAACATTTGCATTTATTTAGAAATCTAAATTAGAGACGCTTCACACAAATGATTATTTTGGAGGTGGTTGGTGCCATTCCGTAGGTTAAAGTGTGCAGATGACAGATTTTAATAAATATTCAGCTGGTGTACCTCCAGACTTAGCCTCATTCTTAAAGGAAGAACTAGTCCACAGACTGTCTCAGGCATTGTCCCATCAACTGCAGCCACCACCACCCTCCTTCAGCTTAGATAAAGGCTCTCAGCTACGTGGCGTCTATTACCCTTTCAGAGTTGCAAGCTGCTTAACAAATGAGACGCAACTATAAATTCAGTTGCTGTTATAATGAAGGAGGCAGTGCTGGGAGCCAGGCCAGTCAATATCACTGAGGTAATCCCTAAACTTGTAGAAATATGCGTGGCACCCACAGATGGGAGGCAGAATATGTCCACTACAACCTTCCCACTCACCTCCTTCCACCACTGGCGCTCAGTAGCAGCAGTGTGTACCATCTACAAGATGCACGGCAGAAAGTCACCAAGGCTCCTTGGACAGCACCTTCCAAACCCATGACCTCAACTGTAATGTAGAGGAGCTGGACTGGGTTGGACACAGTCAAAAATCACAAGTTATAGTGCAAAAGGAGTCCAAAGCCTGAGGAAGAGGCAACGCTCTGAAAGCTCGTGTGCTCAAATAAACCTGTTGGTTTTCACCTGGTGCCATGTGATTTTTAACCTTGACCTCAACCAGCTGGGAGGACAAGGGCAGCAGGTACATGGGAACACTGCCCCCTGCCAGTTTCCCTCCAAACCACTCATCATCCTGCCTTGGAAGTATTACGGTCGGTACAATTCACAGCAGCTTCCATAACATCAAATCTCACTCCAAATGACAAACACTAACCACAAGAAGCTTGCTCCCTGCAGCCGTGTCTGTCGCTCTCCTGCCAGCGTGAGCTCATCAAACAGATACTCTCCCATGCTGTTCCTTCACCGTTGCTGGGTTAAAACCCTGGAATTCCCCTCCGTAAGGGTGTGTCTACAGTACAGGGAATGCAGCAATTTAAGAAGGCAGCTCACCACCACCTTCGGAAGGGGCAACTGGTGTCAACTAGAGAAACAAATGCCCATCCTATCACCTCCAGAAAATGATATTAATGAAATTTGGGAGTGGGGATAATGAAGAATGATGGATTTCCCGAGAGAGAGGGTGGGGCTAATACTGAGGGCCTCCCAAGCTCTCTCCAACTGAATCCCGTCGTCTACCGAAACCCTTCATTCATCGAGCTGCAAGGCATAAATATTAGAAAAAAAGCCTTCGTTTGATAATACCAATGAGATGTTACTGTGAGTGTAATGCTGTCAGTGATCGTTAAGATGATGGAATCTTGCTTATTTGCATATTTGATTAATTGACCATAAACTACAACTGCTAATGACTGAACTGATGTTGACGCTGGCTCCTGAGTAGCTCATCCCCTCTTAGAAAAAGCATTAAGAAATACGAGGCACACTTAACCGTAACATGGCAAATAAGGTGGGTGGTGCCTGGGCCTGTGTCATCTTCTTCATTTGCTTTCAGCCATTTCTCCTCGTCGCCAGGATAGCAGGGCATGTAAGCAGACTCTGCAAAACAGCAGGGTAAGGTTGCAGGGAGTGGCAGGAGCAGGAGTGAGGGGTCAGCCAGCAGGGAGTCACAATGATTCATCACTCCTGTCATAAAATCAGAGTGTCGTCTCTTGTCACTGTGAACAACCTACTCGCACGTGCTTCACAGGATCCGAAAGTAACGTTCACCAAAATAAATCAACCACACCAAGTGGAAGAAGTAGATGCTGGGGGTGTTTGGGAGGAAAGTTAGGGGCTGTGAGAACCAGCCCTGCGAGAAACAGTAGTGTGGACATTGGCTATTGTGCCAGGACCCACCACGTACAGGCCTTTTCATAAGCTGGCGATTTGCCAGGTAATTGTGTAGTTCAATGAAGGACTGACTGGAGGTTGGTGTTTCAGCACAGCGGAAAGCTGGGCTTTAATCGAAAACTCAGAGCCTCTGTACTAAATACGGCAATTTGACCTCTGCTACTGCAGTCGCACAATTTAAGCTGCACAGTTTCAGGAGTTAAAAGTCACTCACCAGGGACAGAGACACGATTATATTCCTTTGATGACTTGGTAATTTCCTTTAATCTGTCTCACACACACACAGGCACAGATACACACACACAGGCACACAGATACACACACACAGACATGCACATGCACACAGACACACACACAGACACACAGTTACACACACACACAAGCACACATACACACACACAGGCACACGTGCGCGCACACACATAGAGATAAAGGCAGACAATATACATAGACACACACACACACACAAACCTTTACATTCTGGTCATGCTATCTCCCAGCTGTTTAAAGCACCAGGAAGATGAACTGTGCAGACCAGGTGCCTTGACATTCAAGCCACATTCAACAGTGGGGCTGCTGCACTCAACACCAGCACCAAGAGAGTAGTGGAAGGGGGCAGGGAGAGGGATTTCTGCTTAACAATCACTGTCTATGGCCAATCACAGAAAGAATGTGGGGCATTAGATTCCAGAGAATCAGACTTCAAACCCCACCCCCCACCGAGGAAGGGTCACTGGACCCTAAACTTTAACTTTTATTTCTCTCCATAGATGCTGCCAGACCTGCTGAGCTTTTATAGTAATTTCTATTTATGTTTCTGATTTCCAGCATCCGCACTTCTTTCAGTTTTTTTTTCAAATCCTCTTGCAGCAACTTGAGAATTTGCATTCGGTTTTGAAGTGTTGAAAGAAAAATTGGAAATGAGAAAAACATAAATGTCAGCATGCTTTTTAACAAACCACCCACTGATTCCCTTAGAGCCTGAAGATTATCTGGATTGGGCCAATCCCTGATTCTGGTCCGATGTCAATGTTACAGACTGTGAATTGTCCTCTATGGCTACACCAACAACTTAGATTTAAATAGCCCCTTCAATGTATCACTAAATCCCAAGGCATTTTACGGGAGCATCTTAAACCAAAATAATTACACCAGGCAACTTGAGGACATTGTGGGAAATATGGCAAGAAGCCGCAGGTTTTCCAAAACATCTTAAAAGGAGGAAAGCAGGGTAGAGATGCACAGAAATGGAGATTGAGCAAATGCCAGAGTGTGGGGACTGGGCACATGGAGGCACCAACGGTGGAGGAATGACACATTGGCTAAATGATCTCTGTGCTGTGAGTATGCCAGCTCCTTACATCAGCTACTGTTGGTGTTAAAAATTACTGTCACCACCCTCTTTATGTGTAGCAAATGACAGGGCCTGCCAGATCTCGAGTGATAGAGGAAAACCACTTCCTGGTCTAACTTGAAGAGTCTCTTGTGGTTAATAAGCCAGAGCTTATTGCATGTTAGTAACCAGAAACAGTTTAGATTGAGTGCGATGCACTTGGAGAGGACCAACAGCAGGACAGACTAGGACCTGGGTGCACACCTTCACAGTGAAGGGACGACCCTTTAGAACTGAGACGTGGAGCAATTTCTTCAGCCAGAGGGTGGCTAATTTGTGAAACTCGTCGCCCCAGAGGGCTGTGGATGCCATGTCATCGAGTGTATTCACGACAGAGATAGATAGCTTCTTGATTGGTAAGGGGATCAACATTGCCCATAGTTTAGTTTGGGAAACATGGTTGGCATGGACGAGTTGGACCGAAGGGTCTGTTTCCGTGCTGTGTGACTCAATGAGTCTATGTCCCAAGGAACAGGACTGATGACACTCCTTGCTAAAAATTCTTTGCTCATGTCCACCTCAACAAATTCGGGGAGAAGGCAGGAGAATGGAGTCAAGAAACACATCAGCCATGATTGAATGGTCAAGCAGATTCAATGGGCTGAATGTCCTAATTCTGCTCCTCTACCTTACTATCTAAAAAAGGATAACATTAAATAATTAATATCTACACATTAAAGATAATACTTTTCACTGTATCTCCTTAGATATATGTGACAAAAAATCATTCATTCGCATATACAAAGGTGAAATCTGTGTTTTAAATAGTTTGTGAAAGTGTTATTTTATGTACTCATTGGGCCTAACTGTTCAGCTCATGATCAGACTAGGGCCACACCAGAGGATTTCTGGAATTTTCTAGCCCCTGCCGCACTCCCCCAACCCCCACCCCCTCCAGTTGTAGCATGGCCTCCCTCAGTGATCTGCCAATCAAAATAGTCGTTGATCACTGTGATCCTGTCATCAGAATCCACTCCCTCCACCACTGACGCTCAGTAGCAGCAGTGTGCACCATCTACAAGATGCACTACAGAAATTCACCAAAGATCTTCGGACAGCACCTTCCAAACCCACGACCACCTCCATCTGGAAGGACAAGGGCAGCAGGTACATGGGAAGACCACTCCCTGCAAGTTCCCCTCCAAGTCACTCACCATCCTGACTTGGAAATGTATCGTCATTCCTTCACTGTCGCTGGGTCAAAATCCTGGAATTCCCTCCCTAAGGGCATTGTGGGTCAACCCACAGCAGGAGGACTGCAGCAGTTCAAGAAGGCAGCTCACCACCTCCTTCTCAAGGGCAACTTAGGGACGGGCAAGCAGTGCTGGCCCCGCCAGCAACGCCCACATCCCACAAAATGAACAGAAAAAAAAAGGTGATTGCTCTTCCCCGCACACCATGGTCGAACACATGGACACCCTCAGGTGACTGGACCTCAGAGCCAATCCCTGCCACACTCCCTAACCCTGCTTCCCCAGGACCTCACCAAAGGGTTGTGACCCACAGATTTTTTAAATTATTCTTCGGATGTGGACATTGCTGGCTGGGCCAGCATTTATTGCCCATCCCTAATTGCCCAGAGGGGGGGTTAAGAGTCACCCACATTGCTGTGAGTCTGGAGTCACAAGTAGGCCAGACCTGGTAAGGATGGCAGTTTCTTTCCCTAAAGGACATTAATGAACCAGATGGGGTTTTCCTCCAACAATTGACCACTGTCATTATTCGGCTCTTAATTCCAGATTTTTATTCAAATTCCATGACCTGTCGTGGCGGGATTCAAACCCCAGTTCCCAGAACATTACCCAAATCACTGGATTAACAGCCTGGCGATAATCCCACTGGGTCATCACATCCCCTTTAAACAGGTTGGCAACCCCCATGTTACAGGTCAGCCCCCCCCACCCCTCGCTTTACAAAATACAGAATTCAGTGTTGTGTAGATGCATTTAGTCAGACCACAAATGTCAGAGAACCCAGCAACAGAACAAATATCTTACAATCGCTTATCTCTCCAAGTCATACAGTGCAAATCTCAGGAAATGAGATGCTATTCAAAGATAAAAAAGATA
>JAHRHZ010000064.1:3917064-3931335 GCA_024137785.1 Ginglymostoma cirratum | reverse complement strand
AAAAATCCTTTTTCTGATGAAGGGTTTAGGCCCGAAACGTCAAGTTTTCCTGCTCCTATGATGCTGCTTGACCTGCTGTGTTCATCCAGCCCCATGCTTGTTATCTTGGATTCTCCAGCATCTGCAGTACCTTTTATCTCTACGTTGAGGCCATCGGGCTGTCGGCTCCTGAGGCAGAATATGAGGTGTTGCTCCTCCGGTTTGCGTGTGGCGTCATTGTGACACTGGAGGAGGGGCATGTCACTAAGGGAGGGGGAGGGGGAGTTAAAATGGTTGGCAACTGGAAGTTGTTGTTGATTATAGTGTACAGAACGCAGGTGCTCCGCGAATCAGTCACTGAGTCTGTGCTTGATGGAGGCTGGTACAACTATTCATTTAAAATGCATCTGGGTGGGTATATGAGTAGGAAGGGTTTAGAGGAAAATGGGCCAATGCTGGCAAATGGGACTAGATTAATTTAGGATATCTGGTCAGCATGGACAAGTTGGACTGAAGGGTCTGCTCCCGTGCTGTACAGCTCTGCAACTCTGTGACTCTATGAACTATCGTTGCTGGAGATTGGAAACAAAAACAGAAATTGCTGGAGAAACTCAGCAGGTCTGGTAGTGCCTGTGGGGAGAAAGCAGAGTTAACATTTAAAGTCTGGTGACTCTTCGGCAGAACTGGTTGTAATCACCCATCTGGTTCAGCAATGTCCTTTAGAGATGGAAATCTGCTATCCTTACCCAGTCTGGCCCACATGTGACTCCAGAGCCCAAGCAATGTGGTTTGGTTTTACGTTGATGTAATTAAGAGGAATAAAAAAAAAGTGTGGTGAGAGAGTCAGATGAAGAGTGAGGGTGAAGGAGGATCACACAAAACAAAGATTAGCTTGCAAAGACTTGTTGGGCTGAATGGCCTGTTATTGTGCTACATACTACATAGGGTATTACTATCAAGGCAAATCTGTGTCAATGGACATCATCACCCACAGAATCACTTTTCAGTAGTCATGGGGTCAGCAAATCTAGTGTATTCATTTTTTTCCCCTGAGTTTGATCAAATTAGGGAGTTGAGCACAGGCAATTTTCCGGTCAACTAATTCCCCCAGGGGTCTTTGCTCTGACAGGAGGAAAGCTCTCTACACAGGTCTACTTTATCAGAAAGTGCTCGATAAATACACACATGCATTATACAAGGACACTAGATAACTAGAGAACGAGACATAGATAGCAGCCATTATGAAACAGTAATCTTATTAAGTGGGGTCAAAGGATGTCAAAATATCAAGAACAAAAATGCTATTCATTTGCCATTGGAACCCTGTGATTAGATTACTGTATTCCGCTGACAACCATCTAATATCGCTTACAATATTCGAAGGTTGGTTAATTTTTAATAAATGGCACTGAGTCTGCCCTGCAATCAATGGTGCAAGTACACAGTTTGGAGGAAGTTACACTGAGAGAAACAAGGTTATTGGCGACAACTTCAAAAACATCCACTGCTCCTGATGCATTTCTCCAGCATGTACCTCGCTGTTTGAGCTAGCGAGTAGGAGCTCTCTCACCTCGACACAGCTATCTGGCCATAGCTAAGCTAATGTCACTGTGGGCTATTCTACCTGCAGGGGGAGCGAGGAATGCACTGGCTCTCCTCACACGTACATAGTGTGACTGAGGATACAGCATACGTAAGAACATCAGAAATAGGAGCAGGAGTAGGCCATCTGACCCATCAAGCCTGCTCCACCATTCAATAAGATTGTGGCTGATTTTCTCATGGACTCAGCTCCGCTTACCCACCCGCTCACCATAACCCTTAATCCCTTTACTGTTCAAAAATCTATCTATTTTTGCCTTAAAAACATTCAACGAGGTAGCTTCAACTGTTTCACTGGGCAGGGAATTCCACAGATTCACAACTCTTTGGGTGAAGACGTTCCTCCTCAACTCAGTCCTAAATCTGCTGCCCCTTACTTTGAGGCTATGCCCCCCACTCCCCGTTCTAGTTTCACCCTTACCAGTGGAAACAACCACCCTGCTTCTATCTTACCTATTCCCTTCATCGTTTTATATGTTTCTATAACTTCGCCCCTCATTCTTCGAAATTCCACCGAGTCCCAGTTTACTCAATCTCTCCTCGTAAACCAATCCTCTCAACTCGGGAACCAACCTAGTGACCCTCCTCTGCACCCCCTCCACTGCTGGCACATCCTTTCTCAAGCAAGGGGATCAAAACTGTACACAGTACTCCATCTGTGGCCTCATCAGCACCCTATACAGCTGCAGCATAACCTCCCCTCTGTTTTTGAACTCTATTCCCCTAGCAATGAGGGACAAAATTCCATTTACCTTCCTATTACCTCCTGCACCCAAATCATTTAGGACTGAGATAAGGAGAAATTTCTTCGCCCAGAGAGTGGTGAGCCTGTGGAATTCTCTACCACAAAAAGCAGTCGAGGCCAATATACTTAGGGGGAGGTGACAGTCTGATGGTAATATCATTTGCCTATTAATCCAGAGACCCCCCAGGTATTCCTATAGGACTGAGTTCAAATCCACCACGGGAGATGGTGGAATGTGAATTCAATAACATTAGGAAATGAAGAGCCTTATGATGACCATGAAAGAGATCCATCTGGTTCACTAATGTCCTCCATGGAAAGAAATCTGTTTTCCTTACCTGGACTGGCCTACACGTGACTCCAGACCCATAGAAATGTCATTGACTCTCCCTGCTGGGCAATAAATCCTAGACTGGCTAGTTTTGCTCACATCTCATGAACCATAAAAAAAAAGTTGTATTATTTCAAGAAGGAGTTGGATACAGCACTTGGGGCTAAAGGGATCAAAGGCTATGGGGGAAAAGCAGGAGCAGGCTATTGATTTGGATGATCAGCCATGATCAATACGAAAGGCAGGGCAGGCTCGAAGGACTGAATGGCCTACACCTGCTTCTGTGGGCAGCACAATGACTCGGTAGTTAACCCTTCCAGCTCACAGCGCCAGGGGCCCGGATTCAATTTTACCCTCAGGTGAACGTCTATGTGGAGTTTACACATTCTCCCTGCATCTGTGTGGGTTTCCTCCGGGTACTCCGGTTTCTTCCCACAGTCCAAAGACGTGCAGCTTAGGGTAGATTGGCCATGCTAAATTGCTCATAGTGGCTAGGGATATGTAGGCTAGGTGGGTTAGCCATGGGAAATGCAGGGTTACAGGGATAGGTCAGGGGGAGGGTGGGTCTGCGCAGGATGCCCTGTGGAAGGTCAGTGTGGACTTGGTAAGCTGAATGGCCTGCTCCCACATTGTAGGAATTCTATGATTTCTGTTGTCTATGTATCGATGACACAAATGGGGGTCGGTCAGGAAGGCCATGACCTGTGTAAACTCGAGATCAATCCTGGCAGAGGCCAAGGAGAAAAGTTGGAATACCAACTTGGATCTTTGTAACTTTCATACTTACTCATCTTGAATTGCTTTCACGATCTGGCAACCTTGCAAAGTGATTAATGGGATGCCATTGGTTTTGTTTATGTGCATCTGTCTACAATGATTGGCCTTGTTTCGCTGCATTAAATTATAGGCCGCAATCAGTCTGAAGCCACAACATGAACTGAAGTATCACTGAACAGCGAGTTAAGAAAATAACAAGTCTTGATTTTACACTGGTTCCCCTAGTACTCCTCCTTTCTATCTCTGTTCATCTGTCAGCACCACGTGAACTGGTACAAAATCGCAACAGACCCATTACAACATTAATGATTACAGGCCATTCAGCCCCTTGCTTCCATGCCAGCTCTTTGAAAGAGCAACACAGATCATTCCAATCCCCTACAATTCGTTATAGCCTTGCAAATGTATTTTCACAAGACTATCCAAAGCAAAGCTGCCAGGATGTTCCAGAGGTGATCGTGTAGTGGTATTATTGCTGGAGTGTTGATCCAGAGACCCAGATAATGTTCTAGGGATCCAGCTTCAAATCTCACAATGGTTGATGGTGGAATTTGATTTTAAAAAAACCTGGAATTAAGGGTCAAATGCTGACTGTGAATCCATTGTCAATTGTTGGGGAAAAACCCATCTAGCTCACTTATGGCCTTTAGGGAAGGAAACTGCCATCCTTTCCTGGTCTGGCCTACATGTGACTCCAGACCCACAGCAATGTGGTTGACTCTCAACTGCCCTCTGGGCAATAAATGCTGGCCTAGCCAGTGATGCCCTCATCCTGCGAATGAATTTTTTTTTAAATTAAAATCGTAGCCCTGATCAGCCATAGGGCTGCTGTCTCATTAGAGAGAGAAAAAACAAGACAACTGGTAGTTGGCTTAACCCCACAATTACTACACCTCAGGTGAGGTGGGCAGTGGTGGAATGGTTGAGAAGGAGAATCCTAATGTTAACCTAAGCTGATGGGGGAATTGAACCCATGCCGTTAACTTCATTCTTCATTGCAAGCAAGCTGTCCAGCCAGCTGAGCTAATCAACCTCCAAGCTCTACCAACTCACTGTTTAAAAAATTGGCGTCTGTCAGGTCACCTTAATTTGGTGACTTCTGGTTCTTTATCCTCTCACCAATGGGAATGGTTTCTCCTGATCTACTGTGGCCACATTCCCCTATGATTGTGAACACCTCCTTTAGCTTCTCTTGGGAGATCACTCCAGCTTCTCCAACCTACCGAAGAAATGTCCCTCATATGTGGAAGAACCATCATGAAAATGTTTACACCCTCTCTAATGCTTTCACATCCTTCCCATAGTGAAGTGCCCAGAACTTTATTTCTTATCTCTTCCATTAATAGGAATTGTTGACAACGCCAGCATTTTCTGCCCATCCCTAATTGCTCCTTGAGCAGTGTAGCTTCTTCTGTCACTTCATAAAACAGTTGAAAGTCAGCCACATTGCTGTGGGTCTGAAGTCACATGTAGGCCAGACCAGGTGAATACAGCAGATTTCTTTCCCTCAAAGACATTAGTGAAACAGATTTTGTTTATGACAGTCTATGATAATTGCTGTAGTCACCATTACTGAGACAAGCTGCAGAATTCAAAATTTATTCACCGAATTTAAATTCCACTGGTTCGCATTTGAACCCATATTCCAAGATCAGTAACCTCGGTTTCTGGATGACCAGGCCAATGGCATCTCCATTTCACCACCATCTCCTTAATTGCTATACGGAATACTCCCGTTTTGGCTGAACCTTGTACAAGGGCATTAGGACCCTGGAGTAGCCTTGCAATATCATCCCGGAGCTGCACATCGCTGGGTATAAATAGAGCAGCGTGGGCGGGGTTAGAACCCACTCGAAAGACATGCAGAGATCACATGGGCACAAGAAGTAGATTGATTAGGCCTTTACCTCGTGTAACTATATTTCGGACCCTGGTATATCTATGACAAGCATGTACGGTAGCATTCAGCAGACGGGCATGATCAATCATCTTACTTTGAAATCTAAGCCTATAGACGGTTCTTGACTTTGCCTTTTCCTTGACTAATCTGTGAACTGCCCAAACCCAGAGATCATCATGAAACCACACAATCCAAAAAGAACACGTTGTTTATACAGGTTTATCGCAACTTCCTTGTTTTAACTGTGCTCCATACCTCTGTTGATTTACCCAGAGACCGCATGCTTAATTAATGCTCACTCACCCTGCCCTGCCACCTCCAATAATTTGTGCACATATTCTTCCGGCTCCCTCTGCTCTTTCCTCCTCTTTAGGAATCTTCTGAAACACTGAATGTCATAGTTGAGCATTCTCAAGGGGCTTGACAGGGCAAATGTTCACAGAATGTGCCCCCTCATGGGAGAGTCTAGGAGCACAGGGTATAGTCTCAGAATAAAGGGGCACCAATTTAAGACTGAGATGAGGAGGAATTTCTTCTCTCAGAGGGTTGTAAGTCTTTGGAACTCCTTGCCACTAAGAGCAGGGTCACAGACTCATAGAATCCCCATGGTGTGGGGAAGCCCACACCAACCTCCAAAGAGCATCCCACTCAGACCAATTACCCCACCCCATCCCTGTAACCCTGCAAATCTCATGGCTAATCCACCTAGCCTGCACACCCCTAGACACTATGGGCAATTTAGCATGGCCAATCCACCTAAACCTGCACACCTTTAGATATCTTACCTATTTTAAATCCTTGTGTATATTTAAGGCTGAGACAGATCGAATCCTGATCAGTCAGGAAACCAAGGATCATGGGGAAAGGACAGGAAAGTGGATGTGAGGAATGTTGGATCAGCCATGATCCTATCAAAAGGCGGAGCAGGCTCAAGGGGCTGCATGGCCTACTCCTGTTTCAATTTATTACGATCTGGGTTCTACCATCCAACAAGATCATGGCTGATCTGCACCTTAACTGCAATGGCTCTGCGGCCCATGATGCCCATAGTTAACAAAAGCTACCAATCTCAGGCCTCATACTGTCAGTTGAGTCTTGAACTTTGACCCTCTCCTCCTGCCCCTTAGCAAGCCTCAGGGGGAGGCGTACAGAGTTCCAGGTTCCCACAACTCCTTTGTGTGAAAAGCTAGTTCTGGGTGTCACTGCTGAACGGGCAAATTCCTGATTTTAATGGTTCGTCCTCTTGTTTTGGGGGTGGGTGTGGTAGTGGAGGGAACAGGAGGGAAGGGGGGAGTTATGTGTGAGTTATATGTCAGAGGTAAAAAGCAATTCATTTCAATATTAACATTTGAGATGGGCAACATAGAACATAGAACTAAACTTTCCCCGTATTTTGGCTAAGAGTCGTGTTCATTGGGTTTTATGGAAGACTTCTATCTGCAAGGCTTTCTGAGTTTTCTCACACAATCATCCCAAACTCATTAAAGACCTGTCTGCCCTCCCATCCAATGCTAGCCCCATGCTCCCTCTGGCTGTTCTTGAGAGTACTTGCCACTGTTGAAATATCCTGGTTTCCCTGGCATTGGGTCCACCTTTAAAAGGACACTGTGCACTTGGTCGATGTTGTCAGTCCGGACCCTGCCCTGCACAGTTTGTGACATTGGGCCTGGATGTGGCAAGTCAGGGAAAATTGCTGACTCGCTTTGTGGGCAGGGACTTGGAAGCCGTCTTGCATGGGGTGGTACAAAGGAGGAGCTTCCTCTTGTCCCTGGACCACACCAGACCATGCCAGCCTGGTCTAGGGTTTCCACAGGGGTAAGTATGGTCTCAGCTGTCTGAAGGAAAGCCCAATGGGTCTGGTAAGATGATCAATGGCCTTCAGCAGGTCAGTCAGACTTCCCAACTCTTATAATGCCAACACCTTTGAAATAAGGGCCAACATTCCATTAGCCTTCCTGATTACTGGCTGCACCTGTGTGTTAGCTTTCTGTGTTTCAGGTACACATTCTCCCTTTGTGTTACAGGTTTCTCCATTTAAATAAAACTGCTGCTTTGCTCTCCCTTCCAAAGTGACCCACTCTACATTTTCCCACATTGTATTCCATTTGCCAACCTTTTCCCACTTACTCAACCTACTAATTTCCCTGTAAATTTTGTATCATTTGCCAAACTTGTCTTTCCACCTATTTTTGTGTCTATGCCAAATTTGACTGCAGCGCATTCACTTCCTTCCTCTGAATCATTAATATAGAACAGGCTAATGGGGTAGAATGGCCTTTCATTGCGAGTGGTTTTGAGTACAGGAGCAGGGATGTGTTGTTGCAGTTATACATGGCCTCAGTGAGACCATGCCTGGAATATTGTGTACAGTTTTGGTCTCCTTTTCTGAGGAAGGATGTCTTGCTCTTGACGGAATGCAGCAAAGGTTTACCAGGCTGGGGGTCTGACATATGAGGAGAGATTGACTAGGTTGGGATTGTTTTCACTGGAGTTCAGACATATGAGAGGGGATCTCAGAGACTTATAAAATTCTAACAGGACTAGAATGGGTAGATGCAGGGAGGATGTTCCTGATGGTGAGTGTGTCCAGAACTAG
Source organism: Ginglymostoma cirratum (assembly GCA_024137785.1). Classification (NCBI taxonomy): domain Eukaryota; kingdom Metazoa; phylum Chordata; class Chondrichthyes; order Orectolobiformes; family Ginglymostomatidae; genus Ginglymostoma; species Ginglymostoma cirratum. Next base: position 3,923,405 of record JAHRHZ010000064.1, on the reverse strand, counting down.
GGGTCACAGTATAAGGATTTGGGGTAGACCATTTAGGATGGAGATGAGGAGACAGTTCTTCACTCAAAGAGTGGACAGACTGTGGAATTCATTACCACATGAAGTACATGATGCCAAAACTTTAAATGTATTCATGAGGCAACTAGATATAGCACTTGGGCCAAATGGGATCAAAGGTTATGGGGAGAAAGCAGGATTAGGCTATTGAGTTCGACAATCAGCCATGATCGTGGTGAATGGCGGAGCAGGCTCGAAGAGCTGAATGGCCTCCTCCTGCTCCTATTTTCTTTGTTTCTATGTTTCTCCTGCTCCTAAGGCAGCTCCTTCAGTGATATCATTGATCCCTTGCTTTAAGGTCACCTCGGATACCATTTAATGATAATCCCCACATCAGCAGCAGGTAGTGAGACTGATTGTTAAGGGAACATCTATAAGTGACATTCAGACTGATGGGAGATACTGACGCAAAGTGAGAGACGCATCAATTACATTCCTAGTCTGGTCAATACCCATGGTTTCACTGTCACATGTGAAGAATAGCCTTGTACCCAATCACAGACATCACTTTGATAAGGAAGTACACTTCTTTAAGTTGTATTCATCAACGCTCCTTAGCTATCACCTTCCATACCCATGACCACTTCTACCTAGAAGGACAAGGGCAGCAGACATATGGGAACACCACCCCCTGCAAGTTCCCCTCCAAGCCACTCACCATCCTGACTTGCAAATGTATTGCTGTTCCTTCACTGTCGCTGGGTCAAAATCCTAGAATTCCCTCCCTAAGGGCATTGTGGACCTACCCACAGCATGTGGACTGCAGCACTTCAAGAAGGAAGCTCACCACCACTTTCTCAAGGGGCAACTAGGGACGGGCAATAAATGCTGTACCCAGCCAGCGACACCCATATCCCATGAATGAGGAAAACAAAAAATGTGTTTCTCAAGATCATTCACAGAAATATACGTGTCACTGACTGGACCAGCATTTATCACCCATTCCTAATTACTCTCAAGGGTGATACTGAGCTGTGTTTTCTATAAGGAATGGAGACACTCATTAGGGAGCCTACCAAGAATTTTGATCCAGCGACACTGAGGCAACGGTGATATATTTCCAAGTCAGGATAGTGAGCGGGTTGGGCGGGAGCTTGCAGGAGGTGGTGTTCCCATGTATCTGCTGCCTTTGTCCTTCTCGGGGTTAGAGGTCATGAATTTGGCATCTCATTGCAATTATAAATTAGAGCAAGGCTGCAGGGAAATCACTGGAGCTGGTGGATTTGACAATTTGCAAGTCAAATTTGAGCTGCTGCAACAAAATTTCTAACTGTGTGGAAGTCATACAAAGATCTGTTCTCTACCATGTAATGGCAGCTCAGTAAAATCTCAATTCCAAAAACACAAAGCCAGTATTAATCATTGTTAGGGATCGTCCTCAGGTTATTATTTTAATGAAGAGCATGTACAAGATTACAAATTGCTGGTTCTCTGTGTAATTAGTCCAGGCTTCAGGCCTTTGAGTGCACAATCAAGGATTGGTGTCTACTCTGTTCTCCAAAAATCTGAATTCATTGGACATTGTATATTCCCTGGCCAAATCAGCCAAGAGACAGTAGTAGCAGTCAAAAAAAAATTCACAAAAGACAAAACACAATGATGTCCCTGGAGTGCTGACCTTGTGGAGGAGCATGGCAATAAAGTCTGTTTCATCTCCCGCTTCATGATCAAAATAAAGTATACACACAGACACACTATTAGACTTGCCCAGATTGCCAAGCCGAGTTCTGAGCAGAGCAAAGGGCGCAGTTACCAAGAGGGGCAACTGGAGCCTGGGGGCCACTCATCAGGTGTTTTAGGAGGCAATGGTTTCAAAACTCAAAAATTGTTCATGTCAAGTTTTCTCAGAACAGGGATGCGATTAATCACACCCAATGAGAAATGTAATTATAGAGTAAAAGAGGAATTCATGTTTTAAGGAGGTGCAGTTAGTGGGATGGGACCGAGAGTGGTTTTGCTCAGAATTGGAGACACACCTTACATGACAACTTCATATAAATATGCGTATATAATGTTTTGTAAAAACAAATTCCCGTTTACACACATTTCTGTTCTATTCTACTGATGGTCTAAACAATACAAGCACAGAATATACACCGAGACATATGGGTCGATGAACACAGGGTCACCTCTGGGATTATCCTGCCATTTGTAAAAAAAGTGTTGGAGACTCAGGTGTGGATAAGCAAATGGAAACCAATTACTTAAACTGTCACCCCTTTCCTTTCTTCACACCACCAAGCCCCCCCTCCCCACAACAAAACCCATACAAGGTACACCTTCCAAAACCACGTCAAGAAGGGCAAAGATACTTGGGAACACCAGCCCTTGTAAGTTCACCTGCAAGCCATTCACTTAACCCCAAGCAAGCAATGGACAATAACAAATGGGCTCAGTGTAAATCCTGGAACTCCCTCCTTAACGACATTGTGGCCCTATACCCACACAACACGGACTGCAGCGGTTCAAGAAGGAAGCTCACCATCATCTTCTCAAGGGCAACTAGGGTTGGGCAATAAATGCTGGATCATCCACCAACATTCAAATCCCACAAACGAATGAAAAAAATCCAGATTAAACAGTGTGATCAGTAGGAACTCCCTCCTGAAGAATGTTTCCCAAAATATCAAACAGGACAACAGCTTTGAGGAGATTAACTCTCATTTAACCAATTTCCTTGAATATCTCAAGAGGCTTCACAAGAGGGCATAAGGTTCTCAAAAGAATGTACAGCTCATAAAAGGCCATTCAGCCCGACTGATTCATTCTGGAATTGACATGTGAGGAGAGGTTGAGTCAGTCAGGACTGCATTCCCTGAAGTTTAGAAGAATGGGGGGTGGGGGTGGGATTTCATAGAAACCTGTAAAATTCTGCCAGGTCTAGACAGGTTAGATGCAGGAAGGATGTTCCAAATGGTGGGGAAGTCCAGACGTCATCGTTTCAGGATAAGGATAAACCTGTAATGACTGAGATGAGGAGAAATGTCTTCACCCAGAGTGTGACCAGCTTGTGGAATTCACTACCTCAGAAAATGGTTGAGGCCAAAACTTTGTGTTTTCAAGAAGGTAGTGCATACAACACTTGTAGCCAAAGGAATCAGGGGATGGGGGGAGGGTAGGATTAAGGTATTGAGCTCAATGATCAGCCATGATCATATTGATTGGTGGAGCAGGCCCAAGGGGCCGAATGGCCTACTCCTGCTCTGATCTTCTTTGTTTCATGTTCCACAAAAACCACTTTCCAACCTACTTCCCCTAACTTTCAACTACCTCCTGTTCCTCTCTCCCTCCTATCATTTAGGAGAGGCAATGGCCTAGTGGTATTATCGGTGGGCTAGTAATCTAGAGACCTGGATAATGTTCTGAGAGACGTGGGTTCAAATCCTGCCACAGTAGAACTCAAATTCAGTAAAATATCTAAAATTAAGAATCTAATGATGACCATCAATCTGTTGTTGATTGTCGGGAAAAACCCATCTGGTTCATTATTGCCCTTTAGGGAAGGAAACTGCCATCCTTACCAGGTCTAGCCTCCATGTGACTCCAAACCCACAGCAATGAAGTTGACTTTAAACTGTCCTCTGGGCAATTAGGGATGGACAATAAGTGCTGCCTAGTTGGGGACACTGTCATCCCGTCAACAAATGAAGGCAAAAAAATTTAGCCAGCAGGAAACATGAAGGTGAAATGGTGACATTGCTGGGCTAGCAATCCAGAGGCCTGGGTTAATGTTCTTGGGGAATGATCAGCTCAAATTCCACCATGGCAGGTGATGGAATTACAAATTAATTAATAAATCTGGAATATTAATGACATTTCGACAATGATGACTATGAAACTTGTGGAACATAAATTCAATTAATAAATCTGGTCCCAGGGATGTGGACCAAAACAATCATTGATTATAATAAAACCCATCTGGTTCACTTATGCCCTTTAGGGAAGGAAAGCTGCCATCCTTACCTGGTCTGGCCTACATGTGACTCCAGACCCACGGCAGTATGGTTGACTCTTAAGCTGCCCTTTGAAACAACTGAGCAAACCATTCAGTTCAAGGGGCAATTACAGATGGGCAAGGAATGTGGAATTGACCAGAAACACCTACATCACCTGAAAGATTTAAATAAAAAGACCATCCCCTTAAACACACTGACACTATTCACCTGAACATTTTTGCCACTTTCCAGGTGAAGTTTCTTTTGAATTCAGATATTTTTATAAATATCCCCATTATGTTTTGAATGAGTGAAACCATCGGTGAAACCGTAAGGTACTACATGTACCTTATCGAATTTCTTCATGAGGACTTTACAATTAAAATTCTCTTTTAGATCACCTTGCATCTCTAGAGGTTCTGCGATGAGGTTTACTAATAATTGCCGCAAAGAAAATTCACTACATTTTGTAACAACATCCTTTTCAGCAACTTAGACCACCCCACTCCAACCCCTGCACCTTCCCAATGGGTATCCTCACCATACACTGAACAACCTTCAGTTGCTAACGAAACAAGGGTGAAATGACAAAATTCACGTTCGCCCAGCGAGGAGTCGGAGTATGGAATGCACTGCCTGGAAATGTGAAGGAGGCAGGTTCAATTGGAGTATTCAACTGGATGGTTATTGGATGGAAATTTGGATAGCATGCAGGAATATGGGCAAAGCTCAGGAGTGGGCACTGGTACAGGCAGGATGGACCAAATGGTCTCCTTCCACACCATAACCGTGCTGAAAATCATTTTTTTTTGGGTTGTGCATGCCTACATTTATGCAGCGCCTGTTGAACCCAAGAGTCTCAAAAGCCCTTGGCCCAACTGGCAATGACTATTGCATCAGCAGCAATTGCAACGCTCCCTGCATCATGAGGTCGCCTCAGCGGTGATAAAGGAGTTGCGTTTTGCTGCAGTGCCTCTCGCCAAGCCCTGGAATGTTCCAAAGCGCCTCCACGCCCAGGAGGTCCATCTTGAAGGATGGCCGCTATCATGACCCAGGAAACGCGGTTGCCGATTCACGCACAGCAAGATCCCACGGGCCAGCAACCTGAAAGATGGTGCCGCATTACGTCACATCTCCAGTGGGTGTCTCAAACCCCAGCAAAGGACTGAATTCTCAGTTAACCCATGGCACACGGCGCTGAGCTGGCGGGAAGACATTACCATGGATGCCAAGTGCATCCCTCCTCTCTGCCTTGCATCAGGGAGTTTTACCGAGAACCCAAACCTGCTGCTTTCAACCAAACATCTCATCAGAAAATGTGGTAAAAATATTCCTCAGCTGAATAATTTTTCACTGCAGTGATATACCACCTCTTGTTTTTCATTGATCATAGAATCATAGAATCCCTACAGTGTGGAAACACTTCGGCCCAACAAGTCCACACCGACCGTTGCAGCATCCCACCCAGGCCCATCCCCCTATAACCCACCTAATCTACACATCCCTGGACACTATGGGCAATTTAGCATGGCCAATCCACCTGGCCCGCACATCTTTGGACAGTGGGGTGAAACCGGAGCACCCGGAGGAAACCCACGCAAACACAGGGAGAATGCGCAAACTCCACACAGACAGTCACCCGAGGGTAGTTACAGTTATCTTCAGTTGCAAACAAATGCGATAGACAATTAATGGGCAATTACAGGAGAAAATAACTCACCGACTGCCTCAGGTTTAACAAATGAATTCACTTGTGGCACAATCAAATTTACTTTGGAGAATCACAAGTAGGAAAAAAAACGCAGGCGTTAGTGTCTGTAATGGAGTCAGTGAATGCTCCAGGACTCTAAACACTTGTATCCTAATGACAGGGCCTAAAGGGTTCACAATGACCCCCAGACGCAGCAGTTTTTCCTGTTAACAAACAGAGAAGTCGCTGCTTCAGGTGAGAGCAAGTAAGGTGCAGCAATAAGCAGGACATGTCCAGGCAAATCCAGTAGCAGAAAGAGAGAGAGAGCGATAGACATACACATACATGCAGACAGAGAGGAAGAAATACAGAGATACACGCATACACGCACACAGGGAGACATACACACATCAAGTTCGAGGGAGAAAAATAGAGTGAGAGAGACACACACAAATATCTTCCGAGAGAGTGAACGATAGAGAAAGAGACAGACACACACACACCAAAAAGCAGAAAAAAAGAGAGAGATGCATATGGACAAACACATACCAAAACAGACGGTGACAGAGAGAGACATGCACACAGACACAAAGTGAGAGAGAGAGAGACACACACACACACACACACACACACACACACACACACACACACACACACAC
>JAHRHZ010000064.1:3848113-3911601 GCA_024137785.1 Ginglymostoma cirratum | reverse complement strand
TCTATCCATCTTCTATCCGCCTCCCCCTCTCTCCCTATTTATTTCAGAACCCTCTTCCCCTCCCCCATTTCTGATGAAGGGTCTAGGCCCGAAACGTCAAGCTTTCCTGCTCCTATGATGCTGCTTGGCCTGCTGTGTTCATCCAGCTCCACACCTTGTTACCTCAAGAGAAGGAGGAGCTGTCTTCACCACAGGAGCTGTGAACCTCTTAAAGGCTTCAAATCAATACGTTGCTTATTTACTTCATTCATTCATGAGCTGCGGGGTTCAGTCAGCAAGCATTGCCCGTCTCTAGCTGTTATCCTCAACTCGACACAGCACTCCGATACCGCCGAAAGGTTTATCTAAGCCAGACGACAGGGCTGGGACAGGAGTCGCATATAGTGCCAGATCAGGTTAGAGCGACAAGTCCTCTTTCCCTTTATTGGGGTGAACTGTTGTACCCCAGACCCCATAAGAGTAACAGGGGGAGGCATTGGGCCACTCAGGGGAAGGTGACAAAGCCCTGGAGAATTTCAGACGGTTTCCCTTGCAGTGTTGTTGCTAAAGGAGATATTTTCTGTGTGTTATGATGATAAAATGCTTTTCCTAATTAGGGCTGAAAGGATAATGATGGATTTAAACTATGATGTATTGCATCTTGAACGTTGTTCTAACTCAGTGCTTACACAACATGATGGACCACCGTTCAAAGCCAAGTGAGCTTCCTCCTGGGCCTTTTTAAACCTGGCAACATCTAGATTTACAAAAGACACTGGTTGCTTGGTGAGAATTAAAAATTCTTCATTATATGCAGAACTCGGAATTGAGAACCATAAGGTTACATCGTGGTCTCTCTTTGATTCTTAAAAGTGTTTGGTGGGGGGCCAGGGAGTGATAGCAGACACGGAGGGAAAGTAAAAAGAGAGAATGCAGGTGGAACTCAGAAACCGAGTTAATGTTTCAAGCCGTTTTTTTGTTATTCTCATGTGGAAGGGTCACTGTCTGGGCCAGCATTTAATGCTTTCCCTAGTTGCCCCTTGAGAAAGTGATGGTGAACTGCCTTCTTGAACTGCTGCAGTCCATTTGGTATAACAGGTTTTGACTCCTCTTCAGAACTGGTCTGAAGAACAGCGTTATTAACCATAAAATGTTGACTATTTTTTTCACAGGTACTGGGTTGCCCCAGCATTTTCATCTTTTTTAATTTCAGATTTACAGTATGTGCAAAGTTTTGTTTATATTCCTTTTATCATGTTCCCCGGACTGTCCTTCGGAGACAGACTGAGTAAATCGGGGCGGTATTCTCTAAGCATTTCAGAGAATTACAGTGATATTTTGAAATCTATTGAAGATACTGAAAAGCATAGACAGGGCACATGCAGGTGTAATGTTTCCATTGGTGGCATGTCTAAAAACAGGGGCACAATTTCTAAATAAGAGGGATGTCCCTTTGATTAGAGGAGAATTTTCTTTTATTCACAGGCTTGTGAATCTTTGGAATTCTCTACCACAGACGGCTGTGTGTTTAAAGACAGAGATTGACTGATTTCTGATTACAAGTGATGTGCAGGGTTATGGGGACAGTGTTGGGTGAAAAAGCATTGAAATGTTCAATCAGCATTGAATACTGAATGATACAGCATACTGAATGATGGAGCCAGCTCGATGGCCTGAATGGCCTACACGTGTTCCCAGTATCCTCCAAACCACCCCCCTCCCCGGTCGAGTCCTTTTCTCTCTGTCTTTCTTTTGATTTTGTTTAAGAGCGTTATTGGGACTGAGGACAGGCGCTGGCAATGATTTCTCACAAAACACAGCAGCTCCTGCATGTCTATTGGCGACACATCCCAGCAGGTCTCTCAAATTCCCCACAATCTCTAAATTATCAGGCTGTTTATCCGACATCAAGTGTTGGATGAACAGAAATTTCTTCCAATTAAATGTTGGGATGACTGAAGCCATCGTTTTTAGTCCCTGCTGCATTCTCTATTCCCTAGTCACCAGTTCCATCCCTCTCTCTGACCCAGTCCCTTACTTCCTATCCTCCATAAGCCTCTGCTGCCCCTGTTCAAAACTTGCACCATGCCCCACTCACTTATCACCCCTTTGTTTGATGACCTACAGTTAACAAAGCATGATGTTAAAATGTTCCTGCTCATTTGCAAATCCCTCTGTGGTCTGGTCCCTCACTATCCCTGCAAACTCTTCCAGGACCATAACCCTCTGAGATATCTGCATCAAATTCTGACCTCTTGAATATCCTCCAGTCGTAATCCCGCCACCACAAATGGCCTTGTCTTCAGTTGCCTGGGCCCCAAGCCTTGGATTTCCCTCTCAACACCTCCCAGCCTCTCTATCTGACTATCCCCAATAGGACCTCTCTCTCTGACCATACTTCAAGTTGTCTGACCTCAACTCTCTACCTGGCCCAATGTCACAATTTCTTTTACGACGTTCCTGTGAGCTGCCATGGAGCATTTGTGGATCATAGTACACTGGAAAGGTCTATATAAATGCAAAACTGCTGCTGCTCATGAGTCACATAAGGTTCCAGTTTTGCACTTGGGCAGGAGTGGGAGATCCCCTCTATATTTGCCTGTTGTATCGCAATAGAGGCTGCTACATAAAAAAAGGACCTCTCTGGCTGAAAAGCGCTTTGCGGATGTCCTGAGGTCCAGGAGGGTGCCACAAAAATGCAACAATGCCACCCTGCATTTACAAGAAGCAGTTTTAAACTCTTGGAAAGCACAAGTGGCACTAAGGAAACTTTAACATTGAGTTGGGAAAGTATTCCAGGGACAAGTCATGGGATGCCAATAGTGGAGCAGTTAAGATCGGGGGAACTTGAAAGAAAGGAATTTGAGGAGTGCAGAGATCTCAGCAGTTTGTGGAGATGGAGGAGCTTAGAGACCAGAGGGGGCAAACCATGGAGGGTTTTGAAGTTGAGGATATTAAAACTGAGGGCTGATCCGCTAAGAGCCAATATACATCAAGAAATACAAGAGTGATCGGCGAATGGGACAGGTGCGAGATATGGCATGACAGCAGCTTCAGTAGTGGGGTGGGGGGAGTGGGGTGTTCAAAGATGAGAGAGAAGACAGGTGAGCATTGGACTACGGAACTGCAGGAAGCAATGAAAGCACAGGTGAGGATTTCGGTATCAGTTATCAGGCGATGTTCCTGAGGTGTGAGTACTTGGTCTCAGGTTTTAAATTTAAATGTTGATCTCGCTCTTTGCACAGCTTCTCTGCAGCTGTAACATTGTATTCCTCACTCTGTTCTATTACCCTGATGCACTTTGTATGGTATGATCTGCCTGTACTGAGCGCAAAACAAAACTTTTCACTGTAACTGGGTACATGATAATAATAAATCAAATCAAAAAAAAAAAATCAATAATGGAACAGCAAAATCTTTCAAAATGGGGACCACCTCCTGGTCATTGCCAGGGACAATATACGTCCCTTGTGAGTAAAATGAACATATTTGTAGCGTTTGACTTGCACTCAGCAGGAAAAAGACAGAATTAAATTCAACCGTGAATCATTTCCTGGTTGAACTCTGACAATGACTGACACTTGGGCCGGGACTTTTGTAAAAAAAATTAATTTATGAGATGTGGGCTCTGCTGGCTGGGCCAGCATTTATTTGCCATCATGAATTTCCCAGAGAACAGTTAAGAGTCAATCACATTGTTGAGAGTTTGGAACTACATATAGACCAGACCAGGTAAGGGTTGACAAAATTTTTTCTCCAGAAAAGGTCATTTATGAACCAGTCACCATCAAACCTTCTGTATCCCATTGAATTCAAAGGTCACCATCTGCCATTGTTGGGATTTAAACGCATAACCTCCAGAACATGAACATTTTCTGAAGAAGGGTCTCGACCCAAAACGTCAACTTTCCCGCTCCTCTGATGCTGCTTGGCCTGCTGTGTTCATCCAGCTCCACAACGTTTTTTCTCCAGAACATGAGCCTGGAATTCTAATTTACACTACCCCAATAAGAATTGATTCAGAAATAGCTGGAAAAATTCGAGTCCAGTGACTCTTCATCAGAACCAGATGCTGCCAGACCTGCTAAGGCTTTCCCAGCAATTTCCAATTTTGCCCCTCCCTTTCTACCCCCCTCCTCATTTAAATCACCTCTTAAAATCGCTGACCAAGCCATTCAAATGTTTTCCAATCTGACTAACTGTCAGCCAATCATACCTCTGCAGAGTGCCTTATGATCTTTCAATAATGGCTCTATGCAAATGCAGCTGTTGTTTGAGGGGAGAATTTGGGAGGACTACCAAAGGGTGACACAAATCCTCTTGTCATTTAATCCCTCGTCTTCCACCCTATGCTTCCCTTTTTATTCTTTCCCTCTCCCTCGGCACAGAGTGACATGACTGCAGATGGTGGAAATCTGAAATAGAAGCAGAAGGTTGTGGAAACACTCAGCAGGTCAGGTCACATCTGTGAAAGAGAGTTAAGCTCTCCAGTCGACGAGCTCCCACCAGAATGGATTTAGACAAAAGATTGTCAACGTGAAATGTTAACGCTGTTTCTGTCTCCACAGATGTTGCCTGACCCTGTTGAGCATTTTCTGTCGTTACTATATAGAAATTTGGGTCAAACACTGCCTCCTGATGGTTGGAAGTACTGCATGCAACTCATGATACAAATGGGTAAAAAGTGAGTGCCTAAATGCTGCGCAATCTTCCTTTGCCAGATTTTCTTCCCCAAAAAGTTTAATGTTGCTTAACAAATGTAATGCTCTTAATCACTAACATAAAAAGGCAATGAGACTGACAACAGGTTTAGGGTCAACCCAGACTGTAGGGTCACCATCTCCTGGGCCCACAAACACTAAGGATCAGAACAGAATGAAACATTTCAATCTGTTGGTATTATTCATAGAGTCTGCTACTGTGCAGAAGGAGGCCATTTGGCCATCAGGTCTACACTGACCCTCCAAAGAGCATCCCACACAGATTCAGCCCTCTATCCTAACACATACTAAACCTGGCTAATCCACTTAGCCTGCACATCTTTGGACTGTGGGAGGAAACCGGAGCAAACTCCACAAACACAGTTATCCAAGGTGGGAATCAAACCCAGGTCCCTGGTGCTGCAAGGCAGCTGGTTTTCTGAGTTTGAGAGAGGTGGCGCAGGAATGCAGTTTTCACCTTTTCTTCGGTCGCAATTGAATGATTCGGAGCCAAATTCCGCAGAGCGGGAAATGTGGTCCAACTGTCCCATCAGGTTTAAAAAGGGCTAACCACTGAGCCACTGTGCTATTAACCCAGAATCTCAGCTAAAGCTTTGAGGAGGTGGATTCAAATCTTCCCCTGGTAGATGGTGAAATTTGATCTCAATTTAAAAAGCATTTTGGAATTAAGAGTCTAATGATGATCATGAAACCCATTGCCGTTTTTTTGGGAAGAAAATCCATCTAGTTTACTTATGGGAAGGAAATCTGTCATCCTCACCCGGTCTAGCCTACTTTTGATTCTATACCCAGAGCAATGTGGTTGACTCATCACTGCCCTTTGGGCAATTAGGGATGGGCAATAAATGCTGGGCCTAATGAATTAAAATAAAATTTGTGACTGGTTTGGAATGCTGGCTTCAATTCAGCACGAAACAGCCCATTGCATAGATACGGAGAAACAGACTGATTCATGACATGTGACAATAGGTGGGGGCATTACTCTGCAAAGGGAAAAAGGTTGAAGCATATCATAAAAGGACAATGAAATCAAAAGGACCTTGGACCCACCCAGTCAGAAAGTGCCCAGATCCTGACACTAAACACTATCATTGCTCGTTTCCCACAAGATAAAGTGTTTTTTTTAAAAAGGCCTGCAGATGACAGAAGGAGGCTGAACAGCTAAATTTAAAACGAAAAAAAAAATCACAAAATCGGTGGGCTGTAAATTATAAATTGTGATAGATGATCCTGACTGTGTGCATATATAAACCATGAAATGGGATCATTAATCCATCTGGGCTAACTAGTCAGACAAGATGGACTGTAACTAAATAAACAACATCACATTGTTTATCATCCACATTAACTCTGGCGCAGTCAGTCTGCATAAAATCAACACCCGCCACGTTATGCATTCAGCAGGGAAAGGGTTAAATGTTAGCCCTTTTTAAACCTGATGAGACAGTTGGACCACATTTCCCACTCTGCGGAATTTGGCTCCGAATCATTCAATTGTGACCGAAGAAAAGTGAAAACTGCATTCCTGCGTCACCTCTCTCAAACTCAGAAAACCCCACAGTGATCTGCAACGTCAAAAGTATTTCAAACAAAACAGGAACAGGCCCTTCAGCCCACCACATCTGTGCTGTCCATGATGCCATTCTAGACGAATCCCATCAGCCTGCACACTGCCCATCTCCCTCTATTCCCCAACTGTTCATGTGCCTGCCAGTGAAATAACTGCACAGCGGCCGGGATCCCTTCACAGAGTCACCCTTTATTTACAAATACACAGTACACTGACTGTAGCCAACCAGCTCGGAGTCAGTCCCCTGATCTGAGGAGATTCTAAATCCCCTAGTTTTATTGGTCAGTCAGGACTCTGATTGGCCCAGGTTAACAACCCCAATCAAGGATCTCAGTCAATGGACCCACCTGGTTCCGATCACTATAGTCAGAATGCCTCGTAAATATTGCTATCCTCTCTGCTTCGAACCACGACTCCTGGCAGTCAATGTAGATGTGGGAAATGCTGCGCATTTCAAGAGCCCACAAACACAAACAGATCAGAGTTTCCTTTTTCTGTAGTAACATTCGAAGTAGGGAGGCAGTAAAGAAGAACCACAAAAACAGAGGCTGTGTCCTCTCACAGAAGTGGGGATAAAAGTTTCCACAATGATACAGCATTTCCAGGTAGATATTTATTCCTCAACCATCACCGGTCAGACTACAGTCCAGCTGCCTGAAGGAGCTTGCTGCTGGTTTTAGAACGAAGGTTACTACAGGTCATTCGGTGGTAGGGAAGGAGGAAGGGATTTGGCCAGAGAGTTTCTGCAGCTCCTAGATATTCAGTGCCTTGTGCTGGTGAGTGTACACACAGGCAATGACGTTCTTCGTAAAGGAAATGGCTCAACACTTTCCCTGCTCATAGCAAGAGTTTCAACTGAGTACTGAGGGCAGTGGTATACCAGAACTCTCTGATGAGCACAACAAATTCACCAAACATCCTCGGACAGCACCTTCCAAACTCACAATCACATCCATCTAGAAGGACAAAGGTAGCAGATACATGGGAACACCACCCCACGCAAGTTCTCCTCCAAGCCACTCACCATCCTGATTTGGAAATATACCACCATTCCTTCACTGTCATTGGGGAAAAGTCCTGGAATTCCCTCCCTAAGGGCATTTTGGGTCAACTTACAGCAGGTGGACTGCAGCGGTTCAAGAAGGCAGCTCACCACCACCTTCTCAAGGGGCAACTAGGGACAGGCAAGAAATGCTGGACCCAACCCTTTGTGCCACAAGTGAATTTAAAAAATTGGGATGGAGGATGGGGATGCTCTCTTACACAGGAGGAATGGATTTTTATTTTTACATAGGATTATGCGTGTCATACAACACAGCCACTCAACACCCAGGACAACCAGTATTTGTGCCTTGGTCAAGCCTCCTCTTATCTGCCCTCATCAAAGTCTACCATTGTAACTCTCCATTCCTTTCTCACCTTGTTACTTGTCTAGCTCCTTTAAATATTCCAATGGATCCCTTAGTGATTAGTTTACCATGATAGGCTCTAGTTTTGCTCTTCCTCATAAGAGGAAACATTCTCTGTGTGGTTACTCTAATCAAAAGCGTTCACTAATTTTTCAATATCTCTGTTTGGCATTCTCTTTTCCAGCGAGATTAGACCCAGCACACTGAAGAATATACCAAATTCAAATGGCCAAGGGTATTATCCCCTGTTCCCCTGACAGTGAAAGCACTGACTGAGACACCCATCTCCCTGATATAGACAACACACAAGCACACATTTTTTCTAGCACCGGGATATCAAAGGAACAGCTGAAGAGATTATTTAGCAAACATAACTTCCACACAGTCCGATCAGTCCTGAAGGTATTCCAGAGGAATGAGCTGACAACGAGCGATCTGAACGTAATCGCAGTGCATCCAACAGTTCAATACACATGCACATCCCCGCCACAGACTGGAGGAAGAATTGGGGAAATTCAGCAACAGTGCTTACAAACAACAGACATGTTTAGTATCAGAGATAAAAGGTACTGCAGATGCTGGAGAATCCGAGATAACAAGCATGGGGCTGGATGAACACAGCAGGTCAAGCAGCATCATAGGAGCAGGAAAACTTGACGTTTCGGGCCTAAACCCTTCATCAGAAACACTGAGTGAGGGAGGAGGATGGGGGACCAAGTGCATGTTAGAGGAATCAGCGCTAACCCAGAGCAATGTCAGCCTGTGAGATGCACTTTTCTCACTCGTGCTTTCAACTCATCTCAATCTGTTGCCACCTCACTGACAACTCATTAGCCCACAGCCCCACACTTCCATCAGTTCCACACCCCAGAGCCACACCAGATTTCCACAGATACAACTCCAAAGTCTGAAAGGACACTGTCTAGACTCGCATTGTTGGCTGTACCATCGTGTTGCAAAAATGCGTAGTCAAATGAAATGTCAACCTCCTTTACACACTCCAGCCATCACACTGTGCTAAAGAGTCAGTCAGAACCTAAATGCCGGGGAAAATGTGGGGACCGAGTGGATTAAAACCAAGGACCGAGCAAAAATATTCAACACATAATAACAGACAACATATAAAGACGGTTTGAAGCAGGTAGGAAAATGGTCTGAAACAAACCCAAAAAAGACAGTGAGCAAAATCTAACATAAGAAGCACACAGCAGGAGTGACACTGAGAAAATCTATTTCCAGATGGGGTTACAGTGCCCCTTCCTCAAAAAAAAATCAGCCAAAATATTTTACCCCATCTTACTGAAAAAGCAGTTCGCATTTGGTCATCTCTTTGTTACTGAAACTGGAATAAACACCCATAGATATTTGCCCCTTCACTGAGCAGGCTCTCTGTGCAGACCTGAGGAGGTGCAGTGGATAGCGGTCGAGCCCCTGAGCCTGGAGGTTTGAGTCCCACCACGGTCCAGGAAGATTTCTTCGACTTGCCAATCCTTCCAATGGTGGGCAGTAAAGGAGGGAGAGTCTCCTGGTCAGGTGCCATCTGCCATCACCATCCAGAGAAGAACATGCCTGTAAGAGTGCATGTTGCCACAGCAACACCCCGGAGTGAAGTGTAAGACATCACCAGCAGATTTCAGAGAAGTGTCTAGCAACTGTGCCGCAGATAAGCAGAGTGTCTGCTTTGCAGTCTCCAGTAAAATGCTACAACAATCTTTGGTCTCCCTCACTCGTTCATATCCCAACAATGCCAAGATTCTGCAACGTACCTCAGTTTAAATCCTTTAACAACAGTCTCAGTCACATCCTCATTACAAGCACATCCAAATCCCCAAAGCTCATTGAGAATTGGCCAGGCTACATCTATTAACATTCCACAGTGGAGCTTTTTGTTTTGTTTTAAAGAAAACACACTTTATATTTTGGTTTTAAGCAGCAGTTGAAGCAATTAATGCTTCTCATTAATAGCAACAAATAGTTTTAACCCTGCCCCCAAACCCCAACCCCCTCACCAAGTCGAGAGTTACTGAGTGTCTGAATCTTCTACTCTTTCCAAACTTACCCCTCATCTCCCCAAAAAGTGGGACTCAAAAATTTACAGCCATCAGGCAACAGATGCTTGAACAGAACCAGATAGAGCAAAACAATTAATTCTACCCTGTGTTTGGTGGTGAAATTCAGGGAATTATTGAGTTAGGAGTTGGAGGGGAGTGGAAATGTGACCTTTTGTCTAACATGCGAATCCAGCTTTCTGCTGTGATGGGTTCCAAACCCAAAGACTGAAACCAGAGAAATGTAACCCAGCCCAGAAAGACCTCCAGCTTAGAACTCCAGCATCAATACTTTAATGAGAGAGAGGGAAGAGAGACCATCAGGCAGAGTGAGAGACGGGCAGAAAGAGCAAGAAAGACGGGGGATGGGTGACAGAGAGAAGAGATATAGGCATAAAGAGAGAGAGGAGAGATGGGGACAGACAGACATATTGAGGGGGCAGGCAAGCAGAGAGACAGATAGACAGCAGGAGGCACAGGACAGAGGGAGAGAGAGAGAGAGAAACAAGGAGACAGAGAAAGAGAGAGAGAAGCTGCAAGAGAAAATGGCAGAGAGAAAGAGAAGGAAACAGAGAAACAGACAGAGAGAGAAAAAAGAGCAGAGAGAAAGAGATAAACAGGCACCAGAGAAAGAGAGAGAGAGGCAGACAGAGAGACAAACAGAGAGTGAGAGAGACAGACGAGAGAGAAACAGAGAGAGAGAAGACAAAGAGAGAAACAAACAGAGAGAGACAAACAGAGAAAGAAGGGCAGGCAGAGAGAGACAGAGACAAACAGGCAGAGAGAGAGACACAGAAAGAGAGATGGGTAAACAGACAGACAGAAAGAGACAGAGAGAGACACAGAGAGGAAGAGGCAGACAGACAGGGAGAGAGAGACACAGTGAGAGAGGCAGAGACACGAACAGATGGACAGACAGAGGTAGACAGACAGAGAGAGAAGCAGAGACCGGCAGATAGGGGCAGCCTGAAACAGACAGGCAAAATGCTCAAGTCAGTAACAGCCTGCCTCTCATCGCGTTGTGAACAGAATGCGGTCTTCCAAACAGTTGTGTCCGGCTTTACCTTGAAGACAGCTGAACTGAGCTGCTGTTAGAGCTGGTTCACAGCCCCGGCTCCAGCTCAGTAATCTCGGCTTCCATCCCTCCCCAGCATTCCTCCCATGGTCAGATCCTCCACACTAACCGGAGGGAAACAAACTCGGTGCAATTTTCCCTTTCCCACCGGTGCTTAGAGAAATAACACAGGCTGTGCCTTGTGTCTGTCTGTGTGAGAGTGTCTGTATGTGTGTGTGGGGGGGGGGGGGGGGGGGGGAACACAGATCCATCTTTTCCACTGATTAATAAAGGAAACATTTTATTTAAATATTCATGTTAAAAAGATTCACTAAATGAAGGAGTCGGTCCTCGCACGTTGGGCCTGGCGTGGGGGGAGATTCTCCGACAGAAATGGGTGATGAAGATTGATTCCTTAAGAATGCTTCTCAGTTCACATCGACAGGCAGAGAGAGAGAGAGACACACACACACAGACACACTGACAGAGAATGCACACACACGCTGACAGACACACAGAAATTCGGAGATACACACGCTGACAGAGAAAAAGATGAACAGACACACACTAAAAGACACACAGAGACCGATAGAAATGCACAGAGAGATACACACATTGGCATAGAGAGAGAGACAGACACAGACTGACAGAGATGTACAGAGACAAATAGATACACTCACTGATGGAGAGACAGAGACACAGAAACACAGACACACAATGACAGAAACAGACTAACACACTGACGGGTACACACAGAGAGACACACTGACAGAGGTCAATACAGAGAAAGGCACACACTGACAGAGACACAGAGACAGAGACACACTGACAGAGACTCGCTCACACTGACAGAGACAGTCTCACACCGACAGAGACACACTGACAGAGACGCACTGAGACAGACATGCACTGATGGGTACACACAGAAATAGACACACTGACATACACACAGAGACACACTGACAGAGGTCTACACAGAGAAAGGCACACACTGACAGAGGCACACAGAGACAGGCTCACACTGACAGAGACACAGAGACAGACATGCACTGACAAGAGGTACACACGGAGACAGACACACTGACAGGCACACAGAGACAGAAACGCACTGACACAGATTGGTAAACTGATAGAGACACACACATTCCCCCTTGACCCGTGGTAACTATATAATGATTTTGGATCTGCACTGGTAGAGATACACCTTCATGTAGCAGGAGATTGAACAGCACAATGCAATACATCTTACTGAACTAAACCTGAGATATCGATTATTTCACACACTGGTCTGTAACATCGCCATCCTATACATTCACAACCCGCCAAACAAGAGCTTTGTAACATTTATTTTCAAATGTAGATATAAACAGCGCGGTGTTCGCATTTAAACAAACTTAGCGGTTAACCAGTCCATAAACTATTACTGGGACACCTAACCAAACATCTATTAAGACTTGGATTTTTTGTTAAATCTTAAAAGCTCCTGAGAGTCTCCTCGACGCCAACGTGTTTTAAATGAAAGATCTTTTCTTAATATGAAGTAGTCGCGTTTTGCTTTCAGTGACTGAACTGAAACGGGTGAAAGTAACACGGATTTTCAGAAGAATGTCAATTTCAACTCCGCTGCCCAAGTCAATTTCAAAAGGTTGGCATTTCTCGCGTCAGTTTCAACACCCCCCCCACCTCACTTTCCAAAGAAAAATCAGCAAAACACCCCCTTCTCCCCACCCCCTCATTCTCCAGCTTCCCGCGGGGAAAGGGCGAAATCTACTCTCCGTGTATTCTCGCTTTTTCTTTTGTAAAAAAAAAAGCCAGCTCAATCCATCACAGGGAGTGGGGGAAATAGCATGGAAAGTACATCTGAAACGCCCGTCTCGCAGGAATTTTACTGAGATCAGAAACCCGAGAGCAAAATACAATAAGAAATCCTTTTTTTTTGTGGTTGTTACTGTTCCTTTTTGCCAACACCCCAGATATTCCTCTGTGCTTTAAGATCTCAGTTTCTGCGCCGTCCTGATGTAGATAGTACAGCGGCAGAGGTGGTGGGGGTGGGAAAGGGAGAGAGAGAGACGGGGAGAAAAGCCTCTCACGATCCGAGGGTTTCAAAAACTCCTGCGAGTGAAAATTCCTGCCCTCCACCCCATTCCCCCTTCCTAGGTTGAAACTACAGCCCGCACAGATAGAGTCAAGCTCGACGTTTCGGAATATCCAGATCAGATTTTGGTTTAAACATTCCAGGCAATTCTCTCTAGTTGTCCCAACTTGCTACCTCATCGAGATCGGTAACTAGTGCAATTTTCAGATTACTGCATTGAAAAAACCGCGGCTGTGTTCATTTAGGCAAGCCGGCAATGCGTAGCCCTAACACACACACACACACAAAACCCCAAATCCATCATCTAGTCTCCTTTCTCTTCCTCCCCGTAACCTACACACACACAAAACTACAGTAACAAAGAAATCACATGGATACAACAGTCCTGACTTCTTTCGCTGCTACTTTCTGTCTCTCTGAAAGGCAGAAGCTGGCAACCTTGTATCGCTCCTGGTTTGAGGTGGGTACAACGTTACCATAAGGAAACCAGGCCGGATCGGAGCTACTTACTGTGTGAACGGATGTATGTCCTTGCCATAATTAGCTCCCAACACTGTTCCTGGAGCTGCTGCTCCACTCGTACTGAATGGAATGTAACTCCAGGCATCCAATGGGAACCCCAGCCTCGCTCTCACTCCCTTGGTAAAGTGCGATCCAAGCACTAGAGGGAGCCTGTCCCCACCAGCAGCCGCATTGCAATACAGCAGGCACATTCCCAGCCCCGAGTCTTAAAAGGGCAAGGCATTGGCGAAACGGATAGACACATTCACAATGTGAGCACTAACGCTTAAAAGGGCAATACAGAAATACTCAATGAGGGTGCTGATACTTAAATGGGCAATGCGCACATAGACGTGAATATGCGCACACACACACACAAACAATCAGAGACACAGACAAACACACACACACCACACAGTCAGAGACACAGACAGACTCAGGCACAGACACACACACAGACACACAGACACGGAATATCCTAGCACTGAGTCTTAAAAGGGCAATGGACAGACACAGGCAGAAGACAGAGCTAGCAGTTTTAAAAAGGCAATACACAGACATGCAGAATACTTGCAAGAGTTTTAGAAGGGTAACACATAGACTTCTACACCCTCACCCATCCAAACACACACACACACACACACACACAGAGAGAGAGAGCCGGGTCTATATTCTTTAAAGGGCAATACACAGTGTTAACAATCTTAGAAGAGCAACATACGCGCAAAATGCCAGCACTGAGCCTTAAAAGGGCAACGCACAGACATGCACTCCCCCAACACACACACACTCTCTCTCTCCCCCACACGCACACAAAAACACACTCTCTTTCTCTCACACACACAAACATGCTCTCTCTCTCACCCACACACACACTCTCTCTGTCTCTCTCCCCCACACACACACCCTCTCTCTCCTACACGCATGCGTGCGCGCACACACACACATAGATACACACATTCTCTCTCTCTCCCACACGCACACACACATACTCTCTCTCTCCCACACGCATGCGCGCGCGCACACACACACATAGATACACACATTCTCTCTCTCTCCCACACGCACACACACATACTCTCTCTCTCCCACACGCATGCGCATGTGCACACACACATAGAGACACACATTCTCTCCCTCTCCCACATGCACACACATGCACGCGCGCACGCACACACACACTCTCATTTCACATGCACACACACACACTCTCTCTCTCCCACACGCACGCACACATACATAGACACACACATTCTCTCTCTCTCCCACACGCACACACACATTCTCTCCCACATGCACACACACGCACATGCGTGCGCACACACACAGACACACCCTATCTCTCTCCCACACGCATGCGCACACACACATAATCTCTCTCTCTCCCACGCACGCACACACACACACACTCTCACATACATGTACTCTCTCTTTCCCCAAAACACCCACACACACACAAACACAAACACACACACACAAGCAACATGAAAACTTTAAAAAGAGAGCGCACTACCAGACTTGACGATCTTAAAAGGGCAATGCACACACGTGGAGAGACATAACACAGACAGCATTGGGTTTTAAAACGGAAATACACAGACAAATAATGCCAACATCTAATGTCTTAAAACATTAACAAACAGACCCCACCCTGCCAGCACTGATTTTTGATAGAACACCACACAGACACACTTTGCTAGAATTAAGTATTTTAAAGGAGCAATACACCAGTATGCCCTGACAGCACTAAGTATCTTAAAAACGCAGCACAGCCATACATTCCATCAGCAGTCAGTCTTAAAAGGGTAACTATGGACACAAAGTCCCACACTCTCACTTACAGTCTAATACACTCTTCCAATACTGACCTGTGTTACAAGAGCAATGCACAAGCACACAATTTGCCTCACACTCACACACACTCATTTCCCTCATACATAGTCAAACACTGCTTCTCACTCACTCCCAGGGCAGGAGATTTCAACTCACCTAAAAGCCACTTGCTTCTACACAGTTAAAATTGGAACTAGTCATTTACACATGGACTCCCTTTGACACATACTGTAACAAAGACATGAGTTGGAGGACTTGCGTTTTGAAGGATATGGGAGAAAATAATTTACTTCAAACTTTTTGGATGTATTTGGAGAGGTATCTTTAGATTCAATGTTAAATCCCGATACATGGTGACAGGCCATGTACAGAGAAGAAAATTGGAATATTGTGTTAGGGTGAGGGCTGCAGAGGAAAACATGTCCCACTGAGATGCCCACAAGAAATCAAGCACTTGTCTGCTTCTGATCCTCTTGTTCACCAATCTGTGGGTATATGGGAGAGAAAGAAAGTTCTCTGTGAACATTGTAGATGTTTTAAACAAGGTTTCCTCAAATCACATGACTGATGGTAACTACTTGCTTTGCTGTAAACCCTGCCTGGGCTATGTTGAACAGTGACTGCCGTAGAAAGGCTCTGATATTATCTGGCTCAGTTGGAGGAAAGCCTGCTAAGAACAAGCTGAGTTATAGGAACGCTTACTGTGAATGAGCTGCCCAGCTGATCTCGCACATTCCTGAAAAGAAAACCCTATGTTAATTCCAGATGAAACTTATTTGTTCTTTTGAAAGAGTGATTGAAAAACATCTGAAGATTGTATTTCCTGAGCAAGCTGTGGCTGTAACGCTCCACAGGCAATTGTGCATGATCAGTGAATTGACCACATCTGCTAGAACATGAGAGCAACACATTCCTAAGCATCTTCCCCTGTAACTCTTTGTCTTCAAGAATAAGTCATCCAGAAAGCCACTCTCTGCAGAGAAATTTCTTTTTCTTTTCATGAAGAGTGCTTGCTCGTGTGTTTTGGAGATATTTATAGATAATGCATTTATATATCTATATTAAAATTAGAATTAGCTTTATTGTCATATGTACTCAAAGAAGTAGAGTGAAAAGTGTCCAAGTCATCACTTATGGCATCATTTTAGGTACAAAAGCACCTAGATAGAGATTCTTAGGTAACTTAAGTATTACTGACTGTGCATGTTAACCAATTATTGCACTTTTATTAAATAAGCTTTTTTTTCAATAAACCTTTAATTGTGTTTATTAAGATAAATGGTAAATAGTTATCTTTATTTATAAACCTCATATAGATGCAATATTTCATTAATCATCTTATTAAGTAGAACAAGTATTTTTATTTTATATGGTCACCCATGAAGTAGTCAGGCTGCAGCAAGAGTGCACTGCTCCAGCCTCAGTTGTAATATACACTTTAGCAAACACACAGACAGGAAGACATACTCTCACCTACACAGACACTCTCACAGGTACCCCCTCATGAATGGATATGTATATACTTTCCCACAGGTTCATACATGTCCTCACACGTAAACTCATGCACACACATTTCCACTCACATGTAAAACCTCTCATACTTAAAGTCATGCATGCTCTTTCTCTCCCTCTCTCTTCTATATACCAACAGACTTGTGCACAGGAGGGTCAGAAGCAGAAAAGTGTTTGTGGGCATCTCAGTGGGACGTGTCTTCCTCTGCAGCCCTCACCCACACACAATATTCCAGTTTTCTTCTGTATAAGGGGCCTGTCACCATGTCTTAGGACTTAGCATTGAATCTAAATCTTGGTTACGCTAACATCTTTCCCCATTCCAAGTCCTGCCGTTATTTTACTTCATACCTGCTATCCAGACTAACACTTGGGTCCACAGGTCACATATAAAGATGCCATGCCAAATCAGAACCTCCAAACTGAGCTTGAGAAGAAACACTGAGATGGGTTTCCAAATTTTGGGTCACTAAAATATACTTTAAGGATCATCTTGAAGAAAACTGGTCTCCCTGCTATACAAAAGACGTTCTGAAACCTGAAAGAGTTCAGAAAAGATTTACAAGGATGTTGTCAGGGTTGGAGAGTTTGAGCTATAGGGAGATGCTGAAGAGGTTAGGGCTATTTTCCCGGGAGCATCAGTGACCTTGTAGATAAAATTATAAGGGGCACGGATAGGGTGAATAGCCAAGGTCTTTTCCCAGGGTAGGGGGGTCCCTACAAGTTTAAGTGAGAGGGAAAAGATTTAAAAGGGGCCTAAGGGGCAACTTTTTCATGCAGAGGTTGTTGCATGTATGTAATGAGCTGCCAGAGGATGTGGTGGAGGCTGGTACAATTACAACATGTAAAAGGCATCTGGATGGGTATATGAATAGGAAGGGTTTAGAGGGATATGGGCCAAATGCTGACAAATGGGACTGCATTAATTTAGCATATCTGATTGGCATGGACGAGTTGGACCA
Source organism: Ginglymostoma cirratum (assembly GCA_024137785.1). Lineage (NCBI taxonomy): Eukaryota > Metazoa > Chordata > Chondrichthyes > Orectolobiformes > Ginglymostomatidae > Ginglymostoma > Ginglymostoma cirratum. The sequence continues at coordinate 3,893,917 of JAHRHZ010000064.1, read as the reverse complement.
AAGGATCTGTTTCTCTGTTGTACATCTCTACGACTCTAGAATGCAAACATTAGAGGAGGACAGGCCCAATAAGTTGAACCCAGGGTTCAAGGCTTACATGACTGTAAACAGTGGTGGAATAAAGTGAGTGGTGGTCACACAAGAGATCAGAATTGAATTCTCAATCAGAGGCAGGGTTGGAGAACATTACCAAGATAGGGAATGGATGAAGCCATGAAGGGGTTTAAACAATTTTTTTCATTCCTGCAACGTTGGCATTGGTCAACTTTTATTGGTGGTGATGAGTTGCCTTCTTGAACTGCTGAAGAACTTGAGATGTAGAGGTATCCGGTAATGCTATTAGGGAGGGAATTCCAGTATTTTGACCCAGTGTCACTGAAAGTGTGATGCTTTATTTCCAAGTTAGGATGGTATGAGTTATGGATTGTAACTTGCAGGTGGTATTGTTACTATCCCAGCTGGTGGAAATGCTGGAAAAATCGGTGAAATCTGAACTTATCAACCATAAGTTTTATTGGTGCAATTCGTTTATCGTGGTGGTCGTCACTAAAACACACTCAAAAGAGGCTGCCAACACACTTTTAACAAAAATGATTACTCAACACAACAGTGGTTAAAAAAAAAATATATTACACTGTAGAAGAACTATTTGTATCAGTTTTATTACAGACATTATAGTGTCAAGATTCAACACTTTTGTCCTTAACAACAGCCTTACAGATATTCAAGCCCCGGTTATAGTTCACCCTGTGTCCACTTTAATGTTCCTTGTTCAAAAGACTGTAATTTGAGAATTTCTGGTTCGACCTCTCAAAACCTTCAGAGCAAACAGGTAGATTTTCCATAGCCTTTGCTTATGCCACATTTCTACTTCTGGAGTTTTCTTCTAAGCCAGTGAGGACTTCTTTCTCAGACCTGACTGTTTTGGAGACTGCTATTCTAAAAGCAGCTTTTTGTTCTGATTAAACCTGTATCCACTGCCTGACCTTCTGAACAGTCAGACTTTCTGTGATACTGGGCCCTTGTTGCTAGGCCACAGCTTTCTTTTCTATGCCCTTGTTTCTAATGCACTGAACTGTTCTCCTTAAACGCTACACCAAATCTAAAAATATATGCATCAACAAACTTCTGGTCAACCCCAGGTAACATACAGAGGTCAAAAATAAAACTCAGACTATGTCCTTCTTAACACACAACTTAGAAATCACACTTAAAGGTATAGATAGTGTCTCCACTTTAAAACCCAGGCTTCCAAATAAGAATACACCATGAATCTGCACCAGAGTGTTCCCATGCATTTGCTGTCCTTGTCATTCTAGGTGATAGACTTTGAAGATTTGGAAGGTACTATCAAAACAGCTTTGGTGAGTTGCTGCTTTGTATTTGTAAATGGTGCACACTGCAAACCCAGTGTGTCTGTGGTGGACAGTGTGGAGTTTAAGATAGTAGATGGGGTGCCAATCAAGTGGGCTACTTTGTGGCATCCAGGTTATTGGGTGTTGTTGGAGCTGCACCCATCCAGGCAAGTGGGGTCTATTTCATCATACCCCTGTGTCTGCGTAGGTTTTCACCAGGTGCTCCGGTTTCCTGCTACAGTCCAAAGGTGTACAGGTTAGATGAATTGGTTCTGTTAAATTGCCCATAGTGTCCTAGGATATGCAAACTAGGTGGATTAGTCATGGTAATGTGGTGTTACAGTGATAGGGTTGGTCTGGGTGGATGCATTTCGGAGGATTGTTGTAGACTCGATGGGCCGAATGGCCCACTTCCACACTGTCAAGTTTCTATGATTCTGCAGTAACAAAGAAGCCATGTGTGTGTGGCGGCAATGGCCTAGTGGTATTAGCGCTGGATTGTTAATTGAGAAACACAGATAATGTTCTGCAGACCCGGGTTCAAATCCTGCCATGGCAGATGGTGGAATTTGAATTCAATAAGATATCTGGAATTAAGAATCTAATGAAGACTGTGAATCTGTTGCTGATTGTTGGGGAAAAACCCATCTGATTTGCTAATGTCATTTAGGGAGGGGAACTGCCATCCTTACCTGGTCTGGCCTATATGTGACTCCAGACCCACAGCAATGTGGTTGACTCTCAACTGCCCTCTGGGCAATAAATGCTGCCTAGCCAGTGATGCCCTCATCCCATTAATGAATTTTTTAAAAATCCAGCTAATTTAGCTAACCAACCCACTATATGTCAGTTAGGATGTAATTGAATAAAGAACCAGGGTTGAGGAACTGTATGACCTCCTCCTGTTCCTACGACTTTATATTTTCAACATGATCATTTTCTCCTTCCATACAAGATACTACAATAAGATCTATTCCATTAATTAACCCATCTCAATGAATAAGACCCATAATAAAAATAATCCCTCAGATTATGAAACCTTTTGACTGAGTAAATAAACTGTTTCCACTGGTGGAAGGGTTGGTAACCAGGGATTTATGGTAATTTGCAGAAAAAAGGCTGTGGAAAAAAGGAGGAATCTTTTTTGCTGTGAGTTTCTGTGATGTGGAACGCATTGCTTGCAAGAGTAGCGTGATCACATTCAATAATTTCTGTCCAGTTCAGTTTCTAGTCATTGGTAAACCACACTGTATCCTGGGATTACCATTGATTAAAAAACGTAACTAGACTAGCCAATTAAATACTATGGCTACAAGAGCAGATCAGAGGCTAGGAATACTGCAGTAAGCAACTCACCTCTTGACTCCCCAAAGTCTATCCACCATCTCCAAGGCACGAGTCAGGAGTGTGACAGAATACTCCCCACTTACCAGGATGGATGCAGCTCTAACAAAACGCAAGAGGCTTAACAACAACAACAAAAACGAAGTTGCCGGTAAAGCTCAGCAGGTCTGGCAACATCTGCGAAGGTGACCCTCAGAACTGTTCTGAGGAAGGGTCACCGGACCCAAAACGCGAATTCTGCTTTTTCCTTCACAGATGCTGCCAGACCTGCTGAGCTTTTCCAGCAACTTTGTTTTTGTTCCTGATTTACAGCATCCGCAGTTCTTTCGGTTTTTATTAAGAAGCTTAACACCATCCAGGACGAAGCAGCCATTTTCTGAAGAAGGATCCAGACCCAAAACGTCAGCTTTCCTGCTCCTCTGATGCTGCTTGGCCTGCTGTGCTCATCCAGCTCTACACCCTGTTATCTCAGATTCTCCAGCTTCGGCAGTTCACACTATCTCTGAGTCATTTGATAGGCACCACATCCATCACCTTTAATATTCACTCCCTCCACCATCAACGCTCAGTAGCAGCAGTGTGTACCAGCTACAAAATGCACCGTTGAAATTCACCAAGGGTCCTCAGACACCACCTTCCAAACCTGCAACCTCTACCATCTAGAAGGACAAGGGCAGCAGATACATGGGAACACACCATCCGCAAGGTCCCCTCCAAGCCACTCACAATCCTGACTTGAAAACATATCGCTGTTCCTAATCTAAATAAATATTGTGGGCCTACTTACAACACATGGACTGCAGCGGCTCAAGGAGGCAGCTCACCACCACCTTCTTGAGAAGCAACTACGGGCTGGCAATAAATACTGGAGCCATGTCCCATGAATGATTTAAAAGACTAAAGATCTATCTTCAACTTGCACCCTTTTCAAACCAGCAAAGACTCCCTCGGTGCAGGAGTATAAACGGTGAATACCACTTGGAAAATGCTCTGTACTGTCTGGTCATGTAGCTTCAGCAGGAAAGATGTTGGAGGCGGCCACTGCCTGGAGATTGGGGTCAAAATATTTATTAAATGCCCTTTGTAGGCTGGATTTGGTCAGAATTTATATGAAAATAAAATTCAGGTAGTAATCCTACATAGATTGCTGATGAAAATCTATATTCCAGTCGGTCAGCTCAGTGCAGCTCAGCATCCTGCAAGCAGTAGGCAATAAAATATCTATCATTTTAATAACACTCAGTAAACCTGCAGTGTTACACAGACCCTCAAGAAACTCTGACATTTCGCCTTTGTAAAAATTCATCTCACTTCAGATTTTTGAGTTGCCTGACAAAAGAAGTGATTTTCTTTTATTCCTTGTGTGTTACTGTGAGGGAGGTTTCAGTTCTCTCCCCCTTGCCTGCCTGAGCCCTCCCGTACCTCACACAATTTTACTTGCTTCGTCTGAGCAGCGAGTCTCAGCTCTCTATTCAAATACAGAAGGTAGTTTGCCTGTAATCGGTATCTGTCCAGAGAAGCTGATTGGGGACATTCTGTTCAGGAGTCCCATCAAACTGCACTTTTCTGAAGAAGGGTCCAGACCCGAAACGTCAGCTTTCCTGCTCCTCTGACGCTGCTTGGCCTGCTGTGTTCATCCAGCTCTACACCTTGTTATCTCCACATCCCCAGCCTTTTTTGCCAAGAGATGATGGTAAACCCTCAGCCAATTTTTGTTTTCCCTTCACTCACAAGTTGTGCTGTGTGCAGGGCCAGCAATTCATTGCTCACAGGACTTTTTAAACAGTCAACCATATCACTGTGGGTCTGGAGTCACATGTAGGCCAGCAGTTTAATTCTCAGGTGGGGTGTCCCCTTGCCCAACTATCAGTTTCAAGGTCATCATTAGACTCTTAATGCCAGATTTTTATTGAATTCAAATTCCACCATCTGCTACAGTGGGATTTGAACCTGGCTCCCCAGGACATTACCTGGGTCACTGGCTTACATAGTCTTGCGATAACACTGCTAGACCATCATGCCCCCTTGCCTAGTGAGGGTTGATTCAGGTAAGGTCAAACATGGAATTGTACAGGAAGGAGTGGATTGCCCAATGCCTATCTAACCCCGACCACCTAATCATTGGCTGGCACCTCACCCACTTTAGATCTGGTTGCCCACAGTGATAATACTTGGGGAAGTTTGGTTCTAATCAGCGCAGAGTGGTTCTCCACACACATACCACATGCAACCCCACCATCTCAAGGATAGAAGGCTCAGCCCTCAAATGGTGCTAGTTGATCTGATTGCCTAGAGGGTATCTTGTATCAGCAGCTCCAGAAGAGACTGGAGGCTGTGGTTGGGGCTAGGACCATGGACAAAGGAGGGATGTGATAACACTGGAGAGGGTATCACAAGACTTTGCCTGGGCCGGAGAGTTTCAGTTGTGAAGAAAGATTGGATAGACTGGCGTTGTTCTTCTTAGAGCAGAGGGGAGAGCACAATTGAGAGGTGTAAGAGGCATAGATAGGGTAGACAGGAAGAAATTTAACTCCTTGGTGGAGGGTTCAATGACCAGGGCCATCGATTTAAGGTAAGGGACAGGAATGTGGGAATGTGGGACTCACTGCCTGTATAGAGTGGTGGAGACAGAAACCCTCACGAAGTGTGGAGAAGGATTTGGCTGGACACTTGCGATGTCAAGGCATACAAGGCTATGGGCCAAGTGCTGGACAATGAGACTGGAATAGTTAGATGAATGGTTTTGACTGGCACAGACTCAATGGGCCAAAGGGCCTTTGTCTGTTCTGTAGACCTCTATGACCCCATGACTCTAGCTGCAGCTCAGATCTATGGTTAGGTGACCCCAGTGAGGACCAGGGGTGTGGAGGGTGAGTGTGCGTGTGCAGTGATTCGGATTACAGAGGCTGGGGGTGGTAGGGGGTGCGAAGGAGCAGTAACCATCCCATGGGATGGCGCTGGGGTTGTGGGGGCGTGGGAGGTCCCTGGCCTCCTTACCCCCCACCCCCACCCTGGCAGTCACAGGGGAACTCCCGAAGGAGGTATCCAATATCCTGTCTGAGTGTAATCAGCTGACAGCTGATTTCCTCCTTCCCCCTGCAGGCTGGGAAACTGCAATGCGGTGGAGGGGCCGGGAAGTGTGGGGGGGTGGTGCGGTGAGGGGAGAGGGGAGAGCCTGTCAGAGCCATCCACCAGCAGTGAATTTCTCACTTCAGATCCTCGATCAACCCGGTTGGCACCTTTCACAAACATCAGGTCACACCCAAAGCACTTCACATTCAATGAGGCGTCTCTGAAGCATACCACTGGAAACGAGGCAGTCGTATCATGCACAGCAGGATCCCACAAACAGCAAAGCAAGGAACGGCCAGATAGGGTGCTTTAAGGATTCCAGACGCGTGTTAAATATCAGCCGTACTGTTTTCTGAAATATCTAATGTTTTGTATCCAGTTGACAGGTCAGGTGTGGCAGCCGTGAGTCAGTGCCCCTGTCAGTGTGGAACTCCCTCTGTATTGCTATGGTGTGTCAGAATAGTTTTCTGTACTTAAAAATCTCATGTGGGATTTGACTCCCCAGCCTCTGTCAGGGGAGGCGGTAGTGTGGAGGGTACTTTCAATAGATTGGTAATATTGAGCATTAGGCTAATGCCTGCGGCATGGGTTCAAATCTTACCATGATAGATGTTGAACAGTGAATTCTACAAAAAGTCTGGGGTTAAAATGCAGCCTAGTAGCAATGTCATATGTTGTTAAAAATCCCCAGGTTGTTCACTGTTTAGGGGAGGAAGTCTGCCGTCCTTACCCAGTCTGGACTACATGTGACTCCAGATCCGCAGCAGTTAGGGTAATCAGGGATAGGCAGCAAGAACTGACCCAGCCATTGATACCCACATCCCCTAAACGTTTGAAATAAACTTTGAGATGAGTGTGCTACCCACTGAGACACACTTTGTTCTGCAAAGTGACCACAAAGAAATTATTTAGGAAATGCAAGGAAACAAAAATATGACAATCTGCCTCTTGTATTATTGCCTTAAACGGACCGCAACACTTTGTGAGGAACAATCTTCAATCTAACTCTGCTCTCTTGGGCCTGAGTAGGAGAATGGTCAAGATTGTGATTCTGTGACTCCTGCTGAGCGGCGATGAAATTAGGTCAGGGCCGGGAGCTGCTGTGAATCCCCATCTGGGTGAATAGCGCAACTGGCACTCACTGGGCCTGTGCACTTGCGTGTAGCGCCAGTTGGAGTCTGCCAGGGAAGAGAGGTTTGGGGGAGCTGGAAGAAGAGAAGTGATGATGAGGTCAGATGCTTAAAGGTCTCAGTGGGGCGCCCGCGCAGTCAGAGAGTTGAGGGCTGCTGTCGAAGGATAAAATTCAACAGAACTCAGAAAGACCAATGACACCTTCTCCAGGTGATTGGCTACAAATGTCTACTGTCAGCAATGCCCATGTCAAGAATTAACTGAGAGGCATTCGAGTTGCCTTGGGCAAAATGGGAGGAGGAGGAGAAAATAGACGAGAAAATATATCCCTTTTTTTTCAGGCGAAGGGTATGTTTCATACAAACAACAATGGGAAAGCAGAGGAGTGCTTTCCATAAATTTGCTTAAATGTTGTGATGTCTTTGACTCCCACACACAGAAAATGAAGTAAAGGAATTGAATGTGTTTTGGAAACACCATAAAGGAGCCGGGCGACTGAGCCCCACTACGAAAGGAAGATTTCAACCACAGCCTCCCTGTCTTCGGGAACGTCCTCGCATTTATGAAGAGTGGCCGTGCTGTTGCTATGAAAGCGGCAGCCATTTTCATTCACAGCAAGATCCAATGAGATGAGCGAACTAAACGGGGTCGGACGACGAGCAATTTGCCTGTTCCTCTGGGTGAATGCACCATAAGACTGCATGGGGCCTTGCTTTAACCTTGACAGGAGACTGGTGGCTTTCCTCCAGCCTTGCCGAGCTTCCCGATTAAGGATTGGAACCCCTGTCAGGAGATCGAGGGCTGCTCCTTCATTCAGTCAGATTGCGGTTGATCTCGTTATCCTACATCCCTGTGGAGGGGCGGGGTTAAAGATCAGTGGGAGGGGGAATAACTGGCCTAGAAACAGGAGAAGCACCAGATCCCAGGATTTCTCCTTCTGGCCCTGACCTCTGCTCCTTTTATCGCAGGTTCCGCTTTGTTTTTAAATGCTTTTTAAAATTAATTGACAGGGGGCAGGCACTTCTGGCTCAGCCAGCATTTATTGCCCATCCCTAATTGCCCAGAGGGCAGTTAGGAGTCAACCATATTGTTGTGGGTCTGGAGTCAAAGGCAGGCCAGACCAGCTAAGGATTACAATTTCCTTCCCTAAAGGGCATTGGTGAACTAGATGAGATTTCTCAACAATCAACGAACAGTTTCATGATCCTGATTAGACTCTTAATTTTTTTTAATTGAATTTAAATTCCACCAACTGTCATGGCAGGGCTTGACCCCAGGATCCCAAAACATCGCGTGGGCCTCTAGATTAATTGTCTAGCGATAAAACCATTAGGCCATTTCCTCCCCTTGTTGTGCACTTTACATCACCTCTTGTTCTGAGGCAGGGTCCTGCATCCTGTGATTCAAACTCTTTTAACAGATGCTGGCTGAGCTGCTGATTGTCTGCCGTAAATGTGCGATGCCTCCACAGTTGAACAGTCTATAGAAAGAATGCAGCTTTCATGTGAGGAATTGGTGGCAATGGACAACGTGTGTCAGTGTCTCCAAAGCAAGGGAGAGAAAAATTGCTGAAAGCAAAAGAAAGTCTTACATTCTGAATGTTTACCAATAGGTGGGTACTGGTATTATTCAGGGACACAATTAGATCGCAGAAAACAACAGGTTAGTCTTCATGCCTGGGGTTGTAGGTGGTACCGTCAGCACAGTTAATATGTTGGCTACATCATTACAGGATTGCAACATGGTTACACAGGCTGCAGTATAGAGTATCAGAGCAGCTGTGTTGAATGTTCCCTCAATGCAGGCACAGGCACACACCCAAAGGACACAACAGACAGACAAAACACACACACATTTAACAAGACACAAATACATTGACAATACACTTAAGGCTAGGCCAGCTCACAAATGTACAAAAGAGGTACACATACACGAATGCATGCTGCCAATAAACATGCACACACAAACATGCATGCCCTCACAAACACATGTGCAGAACACAGACATATACAGACTTGCCTGCAGCTCGCAAAAATGCATGAACCTCCCCCCAATAAATGCTTCAGTAAATAGACAATAACCAGAAACACACAATCACATAGGCACACCAATCACAAGCATTAAAATAGAGAAAACACACAGAAACACAGACCAATACACACCGATACAAACTCAGACTGACTTACACACACAGACCGAGGAATTGAATGTGAATTGACACACAATCATACAGACAGATACACACACAAAGTTCGAGTCACATACAGGCTGACACACAGAGACAGAGATTGACACATGCACACAGACCAACACACCACAACCACAAAAACACACACGTAGAAATGATAATGTGTATGTACAAAAAATACAGGCAATTCGCACAAACATATCATTATAATTGCAGACACAGAAAGCTTAGCTCGATCCTTTTATAGGCAAGAGAAAGAAGGGTTACGGGAGGATGGAGGGAGCAGACAGGAAAGTGGAGTTGAGAACACAACTGGATCAGCCATCATGGTATTGAATGGTGGAGCAGGCTTGAGGGGCCAAATGGCCTGCTCCTCCTCCTATGTCCCACACTCTGATGTTCAAAGACACACACATATATGCATATATGTACAAAAACAGTCACATTAACATGTGCACAGATGCACTAACAGGCACACAAACATAAAAATGCTACCCACGTGCGGTGGTTGAGTGGTTAGCACTGCTGCCTCACAGCACCAAGGACTCGGGTTTGATTCCAACCTCGGGCAATTGTCTATGTAGAGTTTGTATCTTCTCCCTGTGTCTGTGTGGGTTTTCTCCAGGTGCTCTGCTTTCCTTCCACAGTCCTAAAATGTGCAAGTTAGAGTGGATTGGTCATGCTAATGGTCATGATTTCTGATGAAGGGTCTGGGCCCGAAACATCAAGCTTTCCTGCTCCTATGATGCTGCTTGGCCTGCTGTGTTCATCCAGCTCCACACCTTGTTATCTCGGATTCTCCAGCATCTGCAGTACCTTTTATCTCTGGTCATGCTAAATTGACCATAGTGGCCAGGGATGTGCAGGCTAGGTGGATTAGCAATGGGGGAAATGTGGGGTTAGAGAGATAGGGTAGGGGTTGGGTCTGGGTGGGATGCTCTTTGGAGGGTTGGTGTGGATACGATGGGCCAAATGGCCTGCTTCCACACCGTCGGGGTTCTCTAATGAACAAGCATACAATTCACTCAGTTGGCTAAATGGCTGGTTTGCAATGTAGAGTGATGTTAATAGCACGAGCTGAGGTCACCATTAAGGATTCTCCATCTCAACCTCTCCCCTCACCTGAGGCATGGAGACTTTCAGATTAAACCACCACCTGTTGCCTCTGTGTGTCTCTCTCTAATGAGAGAATGACCCTCTGAAACTGTGCTGATTTTACTAGCTTTGTAGTTGTGATGTCCCTACTTCTGACCCAGGTGACCTATGTTCAAGTCCTACCTATTCCAGAGGTGTAATAACATCTCTGAACAGGTTAATTGAAAATATCTAGAAATAGAGTGATACAGCATGAAAACAGATATTTTAGTCCAACTAGGCCATGCTAACCATGTTCACAAACTAAACTAGTCCATTTTCCTGCGCTTGGCCCATATCCCCCTAAACTTCTCCTATTCATGTACTTATCCGATTATCTTTTAAATGCAGTAATGTTTCCTCAACCAACTCTTCCTCTGTCAGTTCATTGCAGTACAAAACACTCTCTGAGTAAAGAAGTTGTCCTTCGTGTCCTTTTTAAATCTTTCTCCTCTCACCTTAAATTTATGCTGCCTAGTTTTGAAATCCCCCGAGGGGAAAGGCCTTTGATGTTCACCTTATCAATGTCCCTTATGATTTTATAGACTTCTACAAGGTCGCTCCTTGACCTCTTACGGTCCAAAAAAAAGTCCCAGCCTATTCAGCCTATCTTTATAACTCAAACCTTGCATTCATGGCAACACCCTGGTAAATCTTTCCAGAACCCTCTCCAATTTAATAATATCCTTCCTGTAGCAGTGCAAAGCAGAACCGGATGCTGTACTCCAGAGGAGGCCTCACCAACATTCTGCACAACCTCAACATGATGTCCCAACTCCTATATACAAAGGTCTGAGCAATGAAGGCAAGAGCACTAAACGCCTTCTTAACCACCCTGTCTGTGATGCAAATCACAAAGAATTATGTACCTGAACCCCTAGGCCCCTATTCTCTACAACAATATCCCAGCACCCAGAGACAAATGTTATCTGCAAGGAACCCAGTGCAGTACCATGACATAACTCACACTGAGTCCAGGGTTGTTTTCTGCAGTTGTGATGTCTTTGGGCACAAATGCTGCTGGGTCTAAACGTGTCTGTCAGATGAACTCCAGGACCAGTACGAAGTAAAAGTACAGAGAGCCCAGCAAAAATCAGCTTTCTTCCAGATTTACAATGGCAGCAATGTTTACTTTTAGTGGTGCCATCTAACTGTGGGACCTGTGTGGCGAGATTTATATAAAAGCAACATTAGGACCTCACATTAAGCATTGTCATCCACTTAAGAGCATTTCACTAGGCAAGAAAATAAAGTGCTGGCTGTCAGCTACAGCTTGACAGCAAAGGTTAGTCAGTTTGCAAGGCCATTGTTGGAATCCCAAAATGGTTTGAGACATACATTTACCATGTTGGGTCAACTTAGCTCAGTGGGTGGGGCCGCTGTTGTAAAGTCTTCAGATGAAGACTCGCTTCAAGGCTTGAGCATGCAATGCAGCTGGCATTTCCCATGTCGTACTGCGAGAGTACTGCAGTGTTGGAGGTGTAATCTTTCAGACAGGGTGTTAAAGAACATAGAACATGGAACAGTACAGCACAGTTCAGGCCCTTCGGCCCACAATGTTGTGCTGACCTATTATCCTACTAAGATCAATCTACCCTGCATACCCTACATTTTACTATCCTCCATGTGCCTATCCAAGAGTTGTTTAAAAGTCCCTAAAGTGTCTGACTCCACTACCACTGCCGGCAGTGCATTCCACACGCCCACCACTCTCTGTGTGAAGAACCTACCTCTGACATCTCCCCTATACCTTCCTCCCATCACCTTAAAATTATGCCCCCTTGTAATAGTCACTCCGCCCTGGAAAAAAGTCTCTGACTCTCCAGTCTATCTATGCATCTCATCTCAGTAAGCCTGAGGTGCATTTGTATGGTTCTATTGTGTTCCTCTCTGAAGGGTGGCAGGGAGACAACATGCACACCCTAGAATTACATAGAATATACAGGGCAGGAACAAACCTTTCAGCTCAACAGATCAATACCTTATCATTCAGTCCTTTGTGGAATCTTGCTCAAATTGCCATTTGCCATCACAGCAGCAATCAAAAGGTATAGTTTCTATAGTCTTACCAAACCAGAGGACCACTCTCTCATTATAACCACACAAATGGTGATGGTTTAACCTGAGGATCAACATGACTTGGATGAGGGGAGAGGTTGAGCAGGAGAATCCTTCATGCTAACCGCAGGCAGTGCAGGAATTGAGCCCACGCTGTTGGTATTCCAAACCAACCATCCAGCCAGCTGAGCTAAACCATGCTGTAATCATGCTTCATGATACATTCAATGCCTGTGCAGTGCTTTGGGACTTTTCGATCAAAAGTGTGTTAGAAAAGTACGCTGCTTCTTTCTATCTTAGTTCTACAACTTAGTATGCATTCAGTCTGCAGTCCTGGGGTTGCTAATGAGGCCAAACTCAGCTTTTCCCAAACTGAAATTAATCTTGTGACATTCCTTGTCTGTTTCACCATCTAGTTTGTGAGGTGGATCATGTGACAGAGTTGCAATACTCCCTCTGAAAGTTCTAAGAACTCCGCAGGAACAAGAAAGTTGTGATGGAGCTGTGTATAGTTCAAGCACAGCTAGAGATTTTTTAAAAAATACTCATTCAAAGGATGACGGTGTCGCTGGCTAGGCAGCATTTATTGCCCAACCCTAATTGCCCAGAGGGCAGATAAGAGTCAACTACATTGCTGTGAGTTTGGAGTCACGTGTAAGCCAGACCGGGTAAGGATGGCAATTTCCTTCCCTAAAGGTCATTGGAAAATCTCATGGTTTTTTTTCCTGACAATTGGCCGTGGTTTCATGATTATTATTTGACCACTAATTCCACATTTTTAATTGAGTCCAAATTCCATTGTCTGCCTTGGGAATCATTACCGGGGTCTCTGGGTTAACAGTCGAGTGATAATACCATGAGGCCGTTGCATCCTCTTCAGTTCTGGTCACCACACTATGGGAGAGGGTGCAGAGGAGGTTCACCAGGATGTGAAAAACTAGATAGGGTGGTGTTGTTTTCCTGAGAGCAAAGCAAGCTGAAGGGGTTCCAATTGAGGTGGACAAAATTATAAGGGGCACAGACAAGGTGGAGAGGCAGAAACTTCTTTGTAAAGGGATCCAATAACAGGAGATGTAAGGATAAGTGTTTTCATCTTTTCACCCAGAGAGTGATGAATATCTGGAACTTGCTCCCTCAAAAGATAGTGGCAGCAGATTCTTTGAATGTTTTAAGGTAGAGGTGGATAGATTTAAGATTTTAATCCATTCATGAGATGGATTTAAGCTCCAGTTTATATAGAGTAGGGGTGGCTTAGTGGTTAGCATTGCTGCTCAGAGCACAAGGGACTCAGGCTTGTTTCCACCCTTGGGTGACTGTGTGGAGTTCGCACATTCTTTTTAATCATAAAACCCTACAGTGTGGAAGCAGGCCCTTCGGCCCAACATGTCCACACCAACCCATCCCCCCTATAACCCACCAAATTTACACATGCCTGAACACTACAGGCAATTTAGCATGGCCAATCCACCAAACCTGCACATCTTTGGACTGTGGGAGGAAACCGGAGCACCCGGAGGAAACCCACACAGACATGGGGAGAATGTGCAAACTCCACACAGACAGTCGCCCAAGGCTGGAATCAAACCTGGGTCCCTGGTGCTGTGAGGCAGCAGAGTTAACCACTGAGCTACCATGCCGCCCCATTCTTCTCTATCTGCGTAGGGTTCCTCCGGGTGCTCCAGTTTCCTCCTATAGTCCAAAGATGTGCAGGTTAGGTGGATTAGCTGATGTAAATATGGGGATAAAATAGAGGTCTGGGTGTGGACAGGATGCTCTTCGGAGGGACAGTGCAGACTCAGTGGAGCAAATGACCTCTTTCTGCACTATGATATGGGTGTCACTGGCTAATCAACATTTTTGGCCCATCCCAAATTGCCCAGAGGGCAGCAATTTCATTCATTCATGGGATGTGGGGACCCCTTAGCTAAGCAAGCATTTATTGCCTATGGGTCTGGAATCACATGTAGGCCAGACCCGGTAAAGACAGCAGTTTCCTTTCCAAAATGGGCATTAGTGAATTAGATGGATATTTAACAACAACCAGCTACGTGGTCGCCATTGGATTAAATTCTTAATTACAACTTTTGTTTTCATTTATTATCTCCACATTTCATCATCTACCACAGTGGGATTTGAACCCATGTCCCAACAGCATTAACCTGGGCTCCCTGGATTACTAGTCCTGTGGCATTACCACTACACCACTGCTTCCCAAGCCAAGGTAAAGCAATGGGGTGAAATGTTACTGAGGTTAGGTGGGAATGTAGAGAAATCTGACCAGCCATGATCTTACTGCATAACGGAGGAGATTCAATGGGCCCAGTGACCTGTGCTTGCTCCAATTTTGTATGATCCAATGGTACCCCCAGCACTGCTGATTACAATGTTTTACCACCGCTCACAGTGTATCATGTTATGAGGCATTGGGCCAGTTGGCCTAAAATGGCACAGCTTAAGAGAGACCTTGGCTAAGGCACCATGCATACAATGATGGAGTATAAGGGAGAGGCATTTGCAGATTAGCTACAGCCTGATTTCCCTATCTCGATTATGTTTCAACTTGGGGACAGTGGAAATGGGATCTGCTTCACAAGACAGGGCTCATCAAGGTCTCCTTTCCCATAGCGGGGCTGTTAAACCAGCCAGGAAAATGTAGGTCCTGTCTGTTTGAGAATTGGTGGGGGGGGGAGGTGCTGCAGGTGGGGCGATGCCTCATTTTTATCTGAATGCTTTCATTCTGACAAGGCCATCTCTAATTGCCCTTAAACCAAGTGGTTACTGGACCATTTCATAGAGTCATAGTGTTGAACAGCACGGAAATAGATCCTTCAGTCCAACTCGCCCAGCTGACCAGGTAACCTAAATTAATCTAGTCCCATTTGCCAGTATCTGGCCCATATCACTCTAAACTATTCCTGGTCATGTATCCATCCAGATGCCTTTTAAATGTTGTAATTGTACCAGCCTCCACCACTTCCTCTGGCAGCTCATTCCATATGTGCACTAACCTTTGTATGAAAAAGTTGCCCCTTAGGTCTCTTTTAAATCTTTCCCCTCTCACCTTAAACCTATGCCGTCTTGTTTTGGACTCCCCCACCCTGGGGAAAAGACCTTGGCTATTTACCCTCTCCACGCCCCTCATGATTTTATAAACTTCCGTAAGGTCTCCCCTCAGCCTCCGACGCTCCAGGGAAAATAGCCCCAGCCTGTTCAACCTCTTCCTGTGGCTCAAACCCTCCAACCCTGGAAACGTCCTCGAGTTAAATAAGATGTTTATTACAAGCGTTGGAAGCAAGTTACATTAGTGAGGTCAATTTTGTTGCTGAGATTATTGAGAGACCAAGGATAGATTGTTAGTCTGCAAGTTGCAAAGTTTTTTCTCTGGTCCCCTCCCAGGCCTGGATGACATCTTCAGATTGAGTAATACCTAATGCAGTCTCCAGCATTGACCCTTTCAGAACCATTACTTTTTGCAACTTCATTCATCACCAACCCCCATGCCACTCCACTGACCATTGGAAACAGCCGTTCACTGTCAAATCCTTTCACTGAGATGCCCACAGGGGCAAGGTACCAGAGAATGGCCTACCTCCAGTGAAATGTACTCCGTTATTGAAATGGCAACTGTAAGGGAGAAAGCTGGAGCGGATGAAAATACAAAGAATTAAAGATTGATGCTGAAATCTTTACATTTTTGTTATATTTTTTGCTGTCTTATCCTATTGATTTCCCTTCTTCGAATATTCTATTAAATAATTTAGTGCTGTTGGCATCAATCAGTTAAGCTGGCAGTTGTTAAATGCATTGGTAAAGAGGGAGCTCAGTGCAACTCTGCGGAGATATGGTTATTAACCCTGAGGCAAGCCAGTAAAACTGTCACTAGGAATGATGTGTGTATTAATGCAGCTCAGTCACTCACTTCTTCTGTAAACCCGTGAACCAGCAACTCCAACCAAGCGTTTTGGAAAGAAACTGGATGGATATTGAATAAAGAAAGCAATAATAAGCTAATTAAAGCATGTCGATTAACATTTTTGTAAAAAAAAACTCGTGGTCCTGATTGGGGAGGCTGCAGGGGGTAATTTGAATTTAACTTCATGGGCAGCTAACCCATTGGATTGGGTGGATTTGCAAAGTTTATCCAATGCAACCCCCACCAAGCCAAAATGGCTCTCTGACGAGTGCAGTAATGAGGGAGTTCTGCACTTTTGGAGGTGCTGTCTTTCAGATGGTGAAATTGATAGAACATAGAACAGTACAGCACAGTACAGGCCCTTTGGCCCACAATGTTGCGCCAAACTTTCACCCTAAACCTAAGGTCTATCTAATCTCCACCCCGACCTTATACTATCATCCATATGCCTATCTAATAGCCGCTTAAATGCCCCTAACGAGGCCGACTCCACTACCCTCTCCAGCAATGCATTCCACGCCCCGACCACTCTCTGAGTAAAGAACCTACCTCTGACGTCTCCCCTATATTTACCTCCACTCACTTTAAAACTATGCCCCCTCCTAATAACTACCTCCACCCTAGGAAAAAGTCTCTGGCTGTCTACTCTATCTATACCTCTGATTATTTTGTACACCTCTATCAAGTCAATTGGAAGATTGTTGCAGATTATTGTATGAGGTCCTGTGCCACTATTTTGGAGAAGGGCAGGCAAGTTCATCCCTGTGCGCAATGTTTTTCGCACAGCTAACAACGAGCATGGCCAACCTCACATCACTGTTTGTGGGAGCTTGCTGTGTACCATTTAATCGCTGCATTCCCCACATTACAACAGAGATCTTGATCTAAAAAGAAACTCACTGGCTGTCATGAGCTTTGAGACACCCAGTGTCTCATGACGGGGGCAATCTTCATGTCAGTTTTCCCTTCTGCTCGCCTCAAGGGGCGTAAATACAAATGTACGGATGTAGGAATTAGGATGAAGCCACTCAGCCCCTAGACCCTGTTCCACAGCTCAATAAGATTGTGACTGATCTGATTGTCCCATATTCCTGCCTACTTGCAATTCCTTCTTATTCAGCTCCCTCCAAACCAAGACGCTGAGCAGCCACTGAAGTATTTACTGAATTGTAGTCACTTTTCCAGGATGGGAAACATGCACAGCAATTACTATGCAGCAAGCTCCCACAAGCAGCAATGAATTATCTCAGAGGAAGGATCTCCGGACCTGAAGCGTTAACTCTGATTTCTCTCCACTGATGCTGCCAGACCTGCTGAGCTTTATCAGCAATCTCTGTTTTTGTTTCTGATTTACAGCATTCTTTCAGTTTTATTTTAATGAATTATCTGACTTGATTGTCTGTTTCAGAGACTCTGAGCGGTAAATATTGACCAGAAGAACAGAGAGAGTTGTTTCGTTTTGAAATGGTGACATAGGTTTTTTTTTAAAATACCCAGCAGAGGGGTCAGATAAGGACTCAGTTTAATGTCACAGCTTATAGCTGGCACCTCAAACTGAGCAGCACCCTCAGCTCATTGAGTTCATGCTGGATCTCTCCAGAATAGTCCAGTCAGTCCCACTCCCCTGTTCTATCTCTGCGTCCTACATCTTTAACTCCTATAAGTTTATTTCCCTCAAATGCCCATCAGTTTGAAATCATCATCAAGAATAATCTTTAGGCAATCATCTTTTCACTTGTTCCAGTCTCTTTCTCACTTACAAAATCTTGACTAATTTCCATTTAATTTACTTGGCTTCTCAAGTCCTACCTTACAACTGTAACCAGATTTTCATCCCTGCAATTGGCCAAATGCTGCATGTGCTGTATGAGGTACATTCCCTCCCCATATTGGGAGACACAGAGCAGGATTCTGTCCTCCAGTCATGGTCTGCCATTTATGCCTGGGAGCAGGAGCAGGCCATTCAGCCCTTCGAGCCTGTTCTGCTACTCAATATGACCACGGTTGATCATCCAACTTAGTATCATGTTCCTACTTTGTTCCCATTGCCTTTGACCCCTGTAGCCCTAAGAACTGTATCTAACTCCTTCTTGAAAACATTCCCTGTTTTGGCCTCAACCGCTTTCTGTGGCAGAGAATTCCACAAGCTCCCCACTGTCTGGGTGAAGAAATTCCTCCCCATCCCAGGCCCAAATGGCCTACTCCATATCCTTAACCTGCGACCCCTGGTTCTGGACTCCCCAGTCATCAGGAACATCCTTCCCGTGTTTACCCTGTCTAGTCCTGTTGGAATTTTATCGGTATCTATTAAGATCCTCTCTCATTTTTCCTCCAAGCCTCAGTGAATATGCATCTACCTGAACAAGGCACTCTTCATACATCAGTCCTGCCAGCTCAGGAATCAGTTTGGATTTAGACAATCTGCAGACATTTAAATCTAGACTTCCTGATTTACCTTGCCTTAAACAGAGAAGAAAAATCAAGCACATGAAAACACCATTGGGTACATTGAATCGCACCCTCCAGTTCCCAACTCTCTTACTGATCTCTGTCTCTTTTGTAGACATTTTAGATTCAACCTGTTCAGAGATGTTATTATTCACCTCTTGGCTCGGGTGGGATGTGAACACAGGTCGCCTGGTTCAGAGGTGGGGATACTACCACACACCACAAGACCCTGAATCTGCCCCTTGTGTATTCACATTCACTAAGTAGCCTGCTCATAATTTTCTTCCCATTATCATAGGCCATAAGACATCAGAGCAGTGGTTAGCATTGCTGCCTAACAGCACTAGAGACCTGGGTTCAAACCCACCCTCAGGTGACTGTCTGTGTGGAGTTTGCACACTCTCCCTGTGTCTTCTTGGCCTACTGCATGTCTTGGTGTTGCTTGTGGCCAAAGGCTGCTGGCCAATCAGAGGCCAGTGGCTTCTGATTCCTAAGGACTGTCAGATGAGGCCTGCTCCTCAGGAGATCCAGCTGCTAAACACATGTATTTATTTTCCTCCTTGTCGTAGGGCACGGGTCATGGAGGCTAGGGTATCAGAGATATAAGTTGGTGTGGCTTACAGGCATCACCCCCTTGCTTGGTTCCCGCATCTCCAATTGCCCCAGCCTGGAGAAATTGGAAACCATATCACCCCTTCCTCTACCAACTGTGGCAGGTAGCAAGTTGTGATGCTTAAATAGCCATGAATTGAACCTTCGTGGGTTTAAGTTGGAGTTGGGCCCCTTCTCACCAAGAACTTAATCCCTGAAATGACAAGAAGGTGGAAATTATCTCACCAGGCCCACATCGTCTGGGCATCTCCTCTTCTTGCTCCATCCTGAGAGAGGAAAACCCTGACCAAAGCCTGTTGGAGCTTTCCCATGAGGGAGACTGGCCTAGTGACTCAGGGGAAAGAGTGTACTGAGTAGCCTTGCTAAAGTGTTGCCATTGATACACAACAGCGTGAAGCCAATTTGCTGGGTGATTAAGATACCTAGCGGATCTACCTACATTTTGGATGACAACATCAAACAGATTGACTGCACAGATGTTTTAAAAATACCTGATAATTGACTTTCCCAGTGCAATACGTAGTTGTGATATTTCATGCATGGATAAACATTATCACATTCCTAAATCTTGCTTAATGCATCATCATGCTAGACGTGGTCTACCAGGTGTCGTTTCGCTTGCTTGAGGTGTCTCAGTGGTAGCCCTGGAATGGAGGTTGGTTAGCTCAGTTGGCTGTACAACTGGCTTACAAGGCAGAGTGATGCCAACAGTGTGGGTTTGATACCTACACCCTCTGAGGTTACTATGAAGGGCTCTCCCCTCACCTGACACATGGTGACTCTCAGGTTAAATTACCACCCGTCATCTCTCTTTCTCTATCATAAGAGAATGGGACTATGGCAACTTTACCTCAGAACTAGAAAGATGGCTTGCCACTAATATTTGGAGGCTGTTAGAATAGCTATTGACAATGAAGGGCATTCTATTGTTCACTCCATGAGCATTCAGAACCAGAGGAGGCCATTCAGCCCTTTTTGAGCCAATGATTGAGATTTAGCCCAACGTGACCCCTCTATTGGCCCACATTTGCTGCATGTCCATTGATCCAGAAAACGTCTGTGTGCCTCTTTATGGGATTTTAATGGGCCCTCAGGTTCCACAGCCTTGTGGGCAAGCACTTCAAGGTTCCTCTACCTGATCCTCTGAAGAAATGCCTCCTTAATGTGAAATGAGGGGAGGAAGAGAATAGGGACAGGAAACATTGAGTCATCCAATTTCCAAACATGCAGTGGGGTCCCCAAAGGAGGACACAATATCCTGCGTACTACTGACCCCAGGAGTGCCTCTCACAATAGAATTGGGCATGGTCTGGTTACCACAGAATGCTCGCCTATGGCTACTCCTAGTCATTCCTTCAGGTCCCGGCCAGTTCCATTCAATTTATAGAATGATTACAGCATAGAAGGAGGCCATTCAGCCTCTGTTGCCACCCTGTCAGCCCTTTGCAAGAGTAACTCAGCCCTCTCCACCCCATGCTTACCCCATGGCAAGGTGGCATCACGTGGAAGGCAAGAACTTGTCGGAATCAGGAGCCCACCTACCATTTTAAGGAAAGGAATTCATGGTAAACCAATCTGGTTCACTTAGTGCCCTTTTGGGGAAGGGAATCTGTCATGCTGACCTGGTCTGGCCTACACATGACTCCAGGCTCACAGCCATGCCGTTGACTCCCAACCACCCCCTGGGCCATTAGGGATGGGCAATAAATGCTGGCTATTAGCCAGTGTTACCTACATCCTGCGAATGAATAACGAAAACAAAAGCAACGAGAACAGAGTGTTGCTGGAAAAGCTCAGCAGGTCTGTGGGGAAAAGAAAAAAGAGTTAAAATGAAGGGCCCCCAGCCCTGAAACATTATCTCTGATCATTTTCTTCACAGGTGCTGCCAGACCTGCTGAGCTTTTCCAGCAACATTCTGTTTTTGTTCCTGATTTACTGCATCTGCAGTTCTTTCGGTTTTTAATGAAAACAAAAGGTTGTTCAACCGGTTTCCAATTGTCCATCGCCCACTGGATTTTCAATAGCTACATGGGAAAACGGACAGAAATGATTTCATCTGAATGAGGAAGCGGCACAGTGGTGACGGAGAACATGGCCCTGGGAACTTGGCTGCCTGGAGCAGTTGAGGCTGCTGGGAGATGTTACTCCTTCACAGCTTCTAGGCTGACCTAACCAAAAAGGAGAGAGGGAGGGAGTGGGGGGCGCAGGGGCTTAGTGGCAGGGGGAGCCTTTAAATTTTGGCCGTCGCTGGTAATGTATGTGGTGTGTGGCCTAACCCCTCTCCCACTGGATAGTCATGTTTCATGGCAGGCTGAAAAGGCTAACTAGCCTGACCCTGCTCCTAAATCCAATGATTTGGAGCCCAATTGATGATGGAGCACCCCTTTCACAGCAACAATGGGTCGGCCTTCCAGCCTAAGGACCGTAGATGGCCAACCAAGACTTCATACACGTTGGCAGGGAGAGAAGCAACATAGAAACATAGAAAATAAAAGCAGGATGTAGGCCATTCGGCCCTTCCACTATCCTGTTCCCACTTTCTCTTCCGTATCCTTTAGTCCTAAGAGCTAGATGTAACTCTTTCTTGAAAACATTCAATGCTTTGGCCTCGACCACATTCTGTGGCCCAGAAGCAGAAACAAAGGCAGAACTTGCTGGAGAAACTCAGCAAGTCTGGCAGCATCTGTGGACAGAAAGCAGAGTTAACATTTCAGGTTCAGTGACCCTTCTTCAGAACTGATGGTAGCTAGAAAAATGTTGATATGTCTGGGGAAGATCTGGTGGGAGGAGAGGGAGAGTAAGTGATAGTTAGAGATAGAGCCCAAAGAGAGAGAAAAACAGTTAGACAGACAAAGAAGTGGTTAAAGGTCAGTCTGGGGGCCATGAATTTTTTTGCCTTTATATTCTATGTTTTGGTCTGTGTTGTAAGATGGCTCGGGAGAGTGATGACATTATACAACACTTCTCAGTGTATTTTGTGAGAATAAATAAACCCAGTCAAATCAATGGGTCTATTAATAGCTGACAAAGGGTTGTAAGTGGTTGAAGCCCATGTCATGACAAGCAAAAGCAGAAATTGCTATAAAAACTCAGCAGGACTGATAGCATCTATGGAGAGAAATCAGAGTTAATATTTCAGGTCCAGTGGCCTTTCCTTCAGAGGCAAAGTCAGTGGACCCGAAACGTTAACTCTGATTTCTCACCGCAGAAGCTGCTAAACCTACTGAGCTTTTCTAGCAATTTCTGTTTTCATTTCTGATTTACAGAAAATTTCTGAAGAAGGGTCCAGACCCGAAACATCAACTTTCCCGCTCCTCTGATGCTGGCTGGCCTGCTGTGTTCCTCCAATTCCACACTATGTTATCAGAAACTCAGCAGGTCTGGCAGCTTCTGTGGACAGAGAGAGAGAGAAATAAGAGTTAACGTCACAGGTTTCCAGCAATTTTGCTTTTATTTGTTACCTTCCATCTGCCATTTCAAAGGGTCATTAAATGCTGTGGGTCTGGTGTCTGACCAGGTGAAGACAACAGATTTCATTCCCTAAAAGACAAGAGTGAACCAGGTGATTTGTTTTTACAGCAAACAATGCTGATCCAGATTTTAAGGAATTCAAATTTGACCCCGGTGGGACTTGAAGCTATGTGGCCAGTACACTAGCTTCAGGCTCCAAATTATTGGCTTAGTGATCCAAATGGTTAACCAGGACATCAGAAAGGAAATGATCAGGAGGATGGGGTCAATGTTTGACATCTCGTCCACAAGATGGCACCTCCAACGGTGCAGCACTCTGTCGGTGCTGACTTGGGAATTTTTTTTATTCACTTGTGGAACGTGGGCTGGCCAGCATTATTGCCAGTCCATAACTACTCTTAAACTGAATGGCTTGCCAGGCTGTTTCAGGGTGTGGTTGAGAGTCAACCACATTGCTGTGGGTCTGGAGTCACATGTAGGCCAGAGCAGGTAAGGATGGCAGATTTCCTTCCCAAAAGGACATTAGTGAACCAGATGGGTTTTTCCAACAATCGACAATAGATTCATGGCCATCAGTAGGTCCTTAATTCCAGAATTTTTCTTATTGAATTCAAATTCCGCCTTTTAGACACGGGATCAGAAAATCACAAGGAACTTTTCCCCGAATATGGATTAACATTGCTGCTCCTCTGAGCCTTTAAAGCTGGCCACTGAGGGGGTAAATCTGTGCCAGTAGCTGAGGAGAGTAGCGGGGAAAAGAAAAGAGTGGAAAGCAATCTTCAGAATGGAGTTAAAAGGAATCTTTCATGCAATGAGCAAATCTCTACTCTGCTGCTCTGCAAAATATAATTTGGAATTCCAACACATTGCGCACCACCCTCAGCTGATAATGACTTTCTAACACATCCTTTTGGGTGTTCGTCATGAGGTAAGTGATTCTTAATAAGTGAGTGTTGTTTCAGGGAGCTTGGCTCAGTGCTACATGCTCCGAGGCTGTTCTACAGAGAGAATTGCATTTGATGAAGTAGCTTCTCCAACTTGCCAGAAGGCACTAAAGTGGCACTGCCCATCAACATCCTGCTAAAGAATCCCTCCATTCATTGCTTGCCACACATCCATTGGTATATCGGAAAATCAAGAGGTTTAACTTTTTAAAATTAATCCATGGGATGTGGGTGTCTCTCGCTGGACCAGCATTTATTACCCATCCCCAGATGCCCTTGAGAAGGTGATGATGAGCTGCTTTCTTGAACCGCTGGAAGTATTCCTGCCATGTGTTGACCCACAATGCCCTTAGGGAGGGAATTCCAGGATTTTGACCCAGCGACATTGAAGGAATGGCGATACATTTCCAAGTCAGGATGGTGAGTGGTCTAGAGGGGAATTTGCAGGGGGTGGTGTTCCCATGTACCTGCTACCCTTGCCCTTCTAGATGGAAGTGGTTGTGAGTTTGGAAGGTGCTGTCTGAGGATCTTTGGTAAGTTAGTCCAGTGCATCCTCGTGATAGTTGGCAATGTGCTGCCACTGTGTGTGGATGATGGGGGGAGTGAATCTTGAATGAGCAAATGTTGCAGTGATGGGGTGGGGATAGCGTGCCGGACTCTATCGTCTTCACTACCTGCCCCCCACAACCCCAGAACATACCGACTCACGTTAACTCCGAGTCTTACAAAGAAACCATTTTCAATACTCAGTTTTGTTCTAAAATCCCTCCATTAACTTGGTTTTCTTAACTTTCCAACTTACTCCAGTTCCAAAAGATTCCAAGATCTTTGTGTTCTTCTGAATCTGGCCTTGAGGGGTTTCTGAATGTAATCTCTCCACCACAGGCAGCTATCTGCTCAGCTGCCTCAACGTTAAACGAAGGTTAAAAAGATGGAGGTTGAGGGGGGACCTGATTGAGGTCTGTAAAATCATGAGAGGTATAGACAGGGTGGATAGCAAGAAGCTTTTTCCCAGAGTGGTGGATTCAATTACTAGGGGTCACGATATCAAGGTGAGAGGGGAAAAGTTTAAGGGAGATATGCATGGAAAGTTCTTTACACAGAGGGTGGTGGGTGCCTGGAACGCATTGCCAGCGGAGGTGGTAGAGGTGGGCACGATAACGTCATTTAGGATGTATCTAGACAGATACATGAATGGGCAGGGAGCAGATGGATACAGGTCCTTGGAAAATAGGTGACAGGTTTAGATAGAGGATCTGGATCGGCGCAGGCTTGGAGGGCCGAAGGGCCTGTTCCCGTGCTGCAATTTTCGTTGGTCTTGTTCTTTGTTCTAAATTCTGGAATCTCCCTCCTTTAACTTATCTTCCTCTCTCTCTACTTTCAAGATGTTTATTAAAGCCCAGCTCTGACCAAGTCTCAATATCTTCAGTTGAGGTTGTCAAGTTTTGCCAAACAAGGGTCCTGTGAGCTACTTTGAGACATTGGAATATGTTAAGTGTGCTATATCAACGCAAGTTATTGTTGCATCCTTGGCTTTCCATTAAGATTGGAAATGGCGCCTACACAATTTGGTTCTTTTGTTCAAGAATGGCAGATGGGTACACCAGGTAGTTACAGAGCATCTAGTCTGATGTCGGTGGTAGGGAAGTTGTAGGAAAATATTTGGAAGGACAGGATTAATCAACATTGAGATTGATCAGAGATAGTCAGCTCAGGTTTGCTACTGGGGGATCCTGTCTGACTTATTTCATTGAGTTTTTTGAAAAGGTGTCTAAATATTTTGGTGAGGGTAGAGCAGTTGATGTAGTTTACATGATTGTCAGTAAGGCCTTTGATCAGGTCCCACATGGAAGGCTAGTCTAAATGGTAAGAGGCCTTGGGTTCAGGGCAAGTTGACAAACTGGATCCAAAACTGGCTTACAAATAGGAGGCAAAGGATGATGGTAGAGATAAGAAGGTGTGGAGCTGGAGGAACACAGCAGACCAGGCAGCATCAGATACTTTTTTTTCTGAAGAACGGTCCCGACCCGAAACGTCAGCTTTCCTGCTCCTCTGATGCTGCCTGGCGTGCTGTGTTCCTCCAGCTCCACACCTTGTTATCTCAGACTCCAGCATCAGCAGTTCCTACTATCTCGTCATGATGGTAGAGAGTTGTTTCTGTGATTGGAAGCCTGTGACCAGCGGTGTACCACAGGGATCAATGTTTGCTGTTTGTTATTTATGGTAACAGACTTGATTTAAATGTAGCAGGTATAATTCGAATATTTACAAATGACATGCAAGTTGGTGGGTGTTGTTGATAGTGAGGAGGATAGTCTTAGGCTGCAGTCTGATATTGATCAGCTGGTAAATTGAGCAGAGCAGTGGCAGATGGAATTTAATCTTGATAAGAGTGAGGTGATGAATTTTGGGAGATCTAATAAGGAAAGGATTTACTCAATGAATGGTATGTCCCTGGGGAGTACTGAGGAACAAAGGGACCTTGTGATGCTAGTGTATCGATCCCTGAAAATGTCAGCACAGGTAGACAGGGTGGTGAAGAAGGCATATGCGATGCTTGCCTTCATTAGCCAGGGTGTAGAATGTAGGAGCAAGGAATTTTTCTGACAACTTTGTAAAACATTTGTTAGGTCACAGATGGAATACTGTACGCAGCTCTGATCACTGCACAATCAGAAGGACGTGATTGCTCTAGGAAGGCTTGCAGAGGACATTCACCAGGATGGTACCTGTGTTGGAAAGTCTCAGTTATGAGGAGCGACAGGACAGACTGTGTTTGTTTTCCCTGGATCAGAGGAGGCTGAGGGGGTGATCTGACTGAGGGATAAAAAATTATGAGTGGCACAGACAGAGCAGATCATGACAATCTTTTCCCCACGGCAGATGTGTCTACGAACAGAGGGCATGAGTTTAAGGTGAGGAGCAAGTGGTTCAGTGGAGATCTGAGTAAATATTTTTTTTTCACCCGGGGCTGGTATGTGTATGGAATACGTTGCCTGAGAGGGTTGGGGGAGGCAGGTACGCTCTCAACATTTAAGAATATATGGACAACATTTAACATACCAGGGCAGAGTAGGCTATGGACCAAGTGCAGGTGAATGACATTAGTGTAGTTTGGTGTTTTTTGGTTGGCATAGATGTGGTGGGCTGAAGGGCCTGTTTCGGTACTGTATGACTGTATGATTCTATTGTGACATGTTGGTGCATGTATTCAATCTCTTACCAAACCTGAAAGGACACAATGAACTCCCCTTGCCTCACTTCCCTCAGCCCTCAGCCATCATTGCTGATTGTGCCTTCAGTTAGGATCCACAGCAAATAAGAAGGCTGGTCGGTGCACAGCAAGATCCCACAACCAGCAATACGATAATGACCAGAACTCTGCACTTGTGATTTCGATTAAAGGATAATTGTCAGGTCAAGAAATGTCTCTCGTATTTCTTCAAAGCAGCAGCATGGGATTCCTTAGGTGGGACTCCCCTGAGAGGCAAGATGGGGCCGATCCAAAAGAAGGAATTTCCGAAAATCTAAGGATTATGCATAGAAACCTCCAAAGTGGGGACTTGACCCCAGGCTTCTTAACTCGGATTTAAGTCAGAAGAGGCTCCTGGCTTTTAATCCACTGAGTGCAGATAGAAAGCCGAGATCAGCATTGAGTCATGATATCCCCAGCTTTGCAAATAGCCTTTCAATTCTCAAAGAATAATGATGTGATTCACACTCTTCCAGGGCAAGCCTCATTCATCTAAAGGGTTTATCAGATACTCAGGTGTGGGAGATCAGAAGCTGTCCCCTTCTCTGTCAAAAAGGGGTTTACATTCACTACCTCAGAATGTCCCAAAGCACACTACAACACAAACAAAATACATTTAGAAATGTGGTGTCTGTAATAATGTAGGACTAATGGACAGCCAATTTGCACAGAGCAAGCTCTCTCAAACAGCAACGTGACAGTGGCCAGAGAATGGATTAGGATTGAAGGATACAAGTTAGCCAAGTGTTCATTTAAACACTTCCAAGCAGGCCCATTGAGTTGCTGGGGGGAATGAGAATATATTTGGGAAGGAAACTCAGCAATGGGCAGTGGATAGGGATCGGGGTGGGAGAAGAAGCAAGGAGGATTTGGAGCTCTCAAGTTCCTGACATGGTTTGAAAATTTTCTTCTGATTACCCTGGACCCACAGAAGCCCTTTCTAGCTTTGGATACACACGCACAAAATTAGATGAGAGACAAATGGCCAAAATTCTTCTGAGAGCAATTTGGGATCTGGCAAACAGGATTTAAATCACATTGAGACTTTCATCATTGAGCTTCTCTGACATGATCAGACCTGCATGTTTCCGTCTCTTCCAGCTCTGCAATCACCAGCCGGGAATGGGACTAACCGGATTGCTCCACAGAGAGCCAGCATTGACTTGATGGACTCAATGGCCTTCCTCCAGGCTGTATTGGCTCTGTGACCAATTAGTTGATGGGTACAAGTAAGAGAGTGACCACCCCTCCCAGTTACTATCTGTTGAGCCCCTCCCCAACTCAACAAGTTGTACGTACAACCAGTTTTTGATCTGATCCTAGGATGTTGGTATCATTGGAGAGGGGTCAGCATTTAGTGCCCATCTCTAAGTGACCAGACAGTTCTTTACAGTAACCACATTGCTGTGGGTCTGGAGTCACACGTAGCCTGAGACCAGCTAAAGGGTATTAGTAAATGATAGGTTCATACGGTCATGCCCACCATTACATTGAGTTCTACATATTAAAAAAATCCACAGTTTTATTTGATTCAAACTTCACTAACCGTCAAGGTGAGATTTTAATTAACACTCCTAAAGTACTAAGCTGAGGCACTTCAACTACTGATATTCTACTGCACCAGCACCTCGTATTAGGTGAAAGATGGATAGCTGTGAGCTTGATTATATCTGTTTCACAGGCAGAATGCTGGTCAGTATTGTTGCTTCACAGCTTCAGGGACCAGGGTTTGATTCCACCCTCAGGCAACTGTCTGAGTGGAGTTTGCACATTTTCCCCGTGTCTGCGTGCGTTTCCTCTGGGTGCTCCGGTTTCCTCCCACAGTCCAAAGATGTGCAGTTCAGGTGATAGTTAAAACTGCAGATGCTGGAGTCAATACAGTGTGGAGCTGGAGGAACACAGCAGGTCAGGCAGCATCAGAGGAGCAGAAGAGTCAATGTTTTGGGTTAACGTCAACTTTCCTGCTCCTCTGATGCTGCCTGACCTGCTCTGTTCCTCCAGCTCCACACTGCAGTTTAGTTGAATGGGCCATGCTAAGTTGCCCGTAGTGTCCAGGGATGTGTAGGCTACGTGGAAAAGTAGGGTTACAGGGATATGGTAGGGGGAGCTGGGTTTGGGTGGAATGCTCTTTGGAGAGTCACTGCAGACTTGATAGGCTGAATGGCCTCTTTCAGCACTGTAGGGATTCTATGGTTCAACAGCTGACCATCTCTCTTCTTTGGCCACAGACCAGGAAAAGAGACAGCTTGGAGGAAAGGGGCAGTGGAGGGTATTATTTCTAGATGGATAACTGAAGGTGGACTGTTTATGGGAAGCCTCCCTTGCCTACAGTGCTCAAAGCAGTTGCAGGAATTGAGAGGGATCTCATCTGCCAATGCGGTATGCTGTATCCTCTGTTCCCGTTGTGGCCTCCTCTACATCGGGGAAACCAAGCAGAGGCTTGGGGACTGCTTTGCAGAACACTTGCACTCAGTTCGCAACAAACAACTGCACCTCCCAGTCGCGAACCATTTCAACTCCCCCTCCCATTCCTCAGATGACATGTCCATCCTGGGCCTCCTGCAGTGCCACAATGATGCCACCCGAAGGCTGCAGGAACAGCAACGCATATTTAGCCTGGGAACCCTGCAGCCCAATGGTATCAATGTGGATTTCACAAGCTTCAAAATCTCCCCTCCCCCAACCACATCCCAAAACCAGCCCAGCTCGTCCCCGCCTCCCTAACCTGTTCTTCCTCTCACCTATCCCCTCCTCCCACCTCAAGCCGCAACCCCATCTCCTACCTACTAACCTCATCCTGCCCCCTTGACCTGTCCATCCTCCCTGGACTGACCTATCCCCTCCCTAACTCCCCACCTACACTCACCTTTACTGGCTCCATTCCCACCTCTTTGACCTGTCTGTCTCCTCTCCACCTATCCTCTCCTCTGTCCATCGTCTATCCGCCTCCCCCCCTCTCCCTATTTATTTCAGAATCCCCTTCCCCTCCCCCATTTCTGAAGAAGGGTCTAGGCCGGAACGTCAGCTTTCCTGCTCCTCTGATGCTGCTTGGCCTGCTGTGTTCATCCAGCTCTACACCTTGTTGTCTGCAGGAATTGAGAGACTTTTTGAAGAATAGCAGGAGCGAGGAGCTGAGAGAAAACTTTCAGTCTTTGGACACAACTAGCTGTTTCCGTGACTCTGTGTTCTATCTCCCATCAACACAATGGGTTCAACACTGACACCTATTGGTAACAGCACATATAACCTCTTCACTTTGTGCGGCCAAAAAACAAATATTCCAAAAGAGTGTAGGTCCATCAAAACTTTCTCAGTTGCCAGTCGAACTTTGACCTCAATGTCAGTAATAGTTCACCGGCATTCTCATCATTAACCTGATATCTAGTCTCTCTCGCCTCACCCTGCTCTGCAGCCTCCTTCATCATCACAGCCCTACGATCCTCCAAATCCATCCCCAGTTTTAAACTCTCCATCTTTGGCAGCCATGGTTTCACCCACCTGGCCCAGTGCCATTGGAATCCCGTCCCCAAACAGGGAAACTAGGAGCAGGAGTAGGCCATTCAGCCCCTCTATCTCACCACCATGTTCCTGCCTCCTTTCCACACCACTTGATGCCTTTAAAATCTGAATTGTGGTGGGCAGCTAGGGCCCTATAATCATCCTCAGCATTGATGTGGCAAGAAGAGTGCCCAGCAGGGAGTTACACATGCCAGTGTGTGTCAGGATAGGAGTCATGGTTCTTAATATTCTTTGTAGTCTAACAACTCTCTATCAAGAATGGTCACTGCCTGCAGTGCCAGACGGCACTAGGTACTTGCAGGAGAAAAGGACACCTGCTCTTGTTCAAATAATGACCTTTGAATAATTGACACGTACTCTGACGGGAGAGGTAGGATATTATCTGACATGATAACGCCTTCTTCTGAAAGCCAGCACTCCCATCAATACTGGCCACGGAGCATTGGCCTGGATGACACACTCAGGTCTCTCTGCTTAGGAAATGCTGCACCAATGGTCATCCATGTAGAGTGATAGAGTTGTATACCACTGAAACAGACTGTTTAGTTCAACTTGTCTATGCCAATCAGATATCCTTTGGCCAACATTTGGCCCATATCTTTCTAAACACTTCCCGTTCGTGTACCCATCCAGATGCCTTTTAAATGTTGTAACTGTACCAGCTTCCGTCAATTCCTCTGGCAGTTCATTCATCCCTCAAGTTAGGAAGTCTACAGATGACACAAAAATTGATGGTGTAGTGGACAGTAAAGAAGGTTATCTCGGAGTACAACAGGGCCTTGAACAGATAGTATTGTAGAAATAAGCCGATGGGCCAAGGAGTTACAGATGGAGTTTAATGTTGATAACCATGAGGCATTTCATTTGGTAAGGTAAATGAGGACAGGACATATACACTTAATGGTAAAGTCCTGAGGAGTGCTGTCGAACAAAGAGACTTTGGAGTGCAGGTTCATAGTTCCTTGGAAGTACAATCACAGATAGACAGGGAAGTGAAGAAGGTGTTTAGTACGCTTGCCTTCATTGGGCAGTGCATTGAGTGTAGGAGTTGGGATGTCATGTTGCAACTGTACAGGACATTGGTTAGGCCGCTTTTAGAAAATTGCGTACAATTCTGGTCTCCCTGCTACAGAAAAGACGTTGTTAAACTTGAAAGAGTCAAGAGAAGATTTACAAGCATGTTGTCAGGGTTGGAGACCTGGAGTCACTGCTGACACACATATCCACCCAGACAGATATTGTTTTATTCTGAAATGCCAGGGTCGATCTGCGTACTCACTCCCCACTTACTGTTCAGCTTTGAAGTATTAGAGATCTGGGTGTCATTGACATCAAGGTGACAGATTATTACGAGCTGTGATAGTCTTTGGCTCCAATAGGGTGTCTTAAAAAGTGAGGATTCCTTTTTCAATCTTTTGTGCTCCATTCTGTCTTTGCTCAGCACAGTGGAGCTTCTCATAGGAATGCTTGTTGGAACCAGATGGGCCTTTTGTGTCTGTCATTGTCTAAAGTATTGAAGGATCCACTGGGAGGGGTTTAAATGGGGCAGTGTCGTCACTGGAAGAAAAAAACTTCCTGAAATTGTGCACATCAGCAATACTTCACACAAGAAACAGGAGATTATACAGACTTTGAGCTTGCTTCAGCCATTCATTGAGATCACTTCTGACCACCACTTCCCTGCACACTATAATTTTTTTTTAACGATTGTAGAAATCTATTAATCTCAGTCTCTAACATACTCTAACAGACAGGGGAGGCAATAGCCTAGTGGTATTATCACCGGACAATCAATCCAGAAACTCAGCTAATGTTCTGGTCACCTGTGTTCAAATCCTGCTGACAATGGAATTTGAATTCAATAAAGAATCTGGAATTAAGAGTCTATTGATGACCATGAAACCATTGCCGATCGTCAGGGGAAAAACCCCTCTGATTCACTATTGCCCCTAGTGAAAGAAATCTGCCATCCTTACCTGGTCTGGCCTACATGTGACTCCAGACCCACAGCAATGTGGTTGACCCTTAACTGCCCTCTGGGCAATTAGGGAGGGGGAAATAATTGCTGGCCAGACCAGAGATGCCTACGCCCTATGAGTGAATAATTTAAAAAATACTCACAGAAGACCCTCTGGAACAATAAAGATTCCACAACTCAGTACTAAATGGTATAGATTGTCTGATTAGCATGTTTGCAGATGACACTAAGATTGGTGGAGTAGCAGGTAGTGAAGGGGACTGTCAGAGAATGCAGCAGAATATAGATAGATTGGAGAGTTGGGCAGAGAAATGGCAGATGGAGTTCAATGCAAGGTTTGGGAAGATTTGGGAAGATTCAATTCAAGAGCGAACCATACGGTAAATGGAAAAGCCCTGGGGAAAATTGATGCACAGAGAGATCTGGGTGTTCAGGTCCATTGTACCCTGAAGGTGGCAACGCAGGTGGATAGAGTGGTCAAGAAGGCATATGGCATGCTTTCATTCATTGGACGGGGTACTGAGTACAAGAGTTGGCAGGTCATGTCACAGTTGTATAGGACTTTGGTTTGACCACATTTGGAATACTGTGTACAGTTCTGGTTGCCACATTACCAAAAGGTTGTGGATGTTTTGGAGGGGGTGCAGAGGAGGTTTACCAGGATGTTGCCTGGTAAGGAGGGCGCTAGCTATGAAGAGAGGTTGAGTAGATTAGGATTATTTACATTAGAAAGACGGAGGTTGAGGGGGGACTTGATTGAGGTCTACAAAATCATGAGAGGTATAGACAGGGTAGATAGCAAGAAGCTTTTTCCCAGAGTGAGGGACTCAGTTACCAGGGGTCACAATTTCAAGGTGAGAGGGGAAAACTTTAAGGGAGATATGCGTGGAAAGTTCTTTACGCAGAGGGTGGTGGGTGCCTGGAACACGATGCCAGCGGAGGTGGTAGATGTGGGCACGATAGTGTCATTTAAGATGTACCTAGACAGATACACGAATGGACAGGCAGCAGAGGGATACAGGTCTTTGGAAAATAGGTGACAGGTTTAGATAGAGGATCTGGATTGGCGCAGGCTTGGAGGGCCGAAGGGCCTGTTCCTGTGCTGTAATTTTCTTTGTTCTGTTCTAAATGGCATACCCCTCACTCTGCTCCCGTGCCCCCTTGTTTGCAGGTGCCCCAGCAAAGAGGAAACATCCTTCCTGTATTTACCCCGTCAATCTCTGTAAGAATTGGGTCGATGGACTCATCCAAGTTGAACGAAAAATATAACATGACAATCTCACCAGTAGAAATCACCCACCCAGGTGCTAACTGCAGCCAAAGTTACGCACTTTTGAGAAAGTGATTTAATTTTTAAAAAACCGAAAGAACTGTGGATGTTGTAGATCAGGAACAAAAGCCGAAGTTGCTGGAAAAGCTCAGCAGGTCTGGCAACATCTGAGAAAAAAAGAAATCAGAGTTAACGTTTCAGACCCAGTGATTTATTTTTTACTCCAGTTCAGGCTCGAACTGAATTATTTATGATCAAACGCAAGATTTGCCCGATGTCAGTGTGAGCAGACCACATTTTGGAATGTAAATTGTAAAGGCAATCCTTTTACTTTCAAAAATATTCCTGATGTAATTAAGAGCGGTAACCTGGCCAGGTTTGGTTAATAAAATGGTTTAATCACAAAAAAACTATTTAATCAGAGCATCAAATTACTGTGTGTGATTAACCTGATTCTAAATGAGCAAAATTACCTCCTTAAAAAAAACTGTACAGAACCATTAGCAAGTTAAATAATAGATACAGCAGGCAGTTTCTGATTTTTCTTTTTGAAAAGTTAAACATTATTTAAAAGCTTTTAAATATGCCCATTATTCCTGAATCAGTTTCATTTTAAGAACTTTCTAGGATGACCAGAAACGGACTCAATTCTCAGGGCAGGATTTATTGTTTCTAGGGATTTGGCCGATTTCATGAGGGGATGGTGAGTCACAAATCTAATGAAGTTTTTCAAATATGCATAAAATGTCAATTAACAGATTATGCACTTAAAATTCCATGACCATTTTGATGTAAGTAGACTGGGGTTCAGCTGAATTCAGTATTGAAAACCTATAGCTTTCTTTTCCTCCAGAATTCATACCTGGGGATATGGGTATCGGTGGCTATGAAATAATTGCACAGAGGTTGGTATCTCATTACCAACTCACCCTTTATTTACACGTGACACATCCTTGACTCTGGCATAACTTCATCAGAGTCAACTACCAGAGTGTCAGAATCTCTAACACTCCTCTTTTTATCTGTCAGCCGAAGCTACTTGCTTGGACCAGATTAACATCCCCAATCAGGGAACTCATGTTCTATGAGGTCTAGCTGGCTGACCTCGCAACACTTGCTACAGACTATACCAACATTTATTGTCGGACCCTAATTATCCAGAGAGCAATTAAGAGTCAACCACTTTGCTGTGGGTCTGGGGTTATATGTTGACCAGACCAGGTAAGGATGGCAGTTTCCTTCCCTAAAGGAATTAAAAGTAGGGCCTTGGGTGGTGCTATAGAATAGAGAGGTGTAGACAGGGTGGTTAAGAGTCATTCGGCATGCTTGCCTTCATTGTTCAGGCCTTTGAGTGTAGGAGTTGGAACGTCACATTGAGATTGTACAGGACATTGGTGAGGCTTCTTCTGGAATACTGTGTCCGGTTATGGTCACCCCCTTATAGGAAGCATGTTATCAAGCTGGAGATGGTTCAGAAAAGATTTACCAGGATGATACCAGGATTGGAAGGTTTCAGTTATAAACATAGGCAGGAGTGTATGAGGTTGAGGGGTGACCTTATAGAGGTTTTTAAAATCATGAGACATATAGATAGGGTGAATGACAGGTGGCCTTTCCCTAGGGTGGAGGATTTCAAAACTAGGGGGCATATTTTTAAGGTGAGATGAGAAAGATTTAAAAAGGAGATGAGGGCCAACTTTTTTACACAGAGGGTGGCTCATGCGTAGAATGAATTCCCAGAGGAAGTGATGGATGCAAGTACAGTTACAATGTTTTGAAGACATTTGGATAAGTTCATGAAAAGGAAGTGTTTGGAGGGATATGGGCATAGCGCAGGCAGGCGGGACTACTTTAGTTTGGGATTATGGTTGGCATGGACTGGTTGGACCGAAGGGTCTGCTTCTGTGCTGTATGACTCGATGACTCAATGACATTAGTGAACCAGATGGGTTTTTAATGACAA
Organism: Ginglymostoma cirratum; assembly: GCA_024137785.1. Taxonomy (NCBI): domain Eukaryota; kingdom Metazoa; phylum Chordata; class Chondrichthyes; order Orectolobiformes; family Ginglymostomatidae; genus Ginglymostoma; species Ginglymostoma cirratum. The sequence continues at coordinate 3,858,264 of JAHRHZ010000064.1, read as the reverse complement.
TCAACAGTAGTTACATGGCCACTATTGGACTAGTGCTTTCCCCATTTCAGACTCTTTTAAAAAATGAATTCCAATTTCACCACATGCTATGGTAGGATTTGAAGCCAAATCCCCAGCAAATTATAGCCTCGAACATTACCACATCACGACCTCTGCCCATCTTTCGTTCTTATGCCCATTACCATGTCCAAGCCCATAGCTACAGTTACAATACCAACGCAGATAGAGACCATTCAGAGACACCCCATGTTGTGATACTGGAGTCACCTTTAGACCTGACCAGGTAAGTGGGTTATCTTGGAGTCTCCTGAAAAATCAAAAGCCATTCTGGGGATAAAACTGGGGAGATTTTCAAAAAAAGTGGTGATGTGCTTCCTTCTCATTTGCTTTGAACACTTTTGTCAGTGAGTTATAAGGGTAATTGAAGATGACCGGCTGGGACAGATTAAGACATGAGACCTGAAGAAATAGGAACAGGAGTAGGCCATTCGGCCCATTGAGCCTGCTCTGCCATTCAATAGAAACATGGCTGATCCAACATTCCTCACATCCACTTTCGTGCCCTTTTCCCATAACCTTTGAATCCCCTATTGATCAAGAATCTATCTATCTCAGCCTTAAATACGCACAGAGTCTCTGCCCCCACAGGTCTCTGTGGCAAGGAGCTCCAAAGTCTCTCAACCCTCTGAGAGAAGAAATTCCTCCTCATCTCAGTCTTAAATTGGAGTCTCTTTATTCTGAGACTATGCCCCCTGGTCTTAGACCCTCCCATGAGGGGAAACAACCTCTCAGCATTTACTCTATCAAGCCCCTTAAGAATCTCATATGTTTCAATGCGATCACCTCTCATTCTTCTAAACTCCAGCCTGTTTAGCCTTTAAGGAAGTCATGTGATGAACTCTGTTCAGGGTGTCAGGTAGATCTGCAGATCAGTTGTGAATCATTTAACCTTTCTCCACCATACCCAGCCTTCTCCCTCAGTGGTGCCAGATATCAAGTTGGCAGACATAATGAAATCAGTCTCTTCTTTTCCTTTATTCATTCACAGGATGAGGGGCATCACTGGCCAGGCAGCATTTATTGCCCAACAGGCAATTAACCACATTGCTGTGCGTCTGGAGTTACATGTGGGCCAGATAGGGTAAGGATGGCAGATTTTCTTCCCTAAAGGGCATTAGTGAACCAGAATGAGTTCCCCCACCGCCCCCCCCAACAACTCAAGCAATCAGCAATGGATTGCATGCTCATCACTAAATGCTTAATTCCAGATGTTTATTGAATTCAAATTCTACCATCCGCCATGGCAGGACTTGAACCCAGGTCTCCAGAACGTTATGTGGGTCTCTGGAGTAATAGTCCAACTAGAATACCACTAGGCCGTCACCTCCCGGCTCGGAACAGGGGGCATTGTTACTGGGCTGGGAATCCAGAATTCCAGTCTACAAGGTGAACCATGATCATCGGGATTTGAACCTAGACAGGGATACTTCCTAATGGATTGACCTAATCCACTGTTTTAACTATATGGTTATGACTACCCTGTGTGGTGTGAAGTACATGGAATCTCATTCGGTTAATAATCCAAGGGGTCAGGACAACGCACCGGGGAAATGGGTCCAAATCCTGGCGCAGCTACTGCTGGTAGCGTTTAAATTGACTTCATTTGAAAAAAAATGTATTTGAATAGATAAGGTGATTCAATAGTAATTGAAAGCTGGTGTCAGTAACAATGTGCCGAATTGTCAAACTCCCAGCCAGTTTCCAAGGATGGTACGGTGGTTCAGTAGTTAGCAATGCTGTCTCACAGCACCAGGGATCTGGTCTCAATCCCACCCTCAGGCGACTGTAGGGTTTACTCATTTCCCTGTCGGGTTTCCTCCCACAGTCCAAAAGTGTGCAGGTTAGGGTGGATTGGCCATGCTAAATTGCTCTGTAGTGTCCAGGGATGTGTAAGCTAGGTAGATTAGGAATGGGAAAGGCAGGGTCACATGGATTAGTTGGTGGGGGAGAACTCAATGGCATGAATGGTCTGTTTCCACACTGAAGGGGTCCTATGAAAGGAAATCTGCCACTCTTACCTGGTCTGGCCTACATGGGACTCCAGACCCACAGCAATGTGGTTGACTCTGCAATATTCTGCAAGGCTGCCAGTTCAGGATGGGCAACAAACACTGCCTCTGCCTCTGCCAGTGATGCCCACATCCCAAGAGTGAACTAAAATGTAATTAAACTGTGATTTTTAAAGGGTTGATCTATGACGTCAGTCAGAGCCTCGCAAGCTGCCTGTGGTTGGTTCAATTGCTGAATATTTTTTGCTTCATATTCATCTTTTGTTTGCTATTTCTTGAGCCTTTATCTTATCGTCCCATTTTCCAGTCATTCAATCCTGGTCTACCTCACCATACAACCCATTAAAAGAAATGAAGACTTGCATTTATATAGAACCTTTCACAGCTTCAAGGCATTCCAAAATACATTTCAGTTAATGAGCTTCCTTTCTTGAAGTGTGGTCATTGTTGGAATGTAAAAAAACGTAGCATCCATTTGTACACAGCAAGATCCTACCATCTGGGTATATTGGTTGGTTAGCTCAGAGAGTTGAAGTAAAGTGCTTATGATCTAAGTTTGTGGGTTCAATCCCCATACGCTGCAAGCTCTGAGCCAGGAATTTAGCACTGTGTATTTTCACTTGAAAGCATGTGTTTGTGACTCTGCTGATCGCTTTTTGGGATGGCACAGTGGTTAGCACTGCTACCTCGCAGTGCCAGGGACCTGGGTTCGATTCCAGCCTTGGGTGACTGTCTGTGTGGAGTTTACACATTCTCCCTGTGTCTGCGTGGGTTTCCTCCCACAGTCCAAACATGTGCACGTTAGGTGGATTGGCCATGGGAAATGCAGGGTTATGGGGTGGGGTGGGGTGGTTGGATGTCAAGATACTCCTCAGAAGGTTGGTGTAGACTCAATGGGCCGAACAGCTTGCTTCCACACTGTAGGGATTCTATGTCTATGTAAACAAAATAGAATCATAACTGTTTTGGTGACGTGGGCTGAGGCATAGGTTTCGGCCCCAGGACTCTGGATCTTCCTTGAATAGGATCATGGGATTTTTTTGCATTCACTTGGGAGGGCAGATGAAATCTTGGCTCAGGCTCTCATCTGGGAGTTGGTTCCTGTGGCAGTGCAGCACCCCCATCAGTCCTGCACTGGGTGTCCTCTCTGATGGGCTTTTTTTGGTTAATGTCACTGGAGCATAACCTTAACAGGCCCTTCAGATTCTGACTCGGGGAGAGAGGAATCCCTCCATCGCAGAGTATAGCAAATGCAGGCAAGGCACTTTGAACTCCTCTAGTCGGCTCTTGACCTGAATGTAATTCACACCCCCGATTTTGCCCCATCCTCTTGGGACACTGCCTTTAGAGCGGAGGGGAATAGGGAAATGGTCACACTAACTTCAAACGAATGCTTTCCTTTGTGTGTTGCTTGAGAGTGCATCACAAAGCTATTTGGCTATGGGAGCAATCACCACTGATTCTGTTCCCATTCTTTTGGAGGAGTCCATACAATTTGGGTTTCCCTGTTATAGGAAGGATGTTATTCAACTGGAAAATGTGCAAAACTGGAGGGTTTGAGTTATAATATGAGGCTGGATAGACTGGGATTCCTTTACCCCTGGAGCGTCGGAGTCTGAGGGGTGACCTTATAGAGGTTTACAAAATCATTACGGGCATGGATACGGTGAATAGCCAAGGTCTTTTTCCAAAACCAGACATGATAAATTTAAAGTAAGAGGGGAAAAGTTTAAAAGGGTCCTGAGGGGCACTTTTTTCACGCAGAGGGTGGTGCGTGTACGGAATGAGCTGCCAGAGGAAGTGGTGGAGGCTGGTACAATTACAACATTGAAAAGACTTTTGGACAGGTACATGGATAGGGAAGGTTTAGGGGGATACGGACCAAATGCAGGCAAATGGTGCTCGCTCAGGTTGGGAAACCTGGGCAGCATGGATGAGTTGGACCGAAGGGACTGCTTCCGTGCTGTATGATTCAATATGGGCGCAACCAGAGTGGGATGCAGGAAGAGTAACATGGGGGTCAGTACATATCAATCGAAGTGGGACTCCTGGTTTGGTTTAACCATTATTTCCCTGTGTCTTGTCCCCCCACACACCGCCGCCCCTCCCCCCTTCCCCCCTCCCCCCCACCAATAAGCCCATCACCACCACATGGGATTGACTGAAACTGCCAAGACAAGTGTACACTGGGCTGTCCTTTCCCAGCCTTCGGATGGAGGGGGAGATTCATACCTTAGATACAGTGTGGAAAACCTCCAAAACTCTTTTGACGAAATTGTGTCAAATCGTCCAGGACCTCGTCTTATCAGAGAGGCTCCTGCACCGATTTGGAAGCAGCAGGTCCCCTGCTGGAGAAAAATTGACACGGCCACAGCACCAGGGTCTGAAACAGATGGAGTGAGGAAGCAGGTGGTGAATCACTAAACAAGGACAACAGCTAAATCCAAGCAGGGGATCGCGGACTCCAAGCTGCGTTACATAGCTAAAGCTTTGCTGACAAACCTTGCTTCTTAAATAGGTTGCTGGCGCAGCCTGGTGCCTCTATGATCACCTCCCACACCGTCATTTAGAAAGCCCTTCAATATTCCAACGCCTTGTCTCTGAGGCAGAGGGATGCAGGTTCAAGTACCTCTCCAGGCTCTGCAATTCCCACAAGCACAGAAGCAGAAGGGGGCCATTCAGCCCATCGAGTCTGCTCTGCCATTCAGTGAGATCATGGCCGGTCTGATAATCCTCACATCCACTTTCTTGCCTTTTCCCCATAACACTAATTAAAAATCTCCCTGCCTTGAATATACTTAATGATACAGCCTCAACAGCCCTGTGTGACAAGGAATTCCACAGATTCACCGGACTCTGAGAGGAGAAATTCCTCCTCACTCTGTATTAAAGGATGACCCTTTACTTTGAGACTATGCGGTCTGGTCCTAGACTAGCCCACAAGGGGAAGCAACCTCTCAGTGCCTACCTTTTCAAGCCTCCTAAGAATCTTGTATGTTTCAATAAGGTCTCTTCTCATTCATCTAAACTCTGATGAATATAGGCTCAACCTGCTCAATCTCACCTCATAAGGAAATCCCTCCATACTCAGGATCAACGTAATGAACCTTCTCTAGCCTGGATCCCAATGCAAGTATATATTAGATAAGGGGACCAAAACCATTCACAGTATTCCAGCTGTGGTCTGACCAGTGCCTTGTATAGCTTTGCCAAACCTTCCTATTTTTATAGGAATTTCTGATTGAATCACCATTTCTGATGAAGGGTTTAGGCCCGAAACGTCAAGTTTTCCTGCTCCTATGATGCTGCTTGACCTGCTGTGTTCATCCAGCCCCATGCTTGTTATCTCTCTTCCTATTTTTATACTCTATTCTCTATGAAACAAAGGACAACACTCTATTTGAACAGAATAGAATCCCTACAGTAATGGAAGCAGGACATTCGGCCCGTCAAGCTCATGCCAACCCTGTAAAGAGCATCCCACGCGGACCCAGCCACTACCCCTGTAACCCTGCATTCCCCATGACTAACCACTGGACACTATGGTTAATTTAGCATGGCCAATCCACCTAACCTACATATCTTTGGACTGTGGCAGGAAACCAGAGCATTCTGAGGAAACCCACACAGACATGGGGAGAATGTGCAAACTCCACACAGTCAGTCACCCGAGGCTAGAATCAAACCCGGATCGCTGGCACAGTGCTAACTACTGAGCCACTGTGCCACTCTGAAACCAGTTGAACTTAGATGCTAGCTTTTTCTTGATTCATAGATGAGGCCTCTCAAATCCCTCTGTTCTGTAGCTTTCTGCACTTATATAATATTCAGCTCCTCTATTCTTTCTGCCAAAGTGCATAACCTCACATTTTCACTCATTATATTCACTTATTTTTGTCCACTCACTTCTATTGATATCCGTGCATAGGATTTGTATCTTCTTGTGACTCACTACTTACTTTCCCACCTATTTTTGTGATTTCAAATAAACCTGTTCAAATAAACTATAACCTGGTGTCATGTGACTTCTACCCTTGTCCACCCCAGTCCGACACCGTCACCTTCAGTTGGTGACAATACATTCACTCCCCTCATCCAAGTCATTGATGTAGGTCGTGGATAATTGCCAAAAGGCAGTACTGAGGGAGAGCTGCACTGTCAGAAGTGCTGTTCCTCTGATGTTCCTTTCTTTACTCAGAGAGTGGTAAGGGCGTGGAATGCCCTGCCTGCCAATGTAGTTAACTCAGCCGCATGAGGGGCATTTAAACAATCCTTGGATAAGCATATGGATGATGATGGGATAGTGTAGGGGGATGGGCTTAGATTAGTTCACAGGTCGGCGTGACATCGAGGGCCGAAGGGCCTGTTCTGCGCTGTATTGTTCTATGTTCTATGTTCTATAAGACTGATAGGTCCCACACCAATCTGGTTAACCCTTTACTGCTTGTCAAAGTGGCCCAATGAGGCAATAGGTGTGTGACCACCATCAGATTCAGAGACTGGCTTGGGATGGGCATTAAACATTTGCTTTTCCAGCACATCCCATGAATGAGCAGAAAACAACATAAACCTTTCGCATCGCGGAAATTATGCAGCAACTGTGGGGCATTAGATCATCATAACTAGTTAGAACTTAGAACAGTACAGCACAGGAACGGGCCCTTCAGCCCACAATGCTGTTCCGAACATGATGCCAAATGAAACTAATCCCTTCTGCTTGTCCTTGATCCCTATCCCTCCATTCCCTGCATATTCATGTGCTTATCTAAAAGTCCCTTAAACTCTCCGATCGAATCTGCTTCCACTATTCTCCCTGGCAGTGCGTTCCACACTCCTACCACGCTGTGTATAAAACTAGAAGTGGCTAACATAAAAAAAACCTTTTGCCTTCAATTACTTTTCTTCCAATATCTCTACTTTCCTTTTCAGAACCAATGCAGCGACATCCTGTAAGGGCTTCCGGGAGAGTAAACTGATATTTTACTGAGAGTTATCCTGTCGTCCCTAATCCTGGGTGACCTGTTGCAAGTCATACTCAACTGCTTTGCTTTTCCTAAAAGGTGATTATCGCGGAATAACCCTGGGGGTGCTCAGAATTATACAGTCAATTAAGATTATTATTCAGCCTCAAAAGATGGTAAAGCACATCAGGGAGCCCGCTTCAGACCTGCCTCTTGACCCAGGGTGTAACCCAGTCACTCTTTTCAATCCAATGAGGCAGATTCAGTAGCCACAAGTATAGTTGCTAACTCTTCAGAATAGTTCTGCTGCTTTCAAGGTTTGAAGATTAATCTTGTGGATTGTTATTTATTCTTCCCCAGGATGAGGGCATTACTGGGTGGGTCAACATTTATTGCCCATCCCTTGAGAAAGTGGTGGAGAGCTGCCTTCTTGAACTGCTACTGTCTACCTGTTGCAGGTTGACCCACCCTTAGGGACGGAATTCCAGGATTTTGACTCAATGGCACTGAAGAAACAGTGCTCCATTTCCCAAGTCAGGATGGTGAATTCTGTTGAAGAGTCAAAGAGCAAAGAACAAAGAAAATTACAGCACAGGAACAGGCCCTTCGGCCCTCCAAGCCTGCGCCAATCCACACCCTCTATCTAAACCTGTCGTCTATTTTCCAAGGATCTGTATCTCTCTGCTCCCTACCCATTCATGTATCTGTCTAGATACATCTTAAATGACACTATACTGCCCACCTCTACCACCTCCGCTGGCAATGCAAATCACTGGATTCGAAACATTAACTCTGCTTTCCTCCCATTGGTGATGCCAAACCTGCTGAGATTCACCACAATTTCTGCTTTTGTTGTGGTGAGTAGCTTGGAGGGGAACTTGCAGGGGGTGATCATAGACTCCCTACTGAATGGTAGCAAGCCATTTGGCCCTTCAAGCCCACACTGACCTTTCTGAAGAGCATTCCTCCCAGACCCACTCTCCTCCCTATCCCAGTAACCCTGCATTTCCCATGGCTAATCCACCTGACCTCCATACTTTTGGACTGTGGGTGGAGACTGGACCACTCGGAGGAAACCGCGCGGACATGGGGAGAATGTGCAACTCCACACAGACATTCACCCAAGGGTGGAATCAAACCCAGGTCCCTGGCACTGTGAGGCAGCAGTGCTAACCACTGAGCCACCGTCCTGCCCCGTGGGTAATGTATCTGCCACCCTTCTAGATGAAAGTGGTAGTGGGTTTGGAAGGTGCTGTCTCTGGAGCCTCGGTGAAATTCTGCAGTGCCTTTTGTCAATGGTATACACTGCTGCTACTGAGCAATGATGGAGGGAGGGGATGTTTGTGTAACGTGGTGCCAATCAAGCAGGCTGTTTTGTCCTGGATAGTGTCAAGCCTCTTGAGTGTTATCTTACATTTTCTCCCTCTCTGCGCACACCCCCTCCTCCAAAAGAGCCTGTCTTGTTTGTGCCTTGTTCAGTTAGCTCTCAGTAGAGAGAACCCATTCTCTACCTTTCATACCTTTTATTTCCATCCATTTTCTGTCTCTTTTACGCCTTCACACCATGAATGACCCATTTGTCTTTTGCATAGGGCCTCTACATCATCGGCCTACTTGCTCCTCCGACATCTCTGTCAAAAGAACATGAAAGAAACACTTTCCAACTGCTTTCAGTTCTGAAGAACAGTCATGTCAGACTAGAAACAATAGCTCTGTTTCTCTCACATGCGGATGCTGCCAGACCTGCTGAGTTTCTCTGCGTTTCTTTATGGAGCTGCACTCATTCAGGAAATTGGAGAGTATTCCATCACACTCCTGGCTTGTCCACAGTGCTGGTACTGCAGGATTTAGCAACAGAAAATTGTTGAATATTTTGGCAGATGATTAGATTCTCCCTTGTTGGAGATGGACATGGAAGGGCACTTCTACGATACAAATGTTGCTTGCCATTGCTCAGATGTTCTGACCAGTCTAAGCCTGTATTTTGCCTGGATCCTGCTACGTGAGGACTTGCGATGTGAGCATTGTGCAACACTTGCTGCAGGGTCATGTTACAAAAAAAAACTGGTGTGTTTTGCATTAATATTTTTTGAATCCCTTTGTTTATTAGATTTAAAAAAATATTTGATGGTCAAAAAATGCAAGCAGCTAAAGGAGAGCCTGGTGACTGGTGAATCACGGTGGGGAGGTGTGGACAGACATCACGAACACAGGAAGTCGCAGTGGGATGGGGAGGGGCTGGGTTGTGGAGGAAATTGGGTACGTTAAGCAATGGGAACAGAGGTCACCATTCCCAGAACATCTCTGCCATTGTAAGCACATTCCAAACTGGCAAAAGATCCAAAAGCACTTATACCTGAAACTCTGTACAGTGTCAGCATAACTCTAAACTGTTCAGTCGATGCTGGGAAACCTGTCAGACAGGAAACTCTAAACGCATTCATTGTGCCGTTACACTACCCTGTCAACAAAAGTCTTTTGTTGCAAAGATTCTCAGAGCTGTCATTAAAATGTCAGGTATTTCAAAGCCCAAAATAATGTTGAAACCATCTCCCATTGTGTGACTACATTTTATTTTGCAAGGGATTCCATCTTGGCATTGTATTCTGTGTTGGCTTTCTAATGTTTATTTTTGAAGGGGTCTTGTTTGTGTCCCATCAAAGAGATGAGGAGAGTCACGCTCTTAAATTGATTTTAATGTTAGCCAGTTTCTGTAGGTTGGGTCAAAGGAGTCTGAAAACCACACAACAGTTTCCCTTATTTTACTCTCCTGGGATCAAGCAGCACAGAATGACACCATTTGGCCCATTGCACCTACGCTGGCTCTTTGAAGGGATATCCAGTTAGTCCCACTCTTCCCTCTTTCATTGGATTTGATTTGATTTATTATTGTTACTTGTACCAAGATGCAGTGAAAATTATCATTTTGCATGCTTACCAGACAAATCATAAATACATCCAGGTAATCAAACAGAATACAGTATAAGGTGCTTCAGAGATAGTAGGAACTGCAGATGCTGGAGAATCTGAGATAACAAGGTGTAAAGCTGGATGAACACAGCAGGCCAAGCAGCATCAGAGGAGCAGGAAGGCTGACTTTTTGGGCCTAGACCCTTCTTCA
>JAHRHZ010000064.1:3693535-3847713 GCA_024137785.1 Ginglymostoma cirratum | reverse complement strand
TCAGCCTTCCTGCTCCTCTGATGCTGCTTGGCCTGCTGTGTTCATCCAGCTTTACACCTTGTTATCTCAGTATATGGTGTTACAGCTACAGAGAAGATGCAGAGAAAGATCAACTCTAATATGCGAGAGGTTCATTCATAAGTCAGATAACAGCGGGGAAGAAGCTGTTCTTAAGTCTGTTGGTATGTATTTTCAAACTTTTGTATCTTCTGCCCGATGGAAGAGGGTGGAAGAGAGTATAACCAGGATGGGAGGGGCCTTTGATTACATTGGCTGCTTTCCCAAGGCAGTGGAAAGTATAGATGGTGTCAATAGATCTATAAAAATTGATAAGAGTCTGTGTGGACAGGGCAAATTTCCTTGGCTTCCTGAGGAAATAGAGGCGTTGGTGTGATTTCTTGACTGTAGTGGCATGGGTGGACCAGGATAAATTGTTGGTGATCATCACTCCCAGGAACTTGAAACTCTCGAACACTTCCATCTTAGTACCATTGATGCAGACAGGGGTGTGTTCTCCACTCCGCTTCGAAGGCCAACTCCTTAAAACTGGCAGTGAGGGAGAGAATGTTATCTTGACACAATGCCACTAAGCTGCCTAACTCCTTCCTCCACTCTGTCTCAATGTTGTATGAGATCTGACCCACTACGGTGGTGTCATTAGCAAATTTGTAAATGGAGTTAGAGATGAATTTGGCTACACTGTGGTGAGTGTGTAAGGAAGTATAGCAGGGGATTGGGTACACAGCACTGCTGGGCACCGGTGTTGAGGATTATTATGGAGGAAGTATTGTCGCCTATCCTTACTGATTGTGGTCTGTGGGTCAGGAAGTCAAGGATCCAGTTGCAGAGTGAAGAGCAGAGTCCTAGGTCTCAGAGTTTGGAGATGAGTTTCGTTGGAATTATGGTGTTGAAGGCAGAGCTAAGTCAATAAATTGGACTCTGACATAGGTGTCCTTGTTTTCCAGATGTTCCATGGATGATGATGTAGGCTTCACTGGCAAGGCGGGCATTTATTGCCCATTCCTAAATGCCCTTTAGCTGTGTGGCTCGGTGGGCTATTTTGAAGGGCAATTAGGAATGATCCTCTCTGCTGTGAGTCTGGAGTCAAATGTAGGTCAGACCAGGTAAGAATAGCAGATTTCCATCCCTTAAAGACATTGGTGGGGGGTTTTTCAACAATTGACAATGGATTCATGGTCATCAGTAGACTCTTAGTTCCAGTTTACTATTGAATTCAAACTCCAACATCTGTCACTGCCAGGCTTTGAACCTAGGACCCCAGAACATTATCTGAGTGTCTGAATTAATAGTCTAGCAATAATCACCTTCCCTAACGTAGCTAATTGCCATTTGGACTTATCAAATTTGCCTCCATTGTTTATTTTCCAGTAGCACATTCATTCTCCACCTTCCTATCCCTACTAAACTAAAGGATCCTTTGACCATCCCGCCACTGGGAAAAGTTTCTCGTTACAGAAACTGCTCACTTTTGGAACAAAACCTCTCCTTTATCATCTCTGCTCTAAAGAGAATAATCCCAGCTCCCCTAAACTCTGCACACAACTGAAATCTTACATGTCTGCTTTTCATTCAAGTAAATCTCTGATCTCTTGCCAATGCAAATCTTTGGCTGTTCACTGAACTTGTGGATAACAGAATGCACCTTCACCAGTTTCCAGTGAGATGTTAAACCAAGGTCTTGAGTTCCTGTTCTGAGTCATACAGTCATACAGCACAGAAGCAGACCTTTCAGAGCAATTTGTCTGCGCCAAACATGTGTCAAAATCTGACCTAGTCCTATTTGCCAACATTTGGTCCATATCTCTCTAAACCCTTCCTATTCATGTGCTCATCCATATGCCTTTTAAATGTTGTAATTGTCCCAGACTCCATCACTTCCTCTGGCAGCTCATTCCATGCACGAACCACCATCTGCGTGAAAAAGTTGCCCCTTAGGTCCCTCTTATAACTTACTCCTTCTCAGCCTAAACCTGTGCCCTCTAGTTTTGGACTCTCCTACCCTGGGAAAAAGACCTTGGCTTATTCACCCTATCCATGCCCCTCATGATTTTATAAACATCTACAAGGTCACCGCTCAGCCTCCAAGTCTCCAGGGAAAACAGCCCCCGCCTGTTCAACATTTCTCTATAGCTCAAACCTTCCAACCTCCCGGCAGCATCCTTGTAAATCTTTTGGGATGTAAAGAACTATTTTCAGGAAGAGCAGGTACCATCCTCTCCCCATGTCCTAACCAATATTTTATCCCTAAACCAATTACTAAAAAAAATTAGAAATCTGGTCAGCTTCTCATTCCCATTTGCGAGAGCTTTCTGTGGATAAGAATCACAGAATCCCTGCAGTGTGGAAGCAGGTCATTCAGCCCATACCACCCTTCTGAAGGGCATTCCATCCAGACCCATCCCCCTACCCACCCCCTGTAAGCTTGCATATCCTAAAGATGATCCACCTAACTTATGGATCCCTGGGCATCCACATCTTTGGACGGTGGGAGGAAAACGGAGCACCCAGAGGAAACCCACGCAGGCACGGGGAGAGTGTGCAAACTCTACACAGGCAGTTGCCAGAAGTTGGAATCAAACTGGGTCCCTGGTACTGTGAGGTGACTGTGCTAACCACTGAGCGACCGTGCTGCCCAATGTGGTTGACTCTAAGCAATTAGGGATGGGCAGTAAATGCTGGCCTAGCCTGAAATGCCCACATACCATGAAAGCATAAAAAAAGACAATGACTCAATTGTTTCACTTGTTTATGTGGGTTAGAAGAATGAGTGGCTTGCCTCATCCTTTCACACTGAGGGAAGAAAAAATACCAGTGGCAAGGTTGATGGTGAAACAAATTCCATCTTGCCAGATTACTGCATCAAGATATCATACTGGTTGACTTTTGTTATTCAAGGAAAGCCACACCCTCACCTCTCTGCCCGGTTTAAAATGTAACATTCGCCACATCATTGTAGCTGCATTATAACCCAAAGATACTCAAAGGACGAGACAAGCTTCAAATAACAGAAGCAAAGCATCTCCACTCTCTTCACATTTCCCTTGCAGATTACAACCATTTCCCATGTAAAAACTGTGGAAAAATTGCCAGCAAATTGCTCATCGTACAAGACACCTTCTCTTATCATCTCTGCACCAATATTCAATTTTATTCTTTCAAATACTTCCTTCAGAAATGTTAATGGAATTTCTGAACACGTCAAGATTAGAGGAGCACAGAAACTAGCTTAGCGGCCTCCGAGAATGAATGCAATATGAATAAAACCAAACAGTGAGGGAAAGACGAGGTGAAGAAATAATTGTTTCCTTTGGCTTAATTAACCTTTTGTTGCACAGGACGGATTTGATAAAGAAAATCACTAACAGATGTGGCCGAATTCCAACTAATAAATTGGAACAAATATTTAAGAATACATGAATGGTCACATTTGCATTTTATAATAAGCTGTTAGCCACAGTAGCTGGAGAAGAAGCTAATTCTGATCACCCTTTGGAGAAATTCGGTCAAAGGGTTTTATTTTGTGTCCTTTTCAAATTAAATAAGACTGATTAGAGGGAAAGAGGATGCTCCAAAAGAAAAGAGATTTGTTCGGGATTAGTTGCTCCTTTTCATCAAATTGTACAGAGCAGAAGGAGGATATTCAGCCCATCACCTTCATGCTGGCTCTCTAAAGGAGCTTAGATTAATCCTATTTTATCCTACTGGCTTGCATCACCCTGATATTTTATTTTCCAATATTGATCCATTTATTGAAGTAGCTTCCACTGCCCTTTCAGAACACCATAACTCGTGTTTAAAAGCATTCCCCCCACTTCCTTCTGTCTGGTTCTTCTGCAGTCTTCTCTGGCTACCGACCCTCCTATCAATGGAAACACTTTCTCCTTTTACATTCTGTCCAAATCTGTCTTGGACTCTTTGTTCCCTTCAGCTTCCTGACTCCTAAGCTGGGATGTGTTTCTCTGCTTGGAGTCAGGCTCTCCCAGTCAATCAGTCTAGACAGAGATGGTCGACTGCAGAAGACTTCACAAACAGTTTACCCACCCCGTACCCTACACTGGACACTCTGACTGGATTGCCGTCAGGAATGTAAATTGAAATAAGAGTTTCATCTCTGTTTTGGACTGAGCACAAAAGTGTCGCAATGTAAACACTCAGCTCAGGGTTAAAGATTGACTTGTGAAACAGATCGACCGTGTGTTGCTCACCTGGCACACAGTAAATACAAGAAGTATGTGCTCAGCTGTCTGCCACAGTGCACAGATACCTCGAAAAAGGAAAGGTAGTTTAATTAGATTGATTCAATTGAAAACTGCATTGTGTGCAAGGGAAGACGTCCGTTGATAGAACCTCCCAGGACACTGTCCCTTGCCACTTGCCCAGGGACGATGGAACCCTAAGTGAACTGCATAAATACAGCTTGGGTAGACGCTGCAACTACTAAGTGACAGCTTCGATCAGCAGAATAGGGAGCAGGTGAATGGCACGGAGTGTGCAGTACATCAGCAAACACTGTGCTAAACAAAAACCACACACAAGGATTACAAAATACCACAGGAACGGTCAAAGCCTTGGATCTTTTCCCAAGAACACGACCAGGAAAAGTCTGCACCATTGCTGAGCTTCAACTCCACCTTCTCGGCCATTCCCCACATCCCTCAATTCACTGAGAGACCATATTTCACCTCAGCCTCAAACGTATACAACTACGGAGCACCCACAGCCACATTCATGGTTCAAATGATACCAGCCTCTGAGTGAAACCATCACCCCTCATCTCAATCTTAAATGGTTGTCCCTAGGCTTTGGATTCTGGAAATGATCTTTCAGCGTCTACCCTCTCGACCCCTTCAGAATCTTGCCTGAACTTTGATCCTTAGAGTCCAGAACACAAAGATTTAAAAGGGACCTAAGAGGCAACGTTTTCACACAGAGGGTGATGCATGTATGGAATGAGCTGCCAGAGGAATTGGTGGAGGCTGGTACAATTACAACATTTAAAAGGCATCTGGATGGGTATATGAATATGAAGGGTCTAGAGGGATATGTGTCAAATGCTGGAAAATGGGACTAGATTTATTTGGGGTATCTGGTCGGCGTGGACGAGTTGGACCGAAGGGTCTGTTTCTGTGCTGAGCCATTCTATGACTCTACAATCTTGAGTAGCTGATTTTTTTTGTTCCCTAGGTCCCCCTTGCAGGAGCGAATGCAGTTTGGGATAAACCGCACATGGTGGTGCCAGAGAGTAATTTTCAGGGAGGTGACCAGTTAAGTGACCTACCACTGGAAGACCCACTCAGTTAAAGATGGAGGGCTTGTTTCTGCACTCCTTCCCCAGGCTCCAATCCCCATCCCAACGGTAACACATCTGCAGCTTCCAGTAGGAGCTGCTGCTTTAGGTGGGAGAACTGGAGGTTACTGTTATGAAATATATACTTCATAGTTAATGTTTTGATGGATTTGAGTTTGAAATTTTTTTTTTCCAAAAAGATAAGTGAAAGGATACGGTGATATTTCTTTTTTAAAACAAGGCATTACTTGGAACCACGTGGTTCCAGATAGTTGTTGGTCTTGATTACTTAAATTCATTTTTGGGGAAAATGCCCAGCTGTTTTCTAACTGCTTTTCTGGCAACTCTCATTAAATCATGTTGGCAGGCTTACAATTTGTGTTTGGATTTTCTCTTAAGTAAAACTGAATAACTGCTCAGCTCTTTTCTGAAACACCTTGACTGCAAGGTCAGGGGAAAACCTGATTATTTTTCTAAAAGAGTGACTAAAAGAACTTCTCAATGTTATAGTTCCTGAGAAAGCTTTGTCTGTCAAGAGACCAGAGACCCATATATAATTAGTTACTTGACTTATGTGAGCAAGAACACTAAAATTACCAAAAATTCTACACATTACCCTCTGTTTTATCTAAATGATTGGCCCCTATTGCCCAGAAAGTGCTTTTCTTTTTAAAGCTTAAAGTGAAATTCTGCAGAGAGATATCTATTTTTCCCCATCACCTGAAGTTTGTGTGTGTGTGTGCGTGTGCGTGTGCGTGTGCGCGTGTGTGTGTGTGTGTTCTAGGTAATTTAAAGGAACAGGCACTAATATTTTCATATGACAAATTGTGTTTGATTCTACCCTCGGGTGACTGCCTGCGTGAAGTTTGCATTTTCCCCATGTCTGCGTGGGTTTCTTCCGGATGCTCCGGTTTCCTCCCACAATCCAAAGATATGCAGGCTAGGTGGATTGGCCATGCTCAAGTGCCCCATATCATGCAGGTTATGTGCCTACATTAAATATGTGTGGTCATGGGGATAGGGTGGAATGTTGTTCAGAAGGTCAGTGCAGACTCGATGGACCAAATGACCTGTATCTGCACTGTAGGGGTTCTATGATTCTAACCCACATATTCCCACTTACCGCATAACAGACATTGACCAAAGGCAGGACCAAGGTGACAGAATCCTGCCCCAATCCAGTCTGGCCCCATATAATTCATCAGAGATTCCGGTCCTGCTATCTGCTCCTCAGACAACCTGGTCAAGTACAGCATGTTACATCCAAGTTCTCTCTGGCATCCCAGGGCCATTGTCCACTCAGCAACACAAGGTTTGCTGAGCAGATCGGGTGAAGTGGCATCTGTTACTGTTTTGAAGTTGTGGTCACTGTTGAGGTGCAACAGCCAATTTGTGTACGCCAAGCTCCCACACGCAGCAGCATGGTAATGGACAGATGATCTGTTTTGATGTTGTTGATGGAGGGATAACTATTATATAGGAATTCCTTTCGCACTATTGGGATGCTTTTAATGAATCAGAGCAGGCAGGACTGGCCTCTGGTTTAATGTATCATCATAAAGGTGGCACCTAAACAATGTTGCTGTTACTGGCCATGCAGCAGTTATTGCCCAGTAGGCAGTGAAGAATCAATCACATTGCTGTGGGTCTGGAGTCACAGGTAGGGCAGACCAGGTAAGGATGGCAGATTTCCTTCCCTAAAGGACATTCATGAACCAATAGTTGACAATGGATATATGGTCAACATTAGGCTAGCTTTTTAGCCCAGATTGATGTTGAATTTAAATTTCACCATCTGCTATTGTTGGATTTGAGCCTATGATTTGAGGACATTAGCCTGGGCCTCTGGGTGACCAACACAGTGACATTACCACTTCCCTACTGTGCTGGAGTCAACCCTATATTTATGTTCTCAAGTCTTTGGCGTGGAACTTTGGCCCATGAACTTCAGGCCAGAAGCAAGTGAGTGCATCCAATATTACTCACACACAGCTAGCAGTGAAGTTTAAACTGACCTTTAGCCATGTGCCTTGCAAGGTACTGAGATCAGCACAACATACTCATCAAATCTCACTAATGTTCACCCTAACCCCCTGTCATCCAGTAAGACCACTGTATTACTTACAAGAACACTGACCGGGGAAGCGATAGCCTAGAGGTATGATTGCTGGACTGTTAATCTGGGGACCTGAGTTCAAATCCCACCAGGGCAGGTGGTGGAATTTGATTTCATTAAGGGAAAAATCTGGAATTAAGAATCTAATGATGACCATAAATCAATTGTCAGGAAAAACCCATCAAGTTTACAAATACCCTTTAGGGAAGGAAACTGTCATCCTTACCTGGTCTGGCCTACACGTGACTCCAAACCCACAGCAATGTGGTTGACTCTGAACTGCCCTCTGGGCAATTAGGGATGGGCAATAAATGCTGGCCTAGCCAGCAACATCCTCATCCCATTAATGAATAAAGGAAAAAAACAGCCCTCAAAGGTGCCAGGTCCGAACTGATTCAGATCTCTTTCATTTAATTTATTCTCCTGATTGAGATATCTCTGGCAAGACCGGTATTTATTGTCCATCCACAGCTGTGGAGCAAAGAGTTAACTATACATTTACCTTGTGAAGAGCTGAACATGGGCCGGAGGATCTATGTCATAATGATGCCCCATCACATGGAACTGAGGCTGAAAGATGTCCTGTCTGCCCATCCCTATTGGTCCATCTTGCTAATGTTCTCTCACTTGAGTACAAACTTCGTCTTATTACAATAGCTACCCTTGATTGGATTATAAACAGCTAGCAGCCAATTTCAGTTGGCGTTAGAGAAAGCAAATGCACCGTTGGGCTTTTATTTGAAAGGGAGTGGAATATAAAAGTAGGGACACTCTGCTAAACGATCCACATCAGACCATAGCTGGAAAACTGAACAGTTTTGGTCCCTGTACCTGCTGACATGCTGGAATTAGAGACAGTCCAGAGAAGGTTTGCTACATTGATCCTGGATAGGGGGGAATTTTCTTATGAAGAGCATATGAGTAGGTTGAGTTTGTGTTCATTTGAGTTTAGAAAAATGAGACGCTTCCTTATTGAAACATACAAGAATCTTAGGGGACTTGACAGAGTAGCTGTTTCCCCTTGCGAGAGAGTCTAGGACCAGAGGGTGTAATCTTAAAATAAGGGGTCAGCTTGTTAAGGCAGACATGAGGAAAATTCCTTCACTGAGGGCGATAAAGAAGGCAAGTAAAAGTGGTAATCGAGAGGCTCAGGTAATTTTCCCAGGTTCAAGTCCCGCCACTGCAGATGGAGTTTGAATTCAATTCAAAAAATGTCAGGAATTAAGAGTTTCATGATGATCAATGATCAATTGTCAGAAAAGCTCATTTAGGTCAGTATGAGTTAAATACTTCAGGGAAGGAAAGTGCCATCCCTACCTGGTCCGGCCTACATGTGACTCCAGACACTTGGCAACATGGTTGACTCTTAACCATCCTCTGGACATTCAGGGATGGGCAATAAACGCTGGCCAGTAACATCCTATGGATGAATGAATTAAAAAAATGAATTTGTAGAATTCTTTACAAGTGTCTTGACAAGCCTAGCTCATTGAGTATACTGAAATAACAAGGTGTAGAGCTGGATGATCACAGCAGGCCAAGCAGCATCAGAGGAGCAGGAAAGCTGACGTTTCGGGCCTAGACCCTTCTTCAGACCCTTCCGCAGTTCCTACTATCTCATTGAGTATACTAATAGGTTATGGGAGAAAGGGCACGAACGTGGAAGAAAAGGGTTATCAGATCAGCCACGATCTCTCTGAATGATAGAGAAGACTGGATGGGTCGAATGACCTACTTCTGTTCGTGGTTGATTGGCTTCCATAAACTACTTCAGAGACCATTAAGTTGCACTGAAGTCACGTATTGTCCAGACTAGTTAAAATTGTTGGGTCTCCTTCCTTTAAGGTCACAAGAGAAAGCTGTGTTTTTACAACAATATGATGATTCCACTCAATCACTTTCACTAACTTTCACACACACAGGCCCAATAATAATAGTTTATTAGTTGTGCATAATTACCACTACACTATGATACCCCTTTTAGCCTGAGCTAGTGAAGTGTCAGTGTCACCAGGGCTAAAGTACAGCTGTATAGTGTTACATGTATCAGCTAGGTATCTCACCTTCTACAACTATATTTCAAGGTCAGGTTGATGTGGCCATGAACTCCAAGCTGTAACAAGAAGGGGAGAGATGCAGGGATAAGCAAAACATCATTTGCAAATACCTTCGGAGAATGATTATTCTGATGGAAAATAATTCATTTCATTTTTTATACCATTCCCTGTGACCCTTTCAAATCATCTTTTAATGCATTTAAATCCCCTCATTTCTAAACTAAAAGCTCACTAATCACTATCCCCAGACTGAAACTAAAAGAAAATGATCTTAAAAAGATCCAACAAACTAAAACTATTAATCCCCTTGGAAATTAAGCAAAGAAATGTCCATTCATGGCTTTTTATCGGTGTCAGCAGTCAGGATGTTGCACCTAATTTATTTCAGTATGTTTCCAAGCATGTTTCAGTGCCTTTTCAAGACACAGAGCTGGATAATTATCTTTCTGTTGAAGCCAAAACAGGATGAAACCTGTTGAAGATTCCGTCTCTGGTCCGTCTTAAGATGTTAATGGAATGGTTGTTAAAACACTATTCCGGACCAGAACAGAAAGGTTTTGGATAATGCCCCACCAACCAATCACCTTTGGTATAAGTGACTGCGTTTGATCTTATCCACCTGAGGTGTAAACTGGCATCTTCTGCGCATTACTTAATTAAGAATTAAGAATAAAGCAAAGAGCTGCTGATGCTGGAAACCTCATACAAAAACAGAAAGTGCTGGAGAAACTTATGGAGAGAGAAACAGTTCAAATCCAGTGACCCTTTTTCAGAACGGGAGAATCACCCCCCCGCCCCCGCTTTTGTTGGGACACATTATTCTGTCCGCTATAGTTTGCTGGGATTCTCTTTAACTGGACTCTGTAGACTGTTTGCTGCAATGTGCTCCTTAAATACAATCTTTATGCTGAGAAGAACAAAAACAGTAAAACTTGCAAATGTTATGTGTTGGAAGTCAGAACCGTGCTCCACTGTGACCAGTACATTCATTTCCAAGTACTACTGTCCTTTTTTGCCCCTCTCGGAGGTGAATATCTTTCATGTGCAATGACATAGACTGTTTGCAGTCAGTCCTGATGTAAGATAACAAGGTGTAGAGCTGGGTGAACACAGTAGGCCAAGCAGCAACATAGAAGCAGGAAGAAATTTCTGAAGAAGGGTCTAGGCCCGAAACGTCAGCCTTCCTGCTCCTCTGATGCTGCTTGGCCTGCTGTGTTCATCCAGCTCTACGCCTTGTTATCTCAGATTCTCCAGCATCTGCGGTTCCTACTAGTCCTGATGTAAGCCCCTTTTCTGTCATGTTTCTATGCTTTCTGAACAGTAGCATACCAATCTCACACTAGGATGGGTAAACTCAATGTATGCTCTGTTGAACAAGGCATTTGATAAAGTTCTGACTGGTTAGCAAGTTTAGATCACATGGAATCCCGGGAGACCTAGCCATTTGGATACAAAATTAGCCTGAAGGTTGGAGACAGAGGGTGGTGTTGGAAGGCTGTTTTTCTGACTGGAGACCTGTGACCAGTCATGTGCCACAAGGATCGGTGCTGGGTCCACTGTTTTTAGTCATTTATATAAATGATTTGGATGTGAACATAGAGGGTATGGTTAGTAAATTTGCAAATGACACCAAAATTCGTGTCGTGGATAGTGAAGAAAATTATTTCAGAGTACAACGGGATCTCGATCAGATGATAAATGTGAGGTGCTGCATTTTGAAAAAGCAAAGCAGGGCAGGACTTTTACACTTAATGCTAGGGTCCTGGGGAGCGTCACCTAATAGAAAGAATTTGGAGTGCGGGTTCGCAGTTCCTTGAAGATGGAGTCACAGGTAGATAGGATAGCGAAGGAGGCATTTACTATGCCTGCCTTTATTGGTCAGTGTATTGAGTGTAGGAGTTAGGAGGTTGTGTTGTGGCTGTACAGGAGATTGGTTAGGCCACTTTTGGAATACTGTGTGCAATTCTGGTCTCCCTCCTACAGGAAAAATGTTGTTAAGCTTGAAAGGGTTCAGAAAAGAGTTACAAGGATGTTGCCAGGGTTAAAGGGGTTGAGCTATAGGGAGATGCTGAATAGGTTCCTCTCTGAGATGTCCTTGATGTAAAGTAGGGTGATTAGTGAGTCTGGTCGTGTTGTGTCTTCCAGTTGTGGTCTGTCTCTGAGGTAACGGCGGATTGTGCTTTTTGGGTATCCATTCCTTTTGAAGACTCTGTATGAGTGCTCCTGTTCTGCTTTGCTGCAATGTGTTGTAGCTTATTAAATAGTGTCCTGATGCAGCTCCGTTTGTGGGCACCGGAATGGTTGCTGATGTAATTGAGTATCTGGCCCATATTTGTGGTCTTTCTATCCACTATTTTCTCTGGAGCTTTGGAGGCTGAGGGGCAACCTGATAGAGGTTTATAAAATCATGAGGGGCATGGGCAGGGTGAATAGCCAAGGTGTTTTCCCCAGGTGGGACAGTCCAAAGCTAGAGCACACAGGTTTAAGGTGAGGGGGGAAAGATATAAAAGAGCCCTGAGGGGCAACTTTTTCACACAGAGGGTGGTGTGTGTATGGAATGAACTGCCAGAGGAAGTGGTGGAGCTTGGTACTCCACTGCCCTCTCCGGCAATGCATTCCACGTCCCTACCACTCTCTGAGTAAAGAACCTACCTCTGACGTCTCCCCTATATCTACCTCCACTCACTTTAAAACTATGCCCCCTCGTAATAACTACCTCCACCGTAGGAAAAAGTCTCTGGCTGTCTACTCTATCTATACCCCTGATCATTTTGTACACCTTTGTAATATTCCTAACCTAGTTCTGAGGAAGGGTCACTTGACCAGAAACTGTTAACTCTGCTTTTTCTCCCTAGGCACTGCCAGAAAAGCTGAGAATATTTGAGATAGTAAGAACTGCCGATGCTGGAGTCAATTCTGATGAAGGGTTTAGGCCCAAAACGTCAAGCTTTCCTGCTCCTATGATGCTGCTTGACCTGCTGTGTTCATCCAGCCCCATGCTTGTTATCTCGGATTCTCCAGCATCTGCAGTACCTTTTATCTCTGATTTAAAAGGCATCTGTTTGGGTATATGAATAGCAAGGGTTTAGAGGGATATCAGCCAAATGCTGGGAAATGGGACTAGATTAATTCAGGATATCTGGTCAGCATGGACGAGTAACAGAGTCTCAGACTCATCCATGTACAACGTCAATATGATGTCCCAACTCCGATACTCAAAGGTCTGAGCAATGAAGCAAGCATTGGACCAAAAGGTCTGTTTCCGTGCTGTACAATTCTATGACTCTGACTCAACATGAAGCTATGTTATACGTTTGCACAGCACACAGATTCACAATAAATGTTCAGCAATTATCATCACAGGAAAACACGGTTACAACTCACTCCACCACATGCTGCAGGCTGGACTGGACAATGACTATTTGTTGCATATTCTTCATCCTGGTTGCCTGCTTATTAAGCATATTCTCTCATGATATCATACCTCTTTGCATTTCCAGTTCATAGGATGACAGAGTGGTGGCAACAGACACTTGGACTCAATTATTGAGTTTAGACCCTGGAGCGAGTGTCGCACCTTCTGACCTCCCCAGGTTTCCTCTACCAGCTACAGGGCAGAAGTCAAGAGCAGAATGAAATGCTGTCCACTTGCTTGGGCATGTTCAGCTGAAATAACGCTTGGGAAGACCACTCAGGGCAGCTCTCTGTGCTAGCATGCTTTTAGGTTTGTTTGAGGGGTTTACAATCTACTACCGAGGGCGGTCCCCTCGGTAGAATGGTTGTTCTGTGTCATGGACATGGTAAAATGGCAGTAAAAATGACTCTGACCTTCCAATTCCTTGCCACTTCAACACACCACTAAGTTCCCCAGCCAACATCTCTGTCTCAGGATTGCTGCAGTGCTCCAGCGAAGCACAGTGCAAGCTGGAAGAACAATATTTCATTTTCTGTTCAGGGACCAGATAGCCTTCTGGAGTCTATGGAGTTCAACAATTTTAGACCTTAAGGCACCTTATTCCATGTCCTTACCCCAGCCCCCCTACAGCAGGCTTTCTCATCACATGGGCTATCACAAACCATTCCATTGTTAGCCATTAATGGTCCCCATTAGCAGCTATTCATTCTCCCAGGCTGACATTTTCTCAGTCCTTTGTCTGTCCAACTGTTTCACTCTCTCGTTGGGCTCCATTCCCACCTTCCATTTACTCCTCCCCTCACCCCCTTCACTCCATATATATCAACTTTTCTGTTAGCTACAATCAGTTCTGATGAAGCTTCACCAGACCTGAAACGTTAACCCTGCTTTCTCTCTGCACAGATGCTGCCAGACCTGCTGAGCTTTTCCAGCAATTTCTGCTTTTGACTCTCCACTAAGGCCTCTCCGACGTTGAGAGACCTCTGTCGCCTGCTGAATACTGACTCATTGCCTCAATAGTAGTTTCTCGGGATTTCAGTGAATATAAATGGATCCTCAACTATTCCCCAGCACCACATTCAAACATAACATGAGATGACACCCATCCTTCCCCTCAGATGTGTTGAGACACACCACATCTGGTTACGTTTGGTTCGTGCTCAAATTCTGCTTGTCTCCACACCAAGGGTTTGAAATATTAAAACAACTTGCTGTTTTCTTCAAAAGAGATGTTCAAACGGGAGAAGGCGATGACAGCTGCAGAGGGAAGAAAGTGTTAAGATTCCAGATCCTGATACTGTACTCGAGAAGCATTATTGCTGCTTCTCTCTCTTCATCAGTGTTGACTGACCTGCTGAGTATTTCCAGCATTTTCTGTCTCCATGCCCAACATCTGCAGCAATTTGACTTTAGGTTCAAATAAAATCGATCATACAGTTGGTTTTTTTCTCACACACACAGTCCCTCAAGTCCTGACTGCTCCTTAAATGCCAACTCATTCATTCCTCACTTCGGAGATGAGAGGTTTAAGGGGAAATTTGTTGAATGTTTTGAAGATCGTGAGGAGACTGAACAGAATAGAGAGCAACTCTTCCTATTGTCAGGAACAAAAACAAAGTTGCTGGAAAAGCTCAGCAGGTCTGGCAGCATCTGCGGAGGAGAAAACAGAGTTAACGTTTCGGATCCGGCGAGTTTTGTTTTTGGTTTTTATTTTGGTTCTTCCTTTTGTCAGAAGGATCAAGAACCAGAGAACAGCAGTAAGTGGTTAGGGTCTGGAATGCAATGCCTGGAGGCAGGTTCAATTGAGACATTCAAAATGGTTAATCTGGAAAATCACAGAAATGTTATGGTGCAGAAGGATGCCATTCGTCCCATGGTGCCTGTGCTGGCTCTATGGCCTTGTGCCAATTTCCTGCCTCTTCCCTATATCCTTGCACACCATTTCTCTCTTGAATATCCCAATTGAACCCGTCTCCACCATGTTTCCAGGCAGTGTATTCCATATTTGCTGTGTCAAAAAGGTTGTCCTCACTTCGCTCATGCTTTGGTTACACATCACTTTACGTTTATAAGGAAAAGGGAGAACGTGTAGGGTTCACTACCAACACGAGTGTGGTGAGTAGAACTGCATGCAGTACTCCAGCTGTGGACGATACAGCTTCCCTCTTCTTGTAATCTATGCCTCCACTGATAATAGCAAGCCTTCCTAACTCCCCTATTAACCAGTCCCACTATTTTCAGGGATCCACAGAGTCCCTGCAGTGTGGAAACAGGCCACTCGGCCCGACACCAACCCTCCAAAGAGCATCCCACCGGACCCATCCCTATCTCTATCCCTTTCCCTGCATTTCCCATGGCTAACACCCCTAACCTACACACCACTGGACACCAAGGTTAATTTAGCACGGCCAATCCACCCAACTTGCATATCTTTGGATTGTGGGAGGAAACCGGTGCTTCTGGCAGAAATCCACACAGACACAGGAAGAAGATGCACAGAAACAGGAATCATACCTGGGTTCCTGGCACTGTGAGGCAGCGTTGCTAACCACCGAACCACCGTGCTGCCATTTTTTGAGACTCACTTTCCCACACAAATGGCAGTTTTGACTATCCCCGATCCATGGATAGTACCTCAATATCCCTCTTCTTCTGAGCTTCCTAGTGTCTTGCCATTCATTGAGTAGTCCCTTGTCTTGATTCTTTTTCTAAAGTGCATCACCTGACATTGATCAGTTAAATTCCATCTCCACTGATCTGTCCATCCGAGCAAATTATTTATATCCTCTTGCAACCTCCTTCTCACTTTAACACATAATAAGTTTCTTTGTGTCATCTGCAAACTTACTTACCATCCCTCGCTCATTCTCACATGTATCATTTGTGAAATTCATAAACAATAAGGAACCCAGCATTGATCCTTGTGGTACACCACTGCACCCCTGGCTCTTATCACACAAACAGCCTTCCCACCACCCTCTGTCTCCTGTCACTGAGGCCAATCTTGGATCTATTACAGACAGATGACAGGTAAGTTGTTCTTTACGGAGAGCTGGCAGAGAAACGATGGGCTGAATGATTTCCTTGTGTGCTGCTGCAATTCTGTGTCAGGTTCCCTGGTCAATTCCTGAAACTCGAGGCATTCACTCAGACACTTTTAAGATTGGGATATGCGGCAGGCAGGGGGACATAACTGGGGCAGCGCATATTGGGGAGGCTGTGCTGGAGGTTGGGGTTATCAACAAGAAGGCTTCCTCTCACTGTAGCAGTCAGTTTTCAGGAAACTTAGTTTAAAAGTTGGTGGTGGGGCAGAATGTCTTAAGTAAACTCAGCATTGTCCTGCTCCCTCATTAGAGGCAGGCGACTGGTGGTGAATTTAACCAGAGAGTCACAACACACATCAAGTGAGGGGAGAGGAAAGGGAGAGTTCTTCATGGCCACCTCAGCCAGTACAGGAACTAAACTCATGCTGTTGGTATCACTATGCATTGCAAGCCAACTGTCCAGCCAACTGAGCTAACTGGGGTCCTGGGTCCTCTGCCAGGTGGTTCCCTATTGCTTTGGGAAGTTGGAGGCCAGCTTAGAAAATCCCAGGCAGCCTCTTTAATTTGGTCTGTCTATCTCTTCCAACGAGGTGTGGTGTGCGCCAATCACAGATCCCAAAACCTTCCAGGCCAAGTCTGTCAGCTCCCTGGATGGGGCCCGAAAATTGACCCTTGAGAGTGTGTCATTGGCCAGCGCGTTGTGGCCCTGAATGTTGTCATTCCATCACCACACTGAGCACATAAATCTCACCGGAAAAGGCAATCTGTGCCATCTCTCCCATTCATTTCACAGCTTCAAATCAGAGCTAACAACTTGTATCTGAGCAGGAAGCAGCTGCTATGTAGCAGATCCATACTTGAGGAACATTGTCCGTTCTCCTGGGATATTAACAGAGCCATGCATTTAGTGTTTTATCTAATTTTCCATCAGATTACAGTCGGAAGACTATCTGTCAAATACTATTTTCATTCCCTGTGAACAGTAGAAGGAGGTTTCAGCTCTTTACAACATCATCAGAATGGAACAAGGGATAAGAAACAACACTGCATCAATCTGATTACGCTGCAGCATATGATTTTGATAAGGCCAGCATGTTTAAAGAATGAATCGCTAATCTGTTGTGTTCTATCACCTGTGTCAAAACTTTACAAAATGAGCCTTTCACAATCACAATCTGTTCAAGAGTTCTGCTGACAGCTGACCATTTCAGTTATACATGGGTTTTATCTGATTAAAGGTGTGAATTACACAGAATGTTGCAGCACTGAAACAGTCCATTCATCACAACACCTCCGTGCTGAGGTTTATACTCCATGAAATCTCCTCCCATTCAATTTGTCTCCTTTCAGCCATTCAACATATTTTTCTGTTCAGCCGCTTAGTTGGAAACAGCGTGAATGTTGCTGGAAAAAGAAACAAGTTGCCGAAGATGTTTTGTCCTACACACATCAGGACCAATGCAAGAATGCCAAATTTTTCAGCTGGTCACAACAATTTACACTGCAGGAGAAAAGGGTGCTGATTGATTGTTTATTCCTAAATCATAGTTTGGTTTAATAGTTGGCCTGGGATGAAATTCTGACCACATATTCATACGGTCACTATGACTACCTAGTTTCCACTCCACTACACCACTGACTCTGCCTCAGCTCATCTGCTGCTGAAATGCTCATCCGTATTTTTGTTACCTCCTGTTTGACTTTCAGTATTCCAATAATAGAAAGAGACAGAATATTTGTGAATTAGAACAAAGAACAATACAACACAGGAAAAGGCCCTCCAAGCCTGTGCCAAGCCTGTGCCAAGACATTTTGCCCTTCCATACTAAAACTGTCTTCACTTACAGGATCCATATCCCTCTATTCCCTTCCTATTCATGTATTTGTCCTGGTGCTTCTCAAACGCTGCTATTGTGTCTGCTTCCATCACCTCCTGTGGCAGCACATTCCATGCATTTACCACCCTTTGTGTGAAAAACCTGCCTCACACATCTCTTATAAACATCCCTGTGCACTTTGAATCTGTGTCCCCTAGTAATTGACCCCTCCACCCTGGAGAAAAAGCCTCATACTTGCCACACTATCCATGACATTCACAATCTTATGAACTTCTATCAGGTCGCCCCTCAACCTCCTGCGCTCCAATGAAAACAAACCCAGTCTGTCCAACCTTTCTTCATAGCTAAAATCCCCCATACCAGGCAATATCCTAGTAAACCTTTTCTGTGTGTTCTCCAAAGCGTTGAAAACAGATTGCAGTGCACTGCAGGACAGAGGGATCTGGGTGTCCTTGTACACGAAGACAAAACATTAACACGCAGGTCTGCCAAGCAATTGGAAGGCAAAGTGGAAAGCTCATCTTTATTGCAAAGGGTTTAGAACATAAAAGCAGGGCAGCCCTTTGTACAGTTCGACAGGGCATTAGTGAGGCTGTGTTTAGAGTACTTTGGACAACTTTGGTCACTTAAGAAGGGTTAGGCTTGGACTGGAAGCATTTCAGAAAAGGTTCACAAGGTTGGTTCCTGAGATGAAGGGGTTGTCTTATGAGGAAGGGGTGAACAAGTTGGGCTGATACTTATTAAAATGTAGGAGAATGAGTGGTGGCCTGACTGAAATCTGTAATGTTCTGAGGAGCCTTGACAGGGTAGATGCTGAAAGGATATTTCTATTTGTGGGATTATTGAGAACTAGGGGCATAATTTGAAGAAAGGGCCTCCAATCGCTGAGGAAGAATTTCTCCATTCAGAGGCTCATTAGTCTTTTGAATTCTCTTCCCCAGCAAGTAGTGGGGGTTGGGTCTTGAAATATACTCAATGCTACGTCAGACAGATTTTTGATCGATAAGGGAGTCAAAGGAGGACAAATAAGAAAGCGAAGTTGAGGCTCCAATCAGAGGTGAGACATGATTTGATTGACTGGTGAGGCAGACTCAAGAGACTGAATGGCCTACATCTGCTCAGAACTTTTTAAAATTCATTCACTCAGGGATGTCAGTGTCACCGGTTACATTTATTGCCCACTTCTGATGAGGAATCACATCAGACTCGAAACATGAACTCTGTTTCTCTCTCTACAGAGGCTGCCAGACCTGCTGAGTTTCTTCAACAGTCTTTGTGTCTGTTGCCCATTGCCAACTGCCCCTGAGAAGGCGGTGGTGAACTGCCTTCTTCTGGAGGTTGACCCATAGCACATTTGACCATAAGAAATAGGAACTCAAGTAGGCCATTCGGCCCCTCAAGGCTGCTATGCCATTCAATAGGACCATGGCTGATCTGGCATTCTCCACTTCCACATTCCTGCATTTTCCCTGTAACTCTTGATTCCCCGACTGATCAAGGATCTATCTATCTCAGCCTTAAACATACGAAAGGACTCTGCCCCTCACAGCTTTCTGTGGCAAAGAGTTCCAAATACTCAAAACCCTCTGGGAGAAGTAATTCCTCCTCATCTCAGTCATAAATTGGTGCCCCTTTATTCTGAGACTATGCCCTCTGGTCCTAAACTCTTCCATGAGAGGAAACATCCTCTCACCATTTATTCTATCAACCAATTCTCTATTCAAGTTGAAGTACTACCTCCATCACTGGCTCTTATGAATTAATATTTGTGAGGAACCTTGTCGAACACCTTCTGGGAGTCCATATACAACACATCTAGAGGTTCCCCTCTATCCACTCTAGTTGAGGGTTCCTCAAAAGAACTCTAATACATTAATCAATTGCATTTCCATGAAGCCATGATGACTCTGCTTGATAAGATTATGATTTTCCAAACGTTCTGCTGCTACACCTTTAAAATTTAATTCCAATACTGTCCATCAATAGATGTTGGGCTAATCGGCCTGTTTTTTTTGTTTCCCGCCCTTTTTGAAGAAGACTGTCACATTAGCAGTTTTCCAATACTCTGGTGCTTCTTC
Organism: Ginglymostoma cirratum; assembly: GCA_024137785.1. Lineage (NCBI taxonomy): Eukaryota > Metazoa > Chordata > Chondrichthyes > Orectolobiformes > Ginglymostomatidae > Ginglymostoma > Ginglymostoma cirratum. The sequence goes on along the minus strand of JAHRHZ010000064.1, from coordinate 3,827,857 downwards.
AGAATTCAATGATTTTTGGAAAATTACAACCAATGTATCCACTGTCTCTGTAGCCACCTCTTTTGGGATCCTAGGATGCAAGCCACCTGGGTCTTATCTGCCTTTATGTCCATTAGTTTGTCTAATACTACATCTTTAGTGATGGTGATGATGCTTAATACCTCACTCCCCACCTTGGTATTCTTCAGTACTAATGGAATGTTCAACGTATCATTCACTGTAAAGGCTGATGCAAAATATCTGTTTAAATCCTCACTGTTCCCCAAAATCACCTCCCCAGGTTCATTTTCTAAGTGTCCATGTTCACTTTGACCTCTCGCTTCTTAATACATTTAAAGAAGATCTTACTGTCCAGTTTTTGTGATTCCATTCACATTTGCAGGAATGTTGTGATCTCATAAGTATCACAGTAAAGATCATTAAGGTATGGAACACACTAGCTAAAAGGATTGTGGCTTCAGATTCCTCTAAACTTTCAAATGGCAATCATACTTAAGGAAGTCAATTTTTCACGGTTATGGGAAGTAAGGTAGGGTGTGGGAGTAAATTAGTCAGTTCCTGCACAAGGAGCCAAATGGTTTCTTTCTGTGCTGTAGGACTCTATGATTCTGTACGATCAACAAATAAACCATAATGAGCACAGGGTTGTACAGCATTATATTGAACCTGCAGCATAGATTCAGATCAATCAAGCCCCCATGCTTTCTGCACTGTTTCTAATTCAGGAGTAATTAAATTGTTCAAGGTTCGAGCCGACTATTTTTTATCTTTTGCTTTTGCTTCCATGTCTGTTGGTCAGCTATTTTGGAGATCAGTTTGACAGTTTTAGCCAACGCTGGACAAATAGACTTGAGAGAGCAATGCAATTCAGTCTGAAAATGTCCCAGCGACCACCAGGAGCTGGTCTTTCTTATGCACACAGACTGTGAACATTGCCCTTAAAGTGGCTGCAATAGGAAAGAGACCATCACCCACTGTCTCCTGGAATGTGTCAGAGGTGGTCTGGGAAGACAGGCAGTGTGGCTTGTATTCATTGGGGTTGGGAAGAATGAGAGGTGACCTTATGGAAACATTCAAGATTCTCAGAACAGATGTGGAAAGTTTGTTTTCCTTTGTGAGAGAGTCTGGGACCAAAGAATGTCATCTCAGAATGGGAAGTTGCGTATTTAAAACTGAGATAGGGAGGAAATTGCTTTCTCAGAGGGCAATGAATCTGTGGAATTCTTTATTGCAGAGGGCTGTCAAGGTGGGATGTTCAGTACTGGGGGAGGTGATAGCCTCGTGGTATTATCGTTGGACTGTTAATCCAGAGACCCAGATAATGTTCTGAGGACCTGGATGCAAATCCTGCCGCGGCAGATGGTGGAATTTGAATTCAATAAAATATCTGGAATTAAGAATCTAATGATGACTGTGAATCAATTGTCAGGAAAAACCCATCTGCTTCACTAATGCCCTTTAGGACATCTTTACCTGGTCTGGCCTACATGTGACTCCAGGCCCACAGTAATGTGGTTGACTCTGAACTGCCCTCTAGGCAATTAGGGATGGGCAATAAATGCTGCCTAGCCAGTGATGCCTTCAACCTATTAATGAATAAAAAGAGTAAAAGTACATTAAAATAGTCAGACTTTTTAATCGGTAAAGGGATCAAGGATAATGGGGAAAAGGCAGGAAAGTGGACTCATTATTCATTCACAGGATGAGGTCAACACTGACTGGGCAAGCATTTATTGCCCAGGCTGCAGTTAAGAGTCAGCCACATTGCTGTGGGTCTGGAGTCACATGGAGACCAGACCAAGTAAGGAAGGCAGTTTCCTTCCCTAAAGGACATTAGTGAACAAGATGGTTTTTTCCAACAATCGACAATGAAATCATGGAGCTGAGGATTGTCAGATCAGCCGTGATCTCATTGAATGGTCGAGCAGTCTTGATGGGCTGAATGGCCTACATCTGCTCCTAAGTTTCATGGTCTCATGGTCCTTATGGTTAGTGCCAGCACTAAGATCACCTGTTTCCAGATCTGTAACATCTCTTCACTTTGCCCTTGTTCTAGCTCTAGGCTTGTGTTGCAATTCCACTGTCTATAAACAAAACCAGAAATTGCTGGAGAAATTCAGTAGGTCTCACTGTGGAGAGAGAAACAGAGTTAACATTTCAAGCCCAATATGTCTCTTCTTCACAACACACTATGAATCTGTGTTCATCCAAAACTGAGTCTTAACCCACAGCATGTCTCATTCACCCCCCATGCTGACTGACCTATACAGAAGGGTTCTCAGTTAAGCAGTGACTTGTTTACAAGTCACTCCCTATCTCTATCAACTCCTTCAGCTTCACAATCCTCTGAGGTGTCTGCATTCCTCTCAGTTCAACTTCTCGTAGCATCCCCAATTTCAACTGCTAAAGTTGGTTAAGCTTTAATAAGCCTGGGCTCCAAGCTCTGGAATTCCCCGACTAAACCTCTCTAACTCACTTCCCTCCTTTAACAAAGAGTAAAGAGCAAAGAACAGTCCAACACAGAAATGGGCCCTTCAGCCCACCAAGCTAGTACTGAAACATGACACCTTTCTAAACTAGAGATAAAAGGTACTGCAGATGCTGGAGAATCCGAGATAACAAGCATGGGGCTGGATGAACACAGCAGGTCAAGCAGCATCATAGGAGCAGGAAAACTTGACGTTTCGGGCCTAAACCCTTCATCAGAAATGGGGGAGGGGAAGAGGGTTCTGAAATAAATAGGGAGAGAGGGGGAGGCGGATAGAGGATGGATAGAGGAGAGGATAGGTGGAGAGGAGGCAGACAAGTATGAGAGAGTTCCCACTGCAACTCTCTCATATTTGTCTGCCTCCTCTCCACCTATCCTCTCCTCTATCCATCCTCTATCCGCCTCCCCCCCTGTCTCCCTATTTATTTCAGAACCCTCTTCCCTTCCCCCATTTCTGATGAAGGGTTTAGGCCCGAAACGTCAAGTTTTCCTGCTCCTATGATGCTGCTTGACCTGCTGTGTTCATCCAGCCCCATGCTTGTTATCTCACCTTTCTAAACTAAAAACCTTTTGCCTTTACTTGGTCAGTATCCTTTTATTCCCTGCCTATTCATGTATCTGCCAAGATGCTTCTTAAATGTTGCTATTGTGTCAGTTTATTCCACCTAAAACCTCTGCTTAAAAAAATTTGCCTCCCACATTTTCTTTAAACATTTCCCTCTTTACTTTAAACTTACGTCCCCTAGTAAGAGACATTTCTATCCTAAGAAAGAGACTCCAATTGTCCATTCTGTCTGTTCCTCTAATAATTTCATAAACTTCTATAAGGTCACCCCATAGCCTTCAAATTTATTTGAGAACAAACCAAGTTTGTCCAATCTCTCCTGTTATGAAGTTGGGTGGAGTACTTGTGGATTGGGAGGCAGGAAGTTAGAATTTGGTGTTTGTAAAGTGCTAGGGGAAAAGGACTGTGTGGCCCATTTAAAAAATGATGGGCTTTTTCTGGGCTTAGAGAAATAAGAAGGATGTCTGTGAACAGCGGCCAAGACAACATGGTTGAATTTAGCCAATCAATTTGAACCGGGCACTTCGATACCAAAAACCAATTAAATTTAAATCTGATGGTTTTGACAACATAGGACCAATCCTATTGTAAGAAATTGATATGTCAACAAGGGTATGAAAGAAGAGGGTACTTGAACAAAGACAGGAGAGCTAACTGCCATCCGCCAGAGTTAACAGCCCTCAGCTCTCAAGAGAGAATTGCTGGATCTCACAGACTCCTCTATGTCTTACAGAAAGCACCATCGAAATAATGACAGTACCAATGGCACCGCTAGTGAATATTCCTGACAGAAGAATCAATGCAGAAGGCACAGAACATTCTGGAAGACATATAACCAGCTGTGGTTTTGAGAGACTAAATTCTACTTTTTTATTGTATATGAGTGATATAAAGTTCTGAGGAAGGGTCACCGGATCCGAAACATTAACTCTGATGGTCTCTTCACAGATGCTGCCAGACCTGCTGAGCTTTTCCAGCTACTTCTGTTTTTGTTCCTGATTTACAGCATCCGTAGTTCTTTCAGTTTTTATATACTATTGGAATTTTGCTTTATTTGGGAATGGTTAGTAGTTAGAAAAGATTTATTCAGTTTGTTAATAGTTTAGTTAATTTGTTCACTGCTAGAGTTAGATAAATAAATTGTTACTTGTTGATTGTAAAGTGCGTGTTGGGGATTTATTTTATTTAATCACTGGAAGCTGATGAAAGGCAGGTTACACCACTTTTCACACCTGTTTTACAGATTATAGGGTGAGGTGCTCCTCCTTGGGTGTTTCGGTTTTAGTTCTTGGGGGGACATGTCAACCTCTGCTTTATAACAAACCCCATCGCTAATACCCTCCAATTCAGACAACATCTCAGTAAACCTTTTCTGTGCCCTCTCCAAAACCTCCACATCCTTCTGGTAGTGTGGTGAACTGTATGCACCTCTAAGATGCACTTTAAAAACCTCCTTATAAACCAAGTCGGCAGACCCAGTATGTGAATTAGTGTCATGTTTTGTTTTATAATGCTTCTGTAAAATGACTTGGGGCATTTCATTATGTTAAATGCATTATCTATTATTACATTGTTGTTACTGTCTAGTGTTTGTGATAATTACCGTTTGTGTTTCGGTGTTAGCTAAAACAGCAAAATAATCTAAAAGCTAAACACAATCTGCAACAAAATGACTCAGAGATACTGGAACATAAACGTCAGAGAGAAAGCTTAGCAATTCAAGCAACATCAGCACCGGGGAGGAGCTAACTAGTGAATAGCTGCAAGTGTTCCTTCATTCCCCAGAGCAGGGACCAGACTGAGGTCTATTTCTGTGGGTTTAGTAAATAGAAGCACAGCAGGGCAGCTCAGTCCTGTTGACTGCACATCCTGCACCATGTGGAAATTCCAGATGCTTCCCAAGTACTGGACGACACAGGTACAGGAATTAGCATCAGTTGGAGGAGCTTGATCACACGGGGCTCAACAACGAGAGTGCTACCCACCAGGCTGCAGCTGACACCTGCAAACACTGTCGCACAGACTTTCAGACTTTGCAGAGACGCGTTGTTTACTGAAGGCTGCCTCCTCACAGCCTCGTCAGCCCCAGTGCTGGAGAGTGAGCGTCACAGCCGCACTATTGAGGGGGCTGCTGCAGGACAGACAGAGCACATCCAAAGCAGAGCATTGACTGTCTGCCAGTTCATTTCTGAATGTATCCGGGACGGGCTACGTATTGAGCTAAACCTTATGCAGGCTTTGCTTTGCTTACCACAGAGATATACATAAATGTAGGTGTGAAGCGCCTGCCACTGAACAAAAATTAATTTCAGACATAATTTTAGAGGAATGTCATTGCCCAGCGACAGCCTATTGACTCTTCACCTAAACTCATCTCTTAGGTTCCAACTCAGCTGCTTTCTCAATCAGACTTTTGCAACACAAAATGCTTCTCATTCTACTATTTTCTCAAAGCTGCAGGGTCACACTCAGACACGGCTCAAACTACAATACGGTTCACACTAAGGTACAAGTTCACACTAAGGTACAGCTCAAACTAAGGTACAGCTCAAACTAAGGTACAGGTCACACTATCATACAGGTCACATTAAGATACAGTTCACATTAAGATATGGTTCACACTAAGATATGGTTCAAATAAGATACAGCTCATTCTAAGATAAAGTTCACACTAAGATACAGTTCACACTAAGATACAGTTCATGCTAAGACACAGTTCACACTCAGATACAGTTCACACTGAGATACGGTTCACAATAAGATACAGTTCATGCTAAGATACAGTTCACACTCAGATACAGTTCACACTAAGATACAGTTCATGCTAAGATACAGTTCACACCCAGATATGGTTCACATTAAGGTATAGTTCACATGAGAGGAATTGATACAGATGAAGGTACAGTTCCATAGACACTGTGAAACTTTCCAGTGACCCTCTCCTAGTTTTCATCTGTTAATTATAAAAACTGACCTTTGGTGACCATTCTACAACAATTTGTTAAAAGCCCAGACATCCATTGTTTTATATATTATGTATTTGGGGTTGTGGCTTTAAATTTAAGCTGAATGGACATAGGAACATTGGAGCAGGAAGAGGCCATTCAACCCCTTTGGCCATTCTTGATCATGGCTGGTCAACTGACTCAACACCATATTCCTGTGTTATCTCCATATCCGTTGATGTTGTATGGGCTGGAGGGAGGGCTCGTGTGACATGTTCTGCAGTCTGCCTGACACCTGGGTGGTCTGAGATCAAAGGAGGCTCAGATTGTTTTCCTGAGGAGATGGTGCAAACTGGTTCCACATGGAGATAACGGCAGCAGAGCCTGAGTTTAACATTAGTAGACACTGAGTTTGCTAAACTCCCAGAAAGATGTAGTTGGCAGTGGGTAATAAACAGCTGTGCTATCAACTATGTAAATAGGTAAGGGGGCTGAAGAAGCCTTTTTTTGAGATCAGGTTACACACTCACTTACAAGTCAATGAACATTGCAGATAGAGAGCAGAGATTAGTTATGGTCAACAGAAAGAAAATCCTGTTTAGCATTGTAGAGCCCCACAGCTGGATGTGTGAGGGAGACAGTTTGTAGTCCAGAGATCACATCCTGCAGCTATCTAAGTACTTAAAGAGATTCATAGGATCCCAACAGTGTGGAAGCAGGCCATTTGGCCCATCAAGTCTACACCAGACCTCTGAAGAGCATCCCACACTGCCCTATTCCTGTAACTCTGGACAATTTAACATGGCCAATCCACTTGATCTGCACAGCTTTGTGGACTGTGGGAGGAAACTAGAGCACCCAGAGAAACCCCCTGCAGTCACAGGGAGAATGCGTAAACTCCAAACAGGCAGTCATCTGAGGGTGGAATCAAAACCAGGTCTCCGGCGGTGTGAGGCAGCAGTGTTAACCACCGAGCCACCATGATTGATCCTGGAATGGGCAAGCTGGGGAAGAATCATTGGATCAAACATGACTGCTGGTGGTAGGTTTAAGCGAGTCTTTGAAAAGTGAGGAAATTAGCTTGAGATGGTCACTTGAAGTTACTACCCAGTGATGGAAGGGGATATGGGAGGCTGGGAGCAGTTGTGGGCTGTTTTCTAAATGACTATAATTCCACGAAAAGTGTGAAGCGCGATAAGTGTATAAGAGAGTGTTCTTTTCTGCAGTTTAAATCAGAATTTGCCCACAATCAGAAAACAGTGTTCAGTCAAATAGTGCTTCCTTAGTCATTTTTTTAGTCATTAAAGGCTTCAAAACATGACATCTTAACCCCTCATTCCTTCAAGGTCAGAAATGACACGACACCAGGTTATAGTCCAACAAGTTTATTGGAAATCACAAGCTTTCAGGGCACTGCTCCTTCGTCAGGCCTGATGAAGGAGCGAGACTCCGAAAGCTGTGATTTCAAATAAACCTGTTGGACAAGAACCTGGTGTGGTGTGACTTCTGACTTTGTCCACCCCAGTCTAACACCGACACTTGCACATCACATCATTCCTTCAGCTAACAACTGCAGGTTTCTGTTTCTTATCAAAAAACTTTGGTCTTGATGGAGGTCATGAAAAAGAAACAAGCTTTATTCAGCCAAAGCAGTAGAAGGCACAGATTTCGGAAGTGAAACCAGCTTCACGAGCTGTTCAATGGTAGTTGTGGTCAACAGGCGAGTGCATCAAAGCTGCAAAATTTCCAGCAGCAATAGCAGAACCAGAGGCATGTTTATCTGAAAGGAAACCAACTTTTTTCACCAAGTGAGTCAAACATGACCTGGTTTTGTGGTTCTTCTCTTGCTGCAAATGCACAACGTCTGAAAATAAACTGTTGATTTTCTGAATACAGGGCCGCAGCTACAAAACAGTATCAATGCTAAATTTCAGCTCACGGTCATTTTTTGAAATGTCGTACATGGGATGTGGGTGTCGCTGCTGGCTAGGTCAGCATTTATTCCCCATCCCTAATAGCCCCGAAAGCAGGTAAGAGTCATCTACATTGCTGTCAGTCTGGACTGAGTAAGGACGGCAGATTTCTCTAAAAGGCATTAATGAACTAGATGGTATTTTATGACAACCAACAGAGGTCTTACATTGTCATAATCTGATTGCGAGTAGCACAGTGGCTCAGTAGTTAATGCTGCTGCCTCACAGCTCCAGGAACCCAGGTTTGATCCCAGTGTCAGACAACTGTCCATGTGGAGTTTATGCGTTGTCCCCGTGTCTGCATGGGTTTCTCCCATGGTCCAAAGATGCGCAGGTTAGCTGGACTGGCCATGCTAAATAGTCTGTAGTGTCCAGGGATGTGCAGGCTAGGTGGATTAAGCCATAGGAAATGCGCGGTTCTAGGGATAGGGTAGGGAGGTGGTTATGGATTCTACACTGATGGGGAGGGTCCATGATCACTGTTGCCTAATACAGGCTGTTGACTGTCAACAATTTTCAGAAACTATTGAGTTTGTTAAGAAGCTGCAGTTTAGATACTGTACACTATTCAATTAGTCAAAGAGTGGGATCGTGGATAGTGAGGAAGGTTTCAAAGGATTCAGCAGGACATCAATTGGTTGGAAAGTTGGGTGGAGAAATGGCAGATGGAGTTTAATCTGGATAAGTGTGAACTGATGCATTTTGGGAGCTAGAGGAAAGTGTACAGTAAATGGCAGGAGCACTGATATACAGAGGGATTTTGGGTCCCTGAAGGTGCCAAAGAAGGCATACAGCGTGCTTGCCTTCATCAGTCGAGCCATTGAGTATGAAAGTTGGCAAGTCATGTTGCAGACGCAAAACTGTATAGCTAAGCCACAATCAAAGTACTGTGCACAGTTCTGGTCACCATACTATAGGAAGGGCGAGGAGGCTTTGGAGAGGGCGTCGAAGATGTTTACCAGGAGGTTGCCTGGATTGGAGTGTATGAGCAATAAGGAGAGGTTGGACAAACTTGCGTTTGTTTCATTAGAGCATTGGTAGCTGAGTGGCAACCTGATAGAAATCTATAAAATTATGAAGGGCATGGATAGGGTGGTTTTTCAGAGTATTTTTCCCAGGATCGAAATGTCAAACACAAGGGGCACGGGTTTAAAGGAGATGTGCAAGGATGACCACTATCCCCTTGACCACTTCCATTTGAAGGTTAGTTTTCATTCCTTCAAAGACCAAAACCTCCTTATTTTCCTGAACAATACATTGATAATAGGAACCAGATAAATAGTTGATGCTAATTCATCGAACATCATGACCTCAGTGATTCTTCTAAGTTTTACTACTTTTCCTTTAGCTTTCATTTGCTAAAGATTTATTTAAATTTGTAGAAGGTGAGTTACAGCCATAACACTCAATGTACACAGAAAATATTAAATGTAGAATACTAAAGGGATTCAGCTTTAAAAAGGACCCTGATTTTGAACACTGGGTACTCCTGGTGATTGGGTGCTGAGTGAAGGCTGTATCACCTGCTGCTTCTCCAGGACTCTCTAATTGTCCTTAATGTGTTCTATACAGAAAACGATACAAAATAGGAAAAAGACTAGCAGGAATGTTGACTTTTCGGGTTGGGAGCCTCCTTCATTTTCTGAAGAAGGGTCCCAAACCGAAACATCAGCTTTCCTGCTCTTCTCATGCTGCCTGACCTGTTGTGTTTCTCCAGCTCCACACTGTGTTATCTCTGATTCCAGCATCTGCAGTTCTTACTATCTCTGAGGAAAAAGCATATGCCGTTCAGCCCCTCAAGCCTGCTCTGCTATTCAATGAGGTCATGGCTGATCTGACATTCCTCACATCCACTGTCCTGCCTTCCCTCATAACCCTTGATTCCCCGTCTGGTCAACAATCTGTGCGTCTCAACCTGCCATACACACAAGGACTCTGCCCCCGCGGCTGTCTATGGGTAAGGAGTTCCAAAGACTCATAACATTCCGAAAAAAAAAAATTCACCCTCATTGCAGGCTTAAATTGATGCCCCTTAGCCCTATAGCAAAGATGGTGGAGGAGTAGGGGAGCTGAGCACTGGGCTCATCTACTCCCATTGGCTTTCTTTCCGCTTTTCCCTTCTTCTTTTTACTTTCGTTCTTTTTCTTTCTTTTTCAATTTTGCTTTTTTTAAAAAGTCTGGACAATAAAGGGTGAAGGGTTCTTTTCTATTCTTTACTCTGAGACCATGCCCTCTGTTCTCAGTAATCCTGTAATCTCACCATTTGCACCACGACAGATTCCTCACTGAATGCAGCTCTCTGGTTCTCTCTGCCTCTCTCTGAGTCTCGATCACATTCCATTCTCTGTCTCTGCTCTGCTGATGCCACATCAATGTTACACTGCCCTCATCAATATAAACATTTCCCGCCATGCAACACTATCTTCCTGTCTCATGTCCACTCAGGATGGTCTGGAACTAATCGAGATGGACTTGAGGAAGCTGATCTGTTAACAGAGTCGATCTCAAGTTGCCAACTTCCCAGGATTGGCCTGGAATCCCCGGGAATTAAAGATCAATCTCCAAGGGACTGCGACTCTGGAGAAAAATCACATTAAAACGTTTAAAAAGGCCCAGACCCAAAACGTCAGCTTTCCTGCTCCTCCGATGCTGCTTGGCTTGCTGCGTTCATCCAGCTCTACACCTTGTTATCTAAAAAATTTGTGGGTTTTTTTTGTCATTTTTAAAAAAAAAATTCTCTTTACCAGGTATGAAAATATCAACAATGGAAGAAAACAGCTATTTGGCTGGCAGTCAAGTATCATTCAATTGGGTAATAAGTTGGTCCCTTTGCTTTCTGGTTGGCTTATTAAGACAAAGTGAAACCAAGATGGGCATGTTGGTCGACCAATGGCTCAGCCGGGGGCAGGTCATGTGACAAGAACTCCCAGTTGGCAAAGACAAATCAGTCTCACAGCTCTACACTGCAGCTCCATCTCGCAACGAGCTCCAGACACATTTCAGACTGGGTTTCCATCTGCTCTATTCTAACTCCCGGCTCCTGTGCACACTGACTCTCCACTGCACTGGAATGACATGCACCCATGGTGCAGATACTATGGCAGACCATCTGCCTCCCCCTTTGACCTGAACCTCAAGAAGACAGCCCTCCACCCTCATTCTCGAAATCTTTCACCGGTTTATGGATGCCGCTGGCAGGGCCAGCATTTATTGCCCGTCCCTCGTTTCCCCTTGAGAAAGTGGTGGTGAGCTGACTTCTTGAACCGCTACGGTCCATGTGCTGTATGTCGACCCATAATGCCTCCGGGAGGGATTTCCAGAATTGTGACCCAGTGATGGCGAAGGAACAGCGATATATTTCTAAGTCAGTATATTGTGTGGTTCGGAGGGATAGGTGATGCTCCTATGTATCCAAAGCCCTTGTCCTTCCACATGTTAGTGGTTATGGGTTTGGAAGGTGCTGCCAAGGGAGTATTGGTGGATTTCTGCAGTGCATCTTGTAAATGGTACACACTGCTGCTACTAAGCATCAGTGGTGCAGTGAGTGCATGGTTAGTGTGGTGGGTAGGGTGCATATCAACCCTAGTTAGTGTGGAACTTCTTGAGTGCTGTTGGAGCCGCACCCATCCAGGCACGTGGGGAGTATTCCATCACACTCCTGACTTGTGCCTTGCCATTTCAAAATAAGGCCTACAGCTTGGATTGATGAGATCTTTCTGGTCAATCAGGTGCATTGGTTACTGATCATCCTGCTGCGCCATTCAAGGAACAGAAGACTTTATACTTCCAATACACCTTTCATAAACGCAGTACATCTCACAGCGAGTTACAGCTGATGAAATATTTTTTGAAGGAAAGTCACAGTCAGTTTACAAGCAACAACATCACCCAACTAACATAATGTCTAACTCTTATTTTCTTTTTTTCTCAGTTGAGGGATAAATATTAGTCAAGACACAAGAAAGAAATCTTCTCTCTTTAAGTAGTCACTGTGTATTCAGTTGTGACGGCAGGTTCGACTCACCTGAAGGTGGATCTTCTGGTAATTGTGCAGGACTGTCACATCACACAGTGACAGCGTGAACAAGTATAATCATTAAAGGAAGCAAGGAACTAGTCTTCATGGGAATGCACCAACTGCAGCCATTGTGTCAAATAGCTGTACAGCACGGAAACAGACCCTTCGGTCGAACTGATCCATGCTGCCCAGATATCCTAAGTTATCTAGTCCCATTTCCCACTATTTAGCCCATGTCCCTCTAAGCCCTTCCTGTTCACGTACCCATCCAGATGCCTTTTAAACGTTGTAATTGTACCAGCCTCCGTCACTTCCTCTGGCAGCTCATTCCATACACACACCACCCTCTGCGTGAAAAAGTTGCCCCGTAGGCCCCCTTTTTATGTTTCCCATCTCACCTTAAATCTATGCCCGTCTAGTTTTGGACTCCCCTACCCTGGGAAAAAAGACCTAGACTATTTACCCTATCCGTGCCCCTAATGATTTTATAAACCTCTATAAGGTCACCCCTCAGCCTCCAATGTTCGAGGGAAAATAGCCCCGGCCTATTCAGCCTCACCCAATAGTTCAAATCCTTCAATCCCGGCAACATCTTTGTAAATATTTTCTGCACTCTTTCAAGTTTAACAACATCTCTCCTTTAGTAAGGAGACTAGAACTGCACATAGTATTCCAAATGTGGCTGAACCAATGTCCTGTACAGCCGTAACACACGCTCCCAACTCCTATACTCAATGCATTTACTAATAAAGGCACGTGTACCAAATGCCTTCTTCACTACACTACCTGAGACTCCACTTTCAGGGAACTATGAACCTGCAGCCCAAGGTCTCTTTGTTCAGCAACACTCCCCAGGGCCCTATAATTAACCGTATAAGTCCTGCGCTGATATGCCCCACCAAAATGCAACCCCACACATTTATCTAAATTAAACTCCATCTGCCACTCCTTGGCCCATTGGCCTATCTGATCAAGGTCCCGTTGTACTCTGAGATAACCTTCTTCACTTAGAATCCCTACAGTGTGGAAACAGGCCTTTCAGCCCATCAAGTCCACAGTGACTCCCAGAGCATCCCACCCAGACCCATCTCCCTGTAACCCACCTACTCTACACATTCCTGAACACTATGGGCAATTTAGTATGTCCAATCCACCTAGCCTGCACATCTTTGCACTGTGGCAGGAAACCCATGTGGACATGGGGAGAATGTGCAAACTCCACACAGACTGTTGCCTGAGGGTGGAATTGAACCCAGGCCCCTGGGGCTGTGAGGCAGCAGTGCCATTCTCTTGAGAAGCCTGGCCTCTCTCTGTCAGCCGTGCTCCTCATCCTCCAAACAGCTCAGAAAAAGGAACTCACAGAGACCTGGGGTGAAAACAAACATTGGCATAAAGGCGCAGAATGAAAATGAAACCAATGGGAAGATGGCCAAGATGTCTTAATCTTGTGGCTGACTCCGTTGGCTTATCATTGGCCAGGCAACGTGACTTGTACATCACAGGGATGTGAGTTTGAAATTACTGTGTCACAGAAGGGCACTGGGAAACAGCACATGATTTAACTGAATTGAGGAACCCCTAAGAGTAACTGCCAATCCAGCTACACAGGCCTCATGCAAGCAATGATCGGCACACAGCCCACGCCTCCTGCAACTCAGACTTGCACAGGAAGAACTGCGCAGAGAGGTTCTTCAGTGGCTTGTTGGCAATCATCCTGCTCACATCGCTAAAGTACATGTCACAATGATTGATGGGGCAGAAGTTGGAAGAACTTAAGTTTCTATCCACATTCGGAAAAACAAAGGCGCCAAAGAGTGGACAAGATAAAAATGCAACACATGCTCCACTCCTTAACATCAGATGCATATAAATTTGTCCTGATTAGGTAGCCTTTCATTTTTAAAAGTTCTGAAGCTTAAGTGCTTGGTCTTCTGTTCAGGCTACTCTTGAGATAATTTTATGACCTGTTTGGTTCAGTTTGCTGCATTCTCACTGTTAGACAAGGTCTGGTGGGTTTATGTCCCATGTAGAGACTCAATGGCCTGTGCTATTACACCGGGGTAGTGTTGCATTATGAGAGATTTGACTATTCGTGTAAAGAAAGGTCTTTAGTTTCAACAGTATAAACTTGCATAATCTTAAAATAGTTAAAAATGCTTTGGTTGTGATGTCAGAAACATTATCTGAGCATAGCAAGATCCCACAATGGCACAAGTGACCTGCTGAGATTCCTGGATTATCTGTTTTAAATGATGCTATTTGACTGATTAATCATAGCCTTGGCACCAGGGAGAATGCCCCTGTTCTGGTTTTGGGAAGAGAGGCTATGTCTACCTGAAAGAACAGACCAGATCTCAGTCTAACCCGCTGAGTGATGGATGAGACTTCTGACAGTACAACACTCCCTCAGTACTGGGGTAATAGGAACTGCAGATGCTGGAGAATCTGAGATAACAAGGTGTAGAGCTGGATGAACACAGCAGGCCAAGCAGCATCAGAGGAGCAGGAAGGCTGCCGTTTCGGAGAAGGGCCTAGGCAGCTTTCCTGCTCCTCTGATGCTGCTTGGCCTGCTGTGTTCATCCAGCTCTACACCTTGTTATCTCACTCCCTCAGTACTGCCCACCAAGATTAGAAATCAGGATGTTAAGACCGAATAAGGAAATGGTAGGGTGATAGAGCAGTCTGTCCGATCAGAATGAGTATGGTTTTGTCTGACAGGGCTCCTGCAAAGTACCTTGGGAAATTTTGCTTTGTTAAAGGTGCTATAGAAAAGCCTGTTGTTGTTGAACCAACTGCCAGGAAAGCAGCTGCAGTGAAAGATCCAAACGCCTTTCTGATGTGAGGAGATGAAGACAGATGGGGAGGGAGGTGACGATCAAGCTACTTCTGTTCACATATGTCTCCTGTGCCAATCTACGCTTAAACCCACATCCAGAGACACACAAGACAAGCACAATACTCCACTCTTTCTGGACTTTGTCCATTCCCCGGAACAGTGCATTGGCCTGAAGCTGGGACACGAGGCATCATACTGTATGAGGCATAGCTGACGAAGAGGTACTCCTACTCTGGACCGTCTGCTGGTGGCATGCACTGGAAGGTTTTACAATTTGATATTCATCCTGTTTGGTTATATTATAATGTACTTTCCTTGACCATTGAGGCCTGGAGTGAGACTTGAACCTAGACCTTCTGGCTCAGAGGCAGAGACACTACCCAATGTATCAGGAGACCTCCCTCTGCCAACCTACGGCCTAATCAAAAGCTGACACTTGCACAATTCTGAGGCTCTTTCGTTTGCAAAACTAAGGTAGTTGTGCATCATAACAGAATAGGCGTCGGTTTCTCTAGAATTTAGAAGGTTGAGGGGTGATCTGATCAAAATCTTGAAGATATTAACAGGAAATGAGAGGCTAGATAAAGATAAACTATTTCCACTGATTGGGGATTCTAGAACTGAGGGCATAGTCTAAGAATTAGGGTCAGATCATTCAGGAGAGAAGTTAGGAAGCATTTCTACGCACAAAGGGTTGTAGAGGTTTGGAACTCGTTTCCACAAACAGCAATGGATGCAGTATTGGTTGATAATTTTAAATCTGAGATGGATACATTTTTGTATTAAGCAAAGGAATTAAGGGCCAAAGGCAGGAATATGAAGTTCGGCTAAGATCGGCCATGATCTCATTGAATGGTGGAACAGATTCGAAGAGCTGAATGGCCTACTCCTGTTCCTACATCCCTATAAATTTCACGCTATGTCCCAGTAGAAACAATTGGGGAATTAGAGATAGGATATATTTCAGTTCTACAGCACATGTCTTCATGATAAATGACTGTTTTACAGCTTTAAGTCCATTCTACAGGAGTTCAAAGTTGAGTATTTGCTCAGGAGTCCAGGGTCAGACACACGAGTGATAAATCCCGACCAGCAGGAGCTGGAATTGAGTGATTAGAGCCTCAAAGCTGGGAACGTAGCCTTGGGAGGGGTTACGGCTGCTGGACTGGGTTTAGAGGATCTTGTGAAGGCACTGCTGGGTCAACTTTAGCAGGTGCCTGGTACAGGCTTTGAGGTGCCTGCTGTATAGTATCCAGGTTTCTAAAATAAATAAGCCTGTGGGGTCCCTGCTCCCAGTAATCCATGACTGCGGTCTCGGTTTTCAGAATTGAGGAGATGGGTTTGAAAGGGGGACAGTAAATGCATGGAAGATTATTTTCAGTGAATTCCATCCACCTTTCACGACCTCTATCATCTCTCTACTCAGTGGCATGGGTATCATCCCCAAATCTGATTTGACAAGAGGAGGCCATTCGGGCATCCAGCATGTGCTGTCATTCAATGAGAATTGACCTGTGTCTACTGTACGTGGCTTAGTGTGAAGCATTCTCTTCCCTCTGAGTCACAAAGTTTCAGGATCAAAGCCCGCCTCCAGATCTTGTACAAAACATCAAGGCTGACACCCACCCCCCACCTCCCCCCCTCCTCAAGCCCCTACCCAGGGCAGTACTGAAGAAATTCTGCACGGTCAGAGCTGCTATCTTTCAGATGGAGAGTGAAATAAAGGCCTCATCCCAAAGTGCCTGTTGGTCTAAAACATTGTGTGGCTTCTGTTACAGAGTAGGTCAGGGGAGTTGTCAGTGGTGTGCCAGCTGATATTTACCTCTCAATCTGCATCACAAAAGACCAATTATCTGATTAGTATCATGTTGCTGTTCATTCAAGCTGGCTGTGTGCAAATTGAGTACTGCATTTCCCAGCATTGCAACAGTGGCCACATCTCATTGGCTGTAAAGCACTTTGAGGCGTGATTAGTCACCAAAAGCATCATGACATGTATCTCTAGGACCTCATTCCCAGTTGCCTGCCTTTATTCCCTATCCTTTCGGAGGATAAGACACATCAATTGATTGCGGTCTTTAACATTCAATTTGACCCAGTACCTGGTGCAGATGGGACTTGGTGGTGGGGCCAGTGGGGTCTGTGGGAGAGAAGGTGGGGGGCGGTGGGAGGGGGGTGCAGGTTACAGGAAAGCCCTGATTTCTGCCACCATGCATTGCAGCAAAATTACAAGTCAGCACAACTTTTCATGAATCAGAATTATACTGCGGGTGGCTTCAAGTGCAGGCATGGTTAGTTTTCTTTCATAACATCACCAACGATGAGATGAGGCATTTTCTGATTGACTTAACCTCGGTGTCCTGTGGCTGGGTGAGCGAACGAGCAAGCAGGCACTGAGCAAGTGGTGAAGAGAAACCACAACCGCAGATAGGCGATCTGAACTCATGATGGGTCTTGCCACAAGGCTGCACAGCTCAGGTTACCCGAGAAGCTGCAGCTTGAACTAAACACTTAGTGAAGAGAACCAGGACACTTCATCGGAGGGAGAATAAAAGCAACAATTCATCCTCACCTTCCAA
Organism: Ginglymostoma cirratum; assembly: GCA_024137785.1. Taxonomy (NCBI): domain Eukaryota; kingdom Metazoa; phylum Chordata; class Chondrichthyes; order Orectolobiformes; family Ginglymostomatidae; genus Ginglymostoma; species Ginglymostoma cirratum. The sequence continues at coordinate 3,810,453 of JAHRHZ010000064.1, read as the reverse complement.
AAAGAAAGAGAAGAAACAATAGAAAACCTAACATTGAAAATATAAGGGACAGGCAGGTCATGCAAGCAACAGGTTCTGCAGAGACTATATTCAGACACTGGGGCGTCACACACCCACACATCTCTCTGGTGACCAATTATACAAGAGAATTCTTCTTTTTAACTCATTCACAGAAATGAGGGTGTCACTGGCTAGGCCAACATTTATTTCCCATCCCTCACTGTCCTTTGAGCAATTAACAGTCAACCATGGTGCTGCGTGTTGGGAGTCACATGTCGGCTAGACATGGGGAGGATGACAGTTTCCTTCCCTAATGGATTTTGAGAGATTCAAGAAGGGAAGGTTTTACACAATGAATGATAGGTCCCTAGAAAGGGCTGAGGAACCAAGACCATAGATCCCTGAAGGTGTCAGCACAGGTAGACAGAGAGGTGAAGAAGGCATACGGGATGCTGGCCTTCATTAGCTGAGGCATAGAATATGGGAGCAAGGGGAGTCGTCCTACAGTATTGGTTAGGCCAGTGATAAAATACTGTGCGCAGTTCTGGTCACCACACTATCAGAAGGACATGACAGCACTGGAGAGGGTGCAGAGAAAGTTCACCAGGATGTTAACTGTGATGAAAAGTCTCAGTTATGAGGAGAGACTGGATAGCCTGGGTTTGTGTTCCCTAGTGCAGAGCCTGCTGAGAGGGGCATCTGATTGAGATAGACAAAGTTATGAGAAGCATAGACAATATAGATTATGGGAATCTTTTCCCCTTGGCAGTCATGTCCAAGACCAAAGGGCATAAGTTTAGGGTCAGTTAGGAATGTAAAGGGGATCTAAGGAAAAATCTTTTCACCCAGAGGGTGGTAGTTATATGGAACATGATGTTTGAGAGGGTGGAGGCAAGTACCCTTCCAACACTTAAGTAGTTTCTGAACAAGTACTTAAGATGCCAGGGTATAGTAGGCTGAGGAACCACATTCTAGTAAATAAGATTGGTACAGTTTGGTGTTTGGTGGTCAGTATAGACAGGGTGGGCTGAGAGGCCTGTTTCTATGCTGTGTGACTCTCTGACATTAGTGAACCAGATGGGTTTTTCTGACAATTGGCAATGGATTCATGGTCATCATTATCCCAAAGTCACAGCTGTGTGCAGCACAGAAAGAGGCCCTTCAGCCCATCAGTTATTATGCATGGGTTCTACCAAGGCTGGGTTGCAAGGTATATTCAAGGATGAGATAGACAGATTTTTAATCAGTAAGGGAATCGAGGATTATGGGAAAAGATAGGAAAATGGAGTTGAGGATTATCAGATTAGCTATGATCTCACGGAACAGTAGAGCAGACCCAATGGGCTGAATGGCCTACTTTTGCTTCTATGTCTTATGGTCTTATGATTACAACTGAACTACCAATGCAGCCAAAATATTTTGCAGCCAATGAAACTACTCCAGCATTCTTCCCTCATACCACCAACATTCAGTAACAGCAGTTGTACTAATGACAAGAAGCTCTGTAGTAACTCACAAAGGCTCCTTAGACTGCATCTTCCAAACCCATGACACTTCCATCAGAAGGACAGGGTCAGCAAATAGACAGAAACAGCACCGTTTGCAAGAACTCCTCCAAGCCACTCACCATCCTGGCTTGGAAATGTATCATTATTCCTTCACTAGTGCTGGTTCACAATCCCGGAATTCACTCCCTAAGGGCATTGTGGGTCCAGTTACAGTACATGGACTGCAAGGCAGCTCACCACCACCTTCTCATGGAAGTTTGGGATGGGCGATAAATGCTAGGCCAGCCAGCAATGCCCACACCCCATGAAGGTTGCTGGATTAATGAGATAATAACTTGTTGATCTGGATACTAAGTCCTGATGGATAAATATTGGCCAGGAAGCTGAGGGGACCTCCATGTTGCTCCTTTGCGACTGCTCTGTAGGATCTTTGACACCCAGGTAAGAGGGAAGGTGGGATTTAATGTCTTATGCATTGGGAATGTAGCCTTTTGCATGTGCTCAAGTCTCTGGAAGGGGACACGATCACAAAATCTTGTTTCATTGTAACCTACAACATTCCAAGATTTCATCATTCCCCTATTTCTGGTCTCTTGCCTACCACTGATTTTCTTCACTCCATCATTGCTTCAGCTGCCAAACCTCTGGAATTGCGTTCCTAAGCTTCTCTTTTTCTCCTACCCCTTCTCTTTTTCATCATTTGCAACATTTCCTTAAAAAATAAGACCATAAGATATAGGAGCAAAATTAGGCCATTTAACCCATCAAGTCTGCTCCGCCATTTAATCACGGCTGATATATTTCTTTACCCCATCTTCCTGCCTCTCCCTGTAACCTTGATGCCATTAATACCCACAAACCTATCTATCTCTATCTTAAATACACCCAATGACTTAACCTTTACAGCCTTCTGCAGCAACGAGTTACCAGAGAATCACTACCTTCTGGCTGAAGAAATACCCCCAAATCTCAGTTCTAAAGGGTCATCCCTTCACTCTGAGGCTGTGCCCTCATTTCTTTGACGCGATGTTGGGGCACCTGACAGTGGGTAGATTGGAGAGATTGGGGCTTTGCTCCTTGAGAAGAGAAAATTAGGAGATGATTTGATGAAAGCGTTTAAATTCATGAGAGGTCTGAACAGAAAGGGAGAACCTGTTCTCATTGGCAGGATGATTAAGGACCAGAAAATAACCAAATCCAGGTGATTGACAAAGTGTCTAAGTGTCAGATGAAGGAAATGTGGGTCTGGAATGTGCTGCCTAGGAATGTGGTTGCGGTAGGTTCGCTTGGGGCTTTCAAAAGGCATCACCATCTGAGTAGAAACAAAATGCAGGGAAGAGGTGGGACTAGCCAAGATGTTCTTACAGAGAGCCAGCATAGAGATAATAGGCTGAGTGGCCTCTTTCTGCAAATGTTGATGTGTAATGAGGCAGACTTGATAAGGAAGTTGAAGGTGAAAGAACCCTTAGGAGGAAGTGACCATAACATGATAGAACTTACCCTGAAATTTGAGAAGGAGAAGATGGAATCAGACGTAATAGCTTTACTGTTGAATAAAGACAACTACAGAGGCATGAAGGAGGAGCTGGTCAGAATTGACTGGGAGAGGAGCCCAGCAGGAAAGACAGTGGAACAGCAATGGCAGGAGTTTCCAGGAGTAATTCGGGAGACACAGCAAAAATTCATTCCTAGGAGAAAGAAGTATACGAACAGGAGGATGAGGCAACCATAGCTGACTAGGGAAGTCAGTGACAGCATAAAAGCAAAAGAGAAAGCATATAATGTGGCGAAGGGCAGAGGGAAGCCAGGAGATTGGGAAGGCTACAAGGACCAACAGGGGACAACTAAAAAAGAAACAGGGAAGAAGATTTAATATGAGGATAAGCTAGCCAGTAACATAAAACAAGTTTGCAAGTGTTTCTTTAGATATATAAAGGGCAAAGAGAGGCTAAAGTGGACATTGGACCGCTGGAAAATGATGCTGGAGAAGTAGTAATGGGGGAGAAAGAAATGGCAGAGGAACTGATCAATTACTTTGTGTCAGTCTTCAGGTGGAAGACACGAGTAATATCCCAAAAATTCAAGATAGTCGGGGGGGGTGGGGGGGTTGGGGCAGAGGTGAGTATGGTGGCCATCACCAAGGAGAAGGTGCTAGAAAACCTGAAAGGGCTGAAGGTGGATAAACCACCTGGACCAGATGGACTACACCCCAGAGTTCTGAAGGAGCTAGCTGAAGAGATAGTGGAGGTGTTAGTGGTGATCTTTCAGGAATCACTGGAGTCAGGGAGGGTCACAGAGGACTGGAAAATTGTTAATGTAATCCCCTTGTTTAAGAAGGGAGTGAGGCAAAAGAGGGGAAATTATAAGCCAATTAGCCTAAACTCAGTCTTTGGTAAGATTTTGGAATCCATTATGAAGGATGAGATTTCTGAATACTTGGAAGTGCATGGTAAAATACGGCAAAGTCAGCATGGCATTATCAGGGGGATGACAAATCTGTTATAATTCTTTGAGGAAGTAACGAGCAGGTTAGACAATGGAAAGCCAATGGATGTTATCTACTTCCAGATGGCCTTTGACAAGGTGCTGCACAGGAAGTTGCTGAGTAAGATAAAGTCCCATGGTGTTAGAGACAAGGTACTGGTATGGACAGAAGATTGGCTGTCTGACAGAAAACAGAGAGTGGGGAGAAAAGTGTCTGTCTCAGGATGGCAGTCAGTGACTAGTGGTGCTCCGCAAGGGTCAGTGTTGGGACCACAACTTTTCAGTTCATGCATTAATGATCTAGATGATGGAACTGAGACACAAAGATAGGTAGAGGGGTGGGTAATATTGATGAGGCAGTGGGGTTCAGAAGGATTTAGACAGGTTAGGACAGTGGGCAAAGAAGTGGCAGATGGAATACAATGTGGGAAAGTGTGAGATCATGCACTTTGGTAGGAAGAATAGAGACATAAACTGTTTTCTAAATGGGGAGAAAATTCAGAAATCTGAAGTGCAAAGGAACTTGGAAGTCCTAGTCCAGGATTCTCTTAAGGTTAACTTGCAGGTTGAGTCAGTAGTTAAAAAGGCAAACACAATGTTGGCATTTATTTTGAGAGGACTTGAATATAAATGTAGGGATGTACTTTGAGGCTTCATAAGGCTCTGGTCAAGCCACATTTAGAGTATTGTGAGCAATTTTGGGCCCCATACTTCAGGAAGGATGAATTGTTCCTGGGTCCACGGGTCCCTGGTCCACGGAAATGATCCCAGGACAAAAGGATTAACATTTGAGGAATGTTAGAATTCTTCATTCAATGATGTTTAGAAGGATGAAGGGGGAATCTAATTGAAACTTACAGAATATTGAATGGCCTGGACAGAATGGATGTTGGAAAGATGTTTCCATTGGTAGGAGAGACGAGGACACAAGAGCACAGCATTTGAGTAAATGGAAGGCTCCTTAGAACAGAGATCATAGAATCCCTACAGCATAGAAATGGGCCAGCCAACAAGTCCCACATTGACTCCCCAAACATCATCCCACCCAAACTCACCACACTACCCTGTCCCTGTAGTCCTGTATTTCCCCATATGGCTAATCCAACTAACTTACACATCCCTGGATACTACGGGCAATTTAGCATGACCAATCCACCTAACTGGCACATCCTTGGACTGTGGGAGGAAACCAGAGCACCAGGAGGAAACCCACTCAGACACAGGGAGAATGTGCAAACTCCACACAGTCACCTAAGGGTGGAATTGAACCCAGGTCCCTGCTGCTGTGAGGCAGCAGTGCTAACCACTGAGCCACTGTACCACCCCATGATGTCAAAGATTGAGGAGAAACTTCTTCAGCTAGAGAGTGGTGAATCTATGGAACTCACTGCTACAGAAGGCTGTGGAGGCCAGGTCATTGAGTACATTTAAGACAGAGATAGATGGGTTATTGTTTGTTAAGGGGATCAAAGGTTACGGGGTGAAAGCAGGAGAATGTGGTTGAGAAACATTATCAGGCTTGATTGAATGGCAGAGCAGACTTGATGGACTGAACGGCCTAATTTCTGCTGCCATGTCTAATGGTGTTATGGTAGCCATTCTCTGATTCCTTCCTAAATTCTTACGTAGCTCAGTGTTCATGTTTCATTAAATAATTGCTCCTGTGAAGCGCCTTCTGATGTGACAGGTTTGATATAAACACATGGCATTAAGGCATCTGTACATTTATTTTAGCACATTATTGCTGGCATTGCAGCGTTTGTGAAACTCTCCTGGTAACAAGACACACTTTCCGGCACATGCACCTCCTCTGCAGTTTACAACGGGTGATGCTACACAGGAATAACAACAGACTGAGAAGGAAGGGATGGAGAAACAGAAAAGAGAAAGGATATCGTTTGTTGCACATTTCAGCAAGGGATTAGTTCGGAAGAGGGCTGCGCTACATGGTTGTTTCACAAGAGAAACATGTGCAGCCTGGTAGACAATCACAATTCTGCTTTGTGACTCATCATCTGAAAGAGTCAGACGCGTACTTCTCCTCACAGTGTGTACAAAAAAAAACTAATTTAATGTGCAGCCACAACTTGTTTTTCCTCTTCTAGTCTTCTCACCTCTCCCACATATTTTCTCTAAATCTTTAATTTCCCAGTAAGCGGCAAACCATTTCTCATGTGATCTGGAGGCAGCTCATGCTCTGGATCTTTGCCAAAGTCACTGTACAACCAGCTGCCGTACGTCAAAGATAAGTACAAGTGCCACTAAGTTCTGACTGAAGGGGTAGAGAGGGCGATAGAGGGGTCACGGTGGGGTTTGGGAGAAGACTAACTTGTCAGGAGGCTGTCAGATGAAGATGCAAAGTTTTGCATTTACAAAGCTCCTTTCACGAACACGAGACCTCCAAAAGCACTTTGCCAACAGAGAAGTAATTTCTACTGGAGCCCAACCACTGATGTTAAGCAAAGGATGAGCAGCAAGCTCCCACAAACAGCAAAGCAGCGATGGTCAGACTGTTTGTTATGATGATTCTGACTGAGGGATAAATATTGGCCAGGACACTCAAAGGACCATCCCTGCTCTTCTTTAAAACAGTACCATGGGATCTTTCATGTCCACTTGAGAGGACAGAGCAGTCTCAGTCTAATGGTTCTGCACCTCTGACAATGCAGCAATCCCTCTGCACTTACTGGGAGTGTAAGCTTCAATCGTTAGTCTTGAATCTGGATTTTGACTTGACCCCTTCGGCTCAGAGGTGAGAGCACTGAGGCATGGCTGACATCCACTCTCCATGGTTTTGGCACAAAAGATTATGTTTCTGTGATTAATGTACAAGTACTCGTGTGTGTACTTGTGATCATTTGAATTCAGAGTCAGAGCAGGCCATTCAGCCCCTTCAAACCTGCTCCATTCAATTCGGTCATGCCTGATCTTAGTACAGCCATAAAGTTTCATTTCTGCTTAGCCCTTTGACTCCTTTGTTGGGCAAGATCTATCTATGTCTGCTTTAAAATATTCAATGATCCTATCACGAAAACTCACTGGGAAGAGAGTTCTATAGACTCATGTTCCTGCAAAAGAAAAATTTTCTCCATCTCTGCCTTCAGTGGGAGACTTTTTATTTATAAACCACAGCCTCCAGTTGCAGTTCCTCCATAAGGAGAAATATACTTCAAGAACCTATCTCGTCAAGTCCCTTGGAATCTTAAATGTTTCAATAAGATCTCCCCGATTCTTCTAAACTTCAATATTTACAGTCCCAACCGGTCATAAACTCCTGATAAGATAACCCAATATTCACTCAAATGAATATTCTCTGAATTATTTCAAATGCAATTAGAAAGAGATCAAATAAATAAGGAGATTAAACTGTTTACAGGACTTTACATAACGTCTCACCAATGCTCTGTACAAGTTATATATTGCATATATTCCATTTCCCTTGTAATTAACAACATTCTGTAAGCCTTCCTGATCACTTGCTGTAGCTGTGCTTTCTGTCAGGAACCCCAGATTCCCACAACCTTGTTTCTCAGGATCATAGATCTGTCAGGTTTAGTTCTGTCTAAGCAACCATTGTGGGTCATCACAGTGCTTCTAGTAGATGGTATGCACTGCTGTGACTGAGTGTCGATGGTGGAGAGAGTAGATGTGGGGCTGCTTTGCCTGGATGGTGTCAAGCTTCTTGAGTGTTGTTGGGGCTAAACCCATCCAGGCAAGTGGGGAGTATTCCATCACACGCCTGACCTATGCCTTGTAAATTGACATGTCAAAAGGGGGGAGTTGAGTTACACACCACAGAATGCCCAGCCTCTGACCTGCTCTTTAGTCACACTATTTACATGGGTCGCCATACCACCCTGCTCCCTGGCCAACATCTCTGTCTCGGGCTTGCTGCAGTGCTCCAGCGCAACTCAGCACAAGCTGGAAGAACATCACTTCATTTTCCGCTTGGGGACCTTGCAGCCCTCCGGACTCAATATCAAGAACAAAAACAGAAGTTGCTGGAAAAGCCAGCAGGTTTGGCAGCATCTGTGAAGAAAAAATCAGAGTTAATTTTTTGCAGATAGTAAGAACTGCAGATGCTGGAGTCGGAGATAACACAGTGTGGAGCTGGAGGAACACAGCAGGCCAGGCAGCATCAGGGGAGCAGGAAAGCTGACGTTTTGGGTCGGGACCCATCCTCAGGACTCAATATCAAGTTCAATAATTTTAGTGCCTAAACTTTCCCATGTCCCTGCCCCCTACACCACACACCAGGCCTTGTTATCGCATAGCCTGCCATTACACACTACTTATTGTTATTCACTAACAGTCCCCATTAACTATTCACCTTCCTAGCCAGATCGTTATCAACTCCTTTGTTTATCCAACTGCTCATCTCTCTCACTTTGGGCTCTGTCCTCTATCCTATCATTTACTCCCTAACCGACTCCCCTCCCCATCTTCTGCATATAAACCAATGTTTTCTTTTCTTAGCTACCCTTCTGAGGAAGGGTCACTGGACCCGTTAACTCTGAACTTTTTTCTTCACAGATGCTGCCAGACCTGCTGAGCTTTTCCAGCAATTTCTGTTTCTGTTCCTTATTTACATGGGTCATCCAGTCCAGCTTCTAGACCAAGATTCCTAAAAGTCACGTTTGCTTTCACTGAATGACATATGATTAAGGAGTTAACTCATATGACTAAAGGAATTAGTGGGGTAGAGAGAGAAAGACAATTTTGTCTTGGGGAGGGGATCCAGGTCAAGGGAGCTTAATTTAAGGGCGGCACGGTGGCTCAGTGGTTAGCACTGAGGGACCCGGGTTTGATTCCACCCTCAGGCAACTCTCTGTGCGGAGTTTGCATGTTCTCCCCGTGTCTGAGTGGGTTCCCTCTGGGTGCTCCGGTTTCCTCCCACAATCCAAAGATGTGCAGGCTAGGTGGATTGGCCATGCCAACCTGCCCATAGTGTTCAGGGATGTGTAAGTTAGGTTGATTAGACATGGGAAATGCCAGGTTACAAGGAAAGGAGTCGAGGGGAACGTGTCTAGGTGGAATGCTCTTCAGAGGGGTGATGTGGACTTGTTAGGCCGAATGGCCTATTTCTACAGTGTAGGGATTCTACGATTCTATGATAACATTGGGGCAGTTAAGCACTGATGACTGGAATCACATTTGACATAAAAGGTCTTGGAAATCTGTAACTGGCTGGTCTCCCAAAAAAGTTGCTGGGAACTGGTAATATGGGATCAAAATTGCTAAATTGACATGAATTGATACACAACGGTCATGCCTTCATTGCTCAGATCTTTGAGTATAGGATTTAGGATGTTATGTTGAGGTTGTACAAGACATTGGTGAGGCCTCTTCTGAAGTACAGTGTCCAGTTCTAGTCGCCCTGTTATAGGAAGGATATTATTAAGCTGAAGAGGGTTCAGAAAAGATTTACAGGACGTTGTTGGGAATGGAGGGTTTGAGTTATAAGGGCAGGCTGGATAGGCTGGAACATTTTCCACTGGTTGAAGTTGAGGGGTGACCCTACAGAGGGGTTTGGATAAGGTGAATAGCAGATGTCTTTTTCCTAGGGTGGGGGATTTCAAGATTGGGAGCATATTTTTAAGGTGAGAGGAGAAAGATTTTAAAAAGACATGAAAGGGTAATCTTTTACACGGAGAGTGGATTGTGTATGGAATGAATTTCCAAAGGAAGTTGTGATATGAGTAGTTACAACGTTTAAAAGACATTAAGATATGTACACGAATAATAAAGGTTTGGAGGGATACGGGCAGGCAGGAGGTACTAGTTTAGTTTGGGATTATGGTCAGCATGGGCTGGTTGGACTGAAGGATCTGTTTCTGTGCGGTATGGCTCTATGATGGAACAAATTGAAGGTCTGGTAGGTCTCCTCCTGTTTCCAAACAGGGAATGAGGGGTGGCTGCCTCTGTAAAAGGAATCTATTGGTGAAACTATTTCACACAATGGAACCTACGATCCACAGGTCCTCTCTCAAGGAACTATGGAGATATTTTCTCCTGAAAATGGTGATTTTGCCTCTTCCCAGGGGATCTGACAGTGATGCCTTCTCTTCCTAGGGAATATGACAGAGAGATTCTGGCTTAATTTCAATTTTCATGGAGTTGAAATTGTGCCAGATGTATATATCAGCAGCTGAATTAGAATCAGCCAATATATGTTAACATCCAAAGTCAAATTGTACATCTTTCTGTACAGACTTCAGTGGCAATTCCACTCTTTACATGGTCATCATGCATAGATTTTCTCTCCAAAAGGGTCTTGGTCACGAAACTTGATTTTGAAAGAAGTCCCGACAGTGACGTTCTCTTTTCAAGCATTTTACAGTAAGCTGTGTTGTTAATATCGTTGTACGCTCAAATCTCGGAACTGATGGTACTGATAGAACATGCTGTTAGAATTTGACTCCTCTGTGTGGTGAGATAGTGAGAGATTACATGAAATATTTGCTAATAATATTCAGTGTTGTATTTACATGGTTATTAAAAATGTGATAGAAAGTGTATGATTGCACTGTGTAAGCAATGATTCAATATTTAACCCTTCTTTTGGTACTCAGTGCACTCTGCAGAGCATCTCTGACTGATGGCGGTTGAGAGTGTGATTGGATTGAATTGATCTAAGAGACAAAAGGATTTGATGATTCATATATAAAGAACTTTTGTAAAGTCAGGAAGCATTCCTGAACATAAGAGGTCATGGAAATCTGAAACACTCTCTTTCAAAAGACTGTTGAAACACCATTGGTACATTCAAGACCAAATTTATTGCAAAGTGAAACTGAAAGGGTTAAAGGACATTTTGTGATAAACCCTGCCCATTACAATATAAAGGATGATTCCCGACAGGAGCTATCCAGTTCAGTTCAATTTGTTTGATCAAAATTCTCTTAAGAGTTAAGTTCCAACTAACTACATAATAATGTGTTTACTCCTAAGTCTAGACTAAAATCTCATAAGAAACTATCATGTAACTTGGGTGTAATGTAATTAGCTACTAAATAGTATGTAATAAACCGATTCTGTTCAAGCCTCCCTTCTGCTAAACACTTTGTGTAGGCATCCTTCTCCGCTTGCTGTCAGTAGCTTGGAATAATACCAATAGGCAGGATTATCATAGAATTGTTACAATGCAGAAGGTGGCAAGTTGGCCCATCATGCCCATACTAGCTCTCTTTTTGACTTCGTGCCATACAGCTGCCTTTCCCTCATGAACCAGCACATTGTTCAAGTCTATTTCTTATGTCTTAGTTCTGATGAGTGCAAAATGAGCTTCAACTTGTTGTCTCCTTTAGCAATGGTTAAGTTCTGTACTACCAAGCATTTATTTAAACAGAAACAAAGACACACCATTTTGTACAGAATGAGACTAACCAGAGACTGTCTACCTGCCTGGTCTGACAATGAAGATTGAGAGTTAACAGTTCTTGCTGCATCTCCAACGATGGCCCAGTCAATCAGCCCTTTCTTCTCATGTATACCAAATGATGTCTCTTTGTTAAGGTCCTGAGGAGTACAAGACAAAAAGTTCTAACTTTTCATTTCCTTTTAGCAACTTCTATTTAAGAATCCATCCGATACCATCCTGAATGACTCAATTAAACCTGCCTCCACCACACCTCCAGGCAGTGCATTTCCAGACCCTAACCGTTTGCCATGTGAAAAAGTTTTGTCTTATCTTGCATTAATTACTTTTGCAAAACACTTTAAGTATGTGCCCTCTGGTTCTCACAGTCACAATTTCTCCCTATCTACTCTCTAACAAATCTCCCCTCGGCCTTTACCTCTTCAAGGAAAACAGTTCCAACTTCTCCACTCTTTCTTCATTTTTCTCAACTTTCCCATTCCTGGAACCATTCTTATAAACTTTTTCTCTCCAATGCATTCACATCCTTCCTAAAGTGTGGCACCTAGAACTATTCACAATACTCCAACTGAGGTTCAACTGGTGTCCTATATAAGTTCAGTATAACTTCCTTGCTCTTGTACCCTATGCCTCTATTAACTAAGTCTAAAGTACTGCATGCTATGTTAACAGCTCTCTCTACCTGTCCTGCCAATACTCAGGTGGAGCTGTCGGACATGACAACACCACTTACAAAAAACGAGAGATTTTGATTGTAGAGTCATAGTGCCACACAGCACTGAAACAGACCCTTCAGTCCAACCAGTCCATGCCGAACATAATCCCAAACTAAACTAGTCCCACCTGCCTGCTCCTGGCCCATATCTCTCCAAACCTTTCCTATTTATATATCCATCCAAATGTCTTTTAGATGTTGTAATTGTACCCACATCCACCACTTTATCAGGAAGTTCATTCCACACGCAAACCTCCTTGTGTGTAAAAAAATTTGCCTCATGCCTTTTTAAAATCTCTCTCCTCTCACCTTAAAAATGTACCCTCTAGTCTTGAAATTCCCCATCTTAGGGAAAAGACACCTACCATCATTGGGTCTAGGCCCGAAACGTCAAGCTTTCCTGCTCCTATGATGCTGCTTGGCCTGCTGTGTTCATCCAGCCCCACACCTTGTTACCATCATTGGGAATTGAAGTACTGATCAATTATGTTCTAATTGGACAGAAATGCAGGCATTGGGAGGCTAAATGCCTCCTCCAGGTCCTATGAGCCTCACTAAAACAAAAGCAACATTTACACATAAATAATAATGTTTCAGAGCACTTCGCAGGAACACTGTGAAAAATGGAGAATGACACTGAGTCACTAAAGGAGACATGAAGTCAGATGACCAAAAGCTTGGACAAAGAGGTAGGATTTAAAATGTATTTTAGAGGAGGAAAGGGAGGCAGAAAGAGAGGCTGAGAAGTTCAGGAAGGGAATTCCAGAGCTTGAGACCTAAGAAAATGAAAGGATGGTCACCGATGGTTGAGAAATAATGATTAGGAATACACAAGAGGCCAGGGTTAGAGGAGCTTAGAAATCTTAGCGGGTTTTGGGGCCAGAAGAGATTATAGAGATAGGATGGGGTGAGGATGAGCAAGTAAGGTTGAAAACGTTAAACACAAGATGTTTTTTGATCGGGGCCAACACAAGTCAGTGAGCACAGGGGTGACAGGAAAATGGGACTTGGTCTGAGTAAAGACACAGGCCACAGAGTTTTGGGTGAGCTCAAGTGACAGAGGGTTGAGTACGGGAGACTGGCCTGCAGTGTGTGGGAGATGCTGAATGCTGCCGATCCAAGATGGCAATAGGATAGAAGAAATTGAGAGTGTGAGATGATTTTCACTTTTGTGCTGATGCACCATAGAGAAACTGAGTCCATGGATTGTCACTCCTGTGCCTTTAACCTGCGCTATCTGAATATCAACATCAAGAAAGCTGTAGTTATGGGGCAAGGTGTCAATTGCCAGATCATGATATACAACCCCACTGGAAGTGGTGAGCAAATTCTATTACATTGGGTTCACAGTGTCTGACAATGCAGATATATTAAGCAATGCTATGTATTTTACATGGCAATAATAAACTCTGAGAGGAGAAAAGAAAAACGCAGATTTCCTCACACCTTTTCTCATCGTTCCATCATAATTTAGTTGGAAGAGTTGACAGCAAGTCCCAGTCATGAGACTGAAATTTTTCTGGCTCATTGTAAAAGTGATTTGCCTCAGACAGCTCAGCACAGTTAAAAAACACTGCTGAACCAATGCAGGTCAAAAGGCAACATCAGGGTTTAACAACGTGAGCATATTTTGTGATTTTGCAATGGAAAGCTACAATTGTTTTAAGTACATTTTCTGTGCAGATTAAATGGGATGATGTGTTGAAAGTTTCCTATAGTAAAATAATCAAAAAGTTCTGAGCAATGTAACTCAGCTCAAAGTGTTCTTGTAGCGCAGTGAGTAGGATTTCTACCTCTGTGCCAGCAGTTCCAAGTTCAAGTCCCACTCCAGGACTTGATAGTCAAGGAAAGTGCATTCATAATGTTGCTTCTTGTAAATCCTTTCAACACAGTCCTATGCAGTCAGTAAGAGTGAGAATCTGTGAGATGGAGAGACCATCACCGTTCACAGCTCTAGATTACAACATGAATGCAAATGTGTGCATTGCTACAGCAACTCAGATTCTTTTTTTTTAAAAAGAATCCCTACAGTGTGGAAACAGACCCTTCAGCCCAGGAAGTCCACACCACCCCTCAGAGCAGACCCATTCCTCATAACCCACTTGATCTACCATCCCTGAACACAATGGGCAATTTTGCATGGCCAATCCACCTAGCCTGCACAGACACAGGGAGAATGTGCAAACTCCATACAGACAGTTGCCTGAGGGTGGAATTGAACCTGGGTCCCTGGTGCTGTGCAGCAGCAGTGCTAACCACTGAGCCACCATGCCACCCTTAAATGCTTGGATTCCTTGGAAGATCCAATTGTCCAAAACGGCTGTTATGGACCAGATTGTTGCTGGGGTATGATCACTGATCTGGCTGTGAATTCTACTTGTACTGTATGTGGTGGAGGTTGTAGCAGTGTAAGACATGCTCCAGTTCTACACCTTGTTATCTCGGATTCTCCAGCATCTGCAATTCCTATTATCTCTGATACAATGCTCCCTGAGAACTCAGCTCCCAGACCAAGGATCATTAACTCTTTCTGTTCACCCATGGCTCGGCTAACTCAGTTGATTGGATGGCTGGTTTGCAATACAGAGCCATGCCAACTGCTTGGGTTCAACTCCTACACTGGCTCAGGTTACCATGAAGGAGTATTCTTCTCAACCTCTCCCCTTGCCTGAGGTGTGGTGACCCTCAGGTTAAACCACCACCAATTGTGTTGCATTCATGAGGGAGCTGCCCTATGAGACTATGAAAACTTTATCTTTACCCATTTACATTTTAAAGTAACAAACGCTGGACTGTGCTCAAAACTATGAAGTGTTTGGACAGAGTAATGGTGCCAGTGGCAGAGGTGTTGAGAAACAGAGGGCACCAATCGAAGGCAACTGGCAAATGGAACAGAGGTGGCACAAGGTAAAGGAACACAAGGTAAAGTAGGTGGTGGAAAGGTTATGGTGGAGGCAGATTTAATTGAGGATTTGGGAAACAAATTGGATAACTATCTGAACAGAAACAATGTTACAAAAACACAGCAAAAGGGCCGTGAGGAAGTTTGAACATCAGGACGAGAGTTTAGAACATGAAATTCGGATGGACTTAGAGCTGGTGTCAGCATGGAAAGGGATGATATATTGGGAAGGATTGGGCATGGGATGGAATATGTGCTTTAGATGAGATGAAGTTCAAAGAAAATGAAGGATGTGAGGTCAGCCAAGATGTTTAAGTTGATCCTGCAGTTGACAACAGCAGGAATGAGACTTCAGTGGCATTGGACAAGGGAACCAAGGAGACTTGTGACATTGGGAATGTAGAAGTAGGCGATCATAATGCTGAAGAGAATATGGGACACAGAAATGTGACTCGGATTGAACTGGGTGCTGAGGATACAAACCTTCCGGTTGAAACTGTGATAATTGCCATTGAGGGATGTGGAATCAATGGGAAGGGTATGGTCTTTGTGATTGGAGTTAAAGACAATATTTTCTGTCATTTCACATTACTGAAGTAGAGAAAGGTGCAGCACATCCAACATTGGCGGAAAGTCTGATGGAGGCAGGTTCAATCAAGGCATGCAACAGGGAATGAGACTGTTATTTGAAAAGGAGCAATGCACAGGGTTACAGAGAATCAACACAGGAAAGGCACTAGGCAAACTGTTTATCCGAACAGCTGGAGCATACTTGAGGGGCTGAATGGCTTCCTTCAGAGCTGTAACAATTCTGTGACCGAGCCCTTCATTTCAGACTGAGAAGACATTTCTTCACTCAAAGGGCTGTGAATCTTTGCAATATCTTACCCATAGGGGTTTGATAGCTGCTTGGTCTCTCATGGGATCAATGACTATGGGGAGCAAATGGGTTTGAAGTCCAACATCAGTCATAATCTTGGTAGGTCAGACCTGATGAGCTGTAGGGATTCCCTTGTGCCTAATATTTGTGTTCCTATATTCTTGAATTCAATATTAAAGTAAGAAATCATCACTCATCAGGCTGAATGCCTAACCAAAGCGATTCAAGCAAAACTGTGGAAGTTGGAGTTCCACATGAGTGAAGCTGTCCACTTTAGCTAGTGAAAACCAAATGTTCTTATTGGTGAGAGACTGGGAGCTGCAGAGGAGAAACAGGAGCCCAGGAATATTATCCAAGTGCATCAATCAATAAAGCAGGCATACGAATTCCTAAAAGGTGACGGGTCTGTGGTCCTCAGCAGGCTGAGAGAAGTTTCAGTGATACACAGCCTTCGTCAATTGCTATCTGGAGAACTGCAGTGAGTTGCTGGATTGAACCACAGAAAGGTTCTCATGGGTACAGTGTAGTTTCAGAAGCTCGGATCTGGTCAAGAATAAGTTAAGGGGGCCGTCTGAATGAACTCCATTGAGGGGTGATCCAGTAAGAGCTGTTTTTAAAGCAATGGCTATTTAATAGGATAGGTACAAGATAAACTATTTTGTCTGGTGGGTGAATCCAGATCAAGAGAGCATGATTTGGCACATCTTCAAATTCTCCATGGCCACAATTCGTCCTTATCCAAGTAACTCTCAGACATTTCCTCGAATTCTGGCCTCTTAGTTGAATCACTTCACTACTGGCAATGATACCTAATCCTTGGGATTCCATTCCTAAACCTTTCTGCCTCTCTCTCCTCCTAAGATTCTCCTTAAAAGCACACTTCTTTGCTGCAGCCTTTCCTTTCCTTACCTAATCTAGTATCAAATTTTGTTTTAAAATGCCATTGTGGAATTTTGGATCTAAGACTTTGGGTAAGAGATGCTGTCGGATATGAGAAATAAGTTTTTTTTTACACAGAAAGTGGCAATGGCTTGAAACTCAGCCCATACAAGGCTGCTGGAGGCAAACACACCCAATGATTTCAAAAGAAAATTGGAAGGGCACTTGAGGGGAGGGTGTCAGGGATAAAATGGCAGAATGGGATAGACTGGATTACTACACAGAAGGCCAGCATTGACATGATGAGCTGAATGGCTTCCGCTACCATAAATGATTCTATAAAGAACATGAGTGGTGGCTTGTATTCCCTGAAAGATGGTGGTGAGTTTATAACAATTTTTTTAATCTTAAGGTCAATCCTAAATAATGGCTAGATTCCTTGAAATTCATCAATCTTACAACTATTGCCATGGTTGAAAGACAAGCTTGTGGAGTTGTCTCAAATGTACAAGACAATAAGGTGTCACTTTGTAAAGTGTTGCATGATATCCCCTACTTAACATTAATTAGCTGCACTGTGATATTCCTTACCTTTGCTGCTCCATCCTCTTCTTCCTTGAAAATGACACAAACATACCACAGCGCTGAATGATTCTTCACTGAACAGTATTTCATGAGATCTCTAGACCGAGAATGTTGCAAAGATATGAAGTTTTACTAGTTTCACAATGAGAGCAAATAGTGATGAAAGGACAGACAGTATTTAAATAAAAACCAAAAGAACTGCGGTTGCTGGAAATCAGAAACAAAAACAGAAATGCTGGGAAAGCTCAGCAGGTCTGGCAGCATCCAGGGAGAGAAATCAGAGTTAACGTTTCGGGTTGAGTGACCCTTCCTCAGAACCGAAATGTTAACTCTGCTTTCTCACGGATGCTGCCAAACCTGCTGAGCTTTTCCAGCAATTTCTGTTTTGGTTTGAGGCAGAATTTAAACTCTGCTGACTGTTATTTTGATTAAATATATACATAACTTTGTGTAGAATTATAGACAGCAGGCAACTGAGGAACAAATTATTGGACTCAGCAGAACTGTGCTGGCGTTTCTGCTCTGCACAAGCTCCTCCCGTTCCTCTTCATCTAACCACTATCAGCATAACCTTCTATTCTTTCTCCCTCCCTGAGTTTATGTGGCTTTCCCTTAAATGCATCCATGCAATTTTTCTTAACCACTTCTTGTGGTTGCTTCTGAATTCCTCACTGGATTTATTAGACACTATCTTATATTTACAACCTTCAGTAGAAACACTTCTACTCAGCAAATGATGACAGTGTGGAACTGTCTCCTACGAGCAGTTGAAGCAAATAACATTAATGCATTTATGGGCAAGTTGGATCACAACTTGCATAAATATTTATTTAGATCGCACCTTTAGTGTCTTAAAACATCCCAAGGCACTTCACAGGAAGGTTATAAAGCGTGCTTGACATCAAAATTCATAAGGTGGTATAAGGACAGATGACCAAAACCTTGGGTAAAGAAGTAAGAACTTGGGTGAGAAAGGAGTTGAAGGATAGGCTGGCAAGAGGAAATGGAGAAGGCTGGGTGGAGGGACATAAACACCTACATAATTAGGTCAAATAGCTGTTTCAATTACTATGTAATACAGCTCATTCAAACATCTTCTGTCTAAGGACTGGGGTATGGAATTTTCTATTATGGGGTGTAAGCTTGGCATCTTGGCGTCCCATCTGTGGGTCACCTTCTCCCGCAGGTTATGCAGTTCTCAGCTCATTATACATGCAAGCACGAGGAGTTCAGTGAATCTGGTGGAGATGGTTCATCCCTGGGTTTGGTGACTTCCCAAGTTCTTCCCATGTACATTTGAGGGTCGAAGGTAATGGCAGCATAGTCTGCCCCAGATCGCCTTCCCCTCTTGCCTCGGACACCTTTCCTTTCTTGTCTTGCCTCAGCTCCAATCTTCCTTGGTGACCCTTCTGTTGTATAAGGGTGTAAGCATTAATACTGTGGAGTACCTTAAGTACTGCCCACTAAAACAATACCATATCACCTTGATAGGAAAACAGCTTACTATCTTCTTAAGGGCTCTAGTGATGCAGTTGTAGTACGCCTACCTTTGAGCCAGAAGAGTTCAAATCCCACCTGTCCCAGAGATGTATCATTGCATCTCTGAACAGATTAGAATCATAAACTCCCTACAGTGTGGAAGCAGGTCATTCAGCCCAAGTCCAGACTAACCCTCTGAAGAGCATGCCACTCAGACCGACCCCTCCACTGTATCCCTGTAAACCCTGCATTTACAATGGCTAACTCACCTAGCCGGCACATCCCTGAACACTTTGGGCAATTTACCATGGTCAATCCACCTAACCTGCACATCTTTGGACTGTGGGAGGAAACCAGAGCATGTGGAGGAAACCCACGCAGGCATTGGGAGAATGTACAAACTCCACACAGACAGTTGCATGAAGGTGGAATCAAACCCTGGTCCCTGGCGCTGTGAGGTAGCAATGCCAACCACTGAGTCACTGTGCCGCCCCCACTGATTAGAAATATACCTTTTAAGGCATACTGTAAAGACCACATTTCTTTTTAGAGCTGCGGACTTCAGAATTGGAAAAGATATTGCTTGAAATCAAGAGACTGTGGAAAATATTGCAGTTTTTTTAAAAAATAGAGTTCCTGGGCTCATTGTATTTGCAGTATTCGAGCAGTAAGGGAGGCAGCCAGACATCTCGGCTCTGTGGGAGCACATCCCTAATTACCCTTGAGAAGGTGGTAGTGAGATGTTTTCTTGAACTGCTGTATTCCTTTGGGTGCAAGTACTCCAACAATGCTATTAGGGAGGGAGTAGCAGGGTTTGGGCCTAAGGTTATGCAAGGCCAGCATTTGCTGCCCATCACTAATTGCCCTTGAACTGAGTGAGTGACTTGTTCAGCCATTTCAGTGGGAAAAGCCAACCACATTGCTAGGGGTTTGGAGTCACATGTAGGTGAGTCTGAGCAAGAATGGTAGATTTCCTTCCCTAAAGGACATTAGTCAACTAGATAGGTCTTAGAACGGCTGATGAATTTCATAGATCCATTACTAAAGCAGCTTTATATTCCAGATTTATTAATGAAATGTCATGTTGCTAGAACATTTAGTCTGTATCTTTGAAAGACTAGTCCAAAACTTAAACATTGCTCAAAGGAGACAAGAAGTTGAAGCTTTTCAAATCATAACAAGAAGGCATGAAGCAAACAGTAATAAAAAGCACTCTATTTTATACACCTGGAGGACAGTGCTGATTGTCTGGGCCATGATTGGCATAGAGATGTCACAACAGCAGTTAACTGTCAACCTTAATTCTCAAACCAGACAAGTAGATTCCGATTAGGTGTTGCCATGGGGATCGAGCAAGGATTGTTTGTCTCCATGACCCCATCTATTGAAAAAGGTACAATGCATGTACAAATTCCTTTTACCTACATAAAACAGGGTCGTGAGTATTCACATATGCACCTTCTTGCACAGCAGGTGACTGGTTTTCAAATAAATTATTAGCTAAGATTGACTGAGTTGGTTAGCTCAGTTGGCTGGACAGCTGGACTTTGATGCAGAATGATGCCAACAGCAAAAGTTCAATTCCCACAGTAGCTGAGGTTACTGTGAAGGTCCTGCCTTCTCAACCTCTCCCCTCACCTGAGGTGCTGTGTCCCTCAGGTTAAACCACCATCAGTCATCTCTTTCTAATGAGAGAGCAGCTCTTTGGAACCATGCCATCTTTACCTTTACATTGGAAACTAAAAAGTGCTTGCAGCTGCTAGGATTTCCTAGCCTTGTTCCAGTGAATTACCAACCGCAGCCCTGCTCCAAAGACAAGAGTAAAGGTACAGTCCAAGAAGGAAGTAAGAACCACAAGAAATACCTCCACTGGAATGTACATATCTGCCTCCAGTGAATGTATATCAGGAGTCTATTCTGCCCTTCAAGTCCATTCCACTGTTAAATCAGATCAAGGCTGGTATGTAATCTAATTTCATAAAAGGGCAGTGCAGGAAAATGGAACTCATTAGATTATGCATAATATTTTGAATGGTTTCAACAAGATGGCGGATGTTTCCTCCTGTGGACTGCAGAATGAGGGAGCACTGTTTTAGAATTAATGATCACCCTTTTAGGGCAGAGATGAGGAGCAAATTTTGTCTGAGAGAGTTGTTCGACTTTGGAACCGTGCTTTAGAAGGCAGTGAAGGCTGGATCATTGAATATTTTTTCAGGCAGGGGTAGGTAAGATTCTTGTTAGGAAGGGAATCAAAATTTACTGGGGGTAGAGGGGGAACATGGACTTTGAAACACAACAGATCACCCATGCTCTGATTGAATGGCACAGCAGGTCTGAGGGGCCGAATGGTCTACTTTTGCTCATATTTCATATGTTTGTGTAGTTCTGTCAAAAAGCAAACACAACCATGACAGGCCAAATGACATTCTGACCTGTATGAATCTGTATTCATCATAACGCAACAACATCCTTGTATTTATAAAGCTCCTTAGTCCCATTTCTTTTTGTGTCTTAAGTTAACAAAATCTATGTTGCTAATTATCACTGATGCTGTGGAAGAGAGCTCCAACCTTCCGTCACTGTTTTTGTGTGTAACTGCTTCCAAATCTCACTCCTGGAAGGTCTGTCCCTATATGTTAAACTATGCTCCCAGTACTAGACACTGCAACCAGAGGAAATAGTTTCTCTCTATCTACCAGAGTCGACACAGCAGAAAAAAAGATTAGAGGGACTTGTGAAAATGAGGAAACTGGAAGTAATTCATATTAATGAAAAGTCAGTGCTCAATAAATTAACTGGACTGAAGTTTGACAAATTCCCTGGACCAGACGAGCAGTACCTAAGAGTGTGGCTACAGAGATACTGGATACATTGATAGCTATCTTGCAAACTTCTATAAATTCAAGGAAGGTGCCAGCAAACTGGAATGTAACAAATGAAACTCCATTATTTAAGAAGGGAAGTGGATAGGAAATGGAGAAGCATAAACCTGTTAGTTTAACGTCAATTTTAGGGAGGAAGTTAGAATCTTTTCTAAAAGAAATGATAACTTGACACTTGGAAAATAATGATATGATTGGTCAGAGTCAACAAGGGAAATCATGTTTGACAAACCTGTTGGAATTCTGAGGCTATTACTTGTAACAGAGATAAATGAAAAGCAACGATCATGACGCATTTGGATTTTCAGAAGGTTTCTGATAAGGTCCCTCAGAGGACATTAGTAAACAAAATTATAGGATTGGAATTAATATACTGTGCTGGATTCAGAATCGGTTGATAAATTTGAAAACAGACAGTAGGAATTAACTGGTCAGTCTCAGGACGGCAGGCTAATGTCAATGGAGGATGGCAAGGATCAGATCTGCGGCCACTGCTGCTTACAGTGTATACAAATGATATGTAAATGGGGACCAAATGTAATATTTCTAAATTTGCTGCTGATACAAAACTAGATGGGAATGTAAAAACCAAAAGAACTGCAGATTCTGTCAATCAGAAACAAAACAGAAATTGCTGGTAAAGCTCAGCAAGTCTGGCAGCATTGTGAAGGAAATCAGAGTTAATGTTTCAGGTCGAGTGACCCTTCCTTAGAACTTGGAATGGAACTTGTGAGGAGGATGCAGGGAGGATTCATGAGACTTGGACAGGCTAAGCGAATGGGCAGACAGAATACTAAGTGAATAAATGTCAAGTCACTTTGGAAGACAAGAGGAAGACAGAATATTTTGTGAACAGTGAGAGTTTGGGATGTGTTGATTCCCAAATGAATCTGACTGTCCTTTCTTGTGTCACACAAAGCTAGCACGCAGATGCAGCAAGCATTTAGGAAGGTAAATAATCCGTTAGCCTTCACT
The DNA here is from genome assembly GCA_024137785.1 of Ginglymostoma cirratum. Classification (NCBI taxonomy): domain Eukaryota; kingdom Metazoa; phylum Chordata; class Chondrichthyes; order Orectolobiformes; family Ginglymostomatidae; genus Ginglymostoma; species Ginglymostoma cirratum. Next base: position 3,787,786 of record JAHRHZ010000064.1, on the reverse strand, counting down.
GCAAGGGAATTTGACTACAACAGTCAAGAAGTCTTGCTTCAACTGTATAGACCCTCGGTGAGATCACACCTGGACCATTGCTCTCCTTATCTAAGGAATGACATTCACCTTCCAAACGCATAACCACTACCATCTAGAAAGACAAGGGCAGCGGATACGTAGGAACACCACCCCTTGCAAGTTCCACTCCAAGCCACTCACCATCCTGACTCGGAAATATATTGCTGTTCATCCACTATCACTGGGTCAAAATCCTGGAACCCTCTCCCTAATGGCATTGTAGGTCAACTTACAGCACGTGGACTGAAGCAGTTCAGGGAGGCAGCTCACCACCACCTTCTCAAGGGGCAATTAGGGACAGGCAATAAATGCTAGGCCATCCCTTCGTGCCACAAGTGAATAAAAAAATTGGGATGGAGGATGGGAATGCTCTCTTACACGGTATTGTAGGTCAACCCATAGCAGGTGGACTGAAGCAGATCAAGAAGCCAGCTCACCATCCCCTTCTCAAGGGCAACAAGAGACGGGCAATAAATACTGGCCAGCCAGTGACGCCCACTTTCTACAAATAAATATTTTAAAAGAATATATACTTGCTATAGAAGGAGATTCGCCAGATTAATCCCTGGGGTGGTGAGATTGTCTTATGAGGACAAACTGAGGAAACTGGGCCTATAATCTCTAGACTTTTGAAGGATGCAATGTGATATCATTAAAACATACAAAACTCTTACAGGACACAACAGGTAGATGCAGTGAGAAGTTTCTCCTGGTTGATGAACCTAGAACCAGGGGATAGTCTCAGCATAAGACTGATATGAGGAGGAATTTCTTCACTCAGACGATGGTAAATCATTAGAAATCTCTACCCCAGGGGGCTGTGGATGCTCAATCACTAAGTATATTCAAGATCAAAATCGATAGCTTTCTGGAATGTGTGGGAAAGTGGAGTTGAAATAGATGATCAGCTATGATCTAACTGAATTGTGGAGCAGGCACCAAGGGCTGAATGTCCTAAACCTGCACCTATGTTCCAATGTTTTTACCCTAGTTACAGAGTCTTAAGACACTTGGCAAAAGAACCAGGGAGGTGAAAATGTGTTACTCAGCTTTATGATCTGGAACACATTATGTGGAAGGGTTTTGGAAGCAGATTCAGTCATAACTTTCATAAAGGTATATTCTTGCAAAGGAGAAATTTGCAAGAGTATGGGGAAAACACAGGATAGTGTAACTAGTTAGACAGTTCTTTCAAAGAGCCAGCAGAATCGCAATGGATCAAAATGTGTCCTTCCGCACTGCTTGAAACAATGATTTAAAGTAACACAACAAAATGTTTGCATTTGTGTAGCGCCTCGTAAAGAAAGGTTTTTAGAAAGAAAAGGGACACCGATGAAGGGAGAGGGAGTCTGTAAAGGTAAAAGTTGGCAGAGGCTCCCTGGGTCAAACACACTGGAACTTCTGTATTCAACACAATGGGAGCTTGCACCATCGGCAGCCTGCAGCCTCTCTTAGAAACATAGCGACAAAAAGCTGCAGTCCGCACACACTCCCAAACAAATCAGCCCTCACCTAACTGGCCCGTCCTTTGCATTTAGGCTCATTGTCAGCAGCTAATTTTGCTGAAACTTGCACTCTCCAGCAGGAGTCAGTGGATAATGACTGGAAGCTGTACTTGCCTCTCCCAGACAGGCCCCGAAGTGTGCAAGCTGACTTGTTGCTATGTCAGTCTCAGGCCTGGCTGAGATCAGCCTTGCCCAACACAGATCGAGGTTTTGGGCCTGGGAATTCATGTCCCATCGAGTCAGGACTTCTAAATGCTGTGCATTGTTCATTTCAGAGCCCTGACATCCAAACTGCAGGTGGGGTTCCTCACCAGTTCATTAGCACCCATTAAAGATACTTACTGCCTGAAACTGACAGGTGCTGGATGAAGGAAACCAGCGAGTGCATTTCCAAATCAAAAACTTTATTCAACTGAACACAATAAATACAGAACCATCTAACTACTATAACATGAGATTTCAGATGAAGGTATGACATGATGGAACATTCCATATGTACATTCAGCAGAAGAGGAATAATTTGGGTGATGTATGCAGAGTTTCAAAAGAACGCTGGGTCATGTTTGCAATGAGCTAATATCAAAGGGTTGATGAAGTCAGTTCAAATGGATATTTGTTGATAAACACAATCGTAGACAAACCCTGTTGTGTTTGTGAAGAGCAGAACATTGTTTCTACGGGAACAGGCACTGCACAGAGCCTTCTTGTACTTTAGCCATGATTCACCAACAGCATCTGAAAAGAAGGGAAGAAGGCATGCATTTTATTTTTGGTTGAATGACCAATGGAATATTCTCACAATTCATCTGTGCACAGAAGTATGCTCGTGTTGCTGAAAGCACAAAAGAGGAATTTATACTTCAGGAACACTCCTGATATTCTAAATTTGCACTCATGGTAGAAGAAGCAGTTCCCACCAGCATACCTACTTCCCATGAACTGAAACCTGCATCTTTAAGTACTGCCATGAATTGGATAGTTTTTTGTGAGACCAACAATGACCAGTTATCACAGAATCCCTTTATTGTGGAAGCAGGCCATTTGGTCCATCAAGTCCAACCCTCTGAACAGCATCCCACCCCTCCCCCTGACCCTATCTCTAAATTTTCTACGATTAACCTACCTGGCCTGCACATTCCTGGACACCACAGGGCAACTTAGCATGGCCAATCCACCCTAGCCCTGCACACCTTTGGACTGTGGGATGAAAGTGACACAGGGAGAATGTACAAACTCCGCACAGACAGTCACCCAAGGGTGGAATTGAACGCAGGTCCCTGGTGCTGGGAGGCAGCAGTGCTAACCACTGAGCCGCTGTGCCACCTGTTAGCTTTGCAGATCAATTGGGTGGCCTGCCAAACTCTCTTATCCTCTAGACGTAGTTGGTAAAGCACCACATTGCCAGACTCAAACATTCAGGTTAAACTAACACACAGATTTATTCACAGGCAAGTTAATAACACAGAAACAGCACTGTATTGCAAGAAGCTTGCAGAAACAATACTGCGTTTGCGAAGAAAATAAATTGTGAAGAGTTGTGAATCTTCGCTAAACTTCTCTTTTATGACTTTCAAACTGTGTCTTTAACAAGTCACTATGTGAGAAAAAGCATTCCACAGATGTTCCATTGGTTGTATCTAACAGAGAAAGCAGGTTGAAACACTTGAATAAAAATGCTCTGCTTCTGAGCAATTGTCTGGGATTACAAAAACTGGCTGCCTCTAAAAATGAAAGTTATGTCTCACGGTAGCAGGGAAGTGGTTTGGTGGCTTTGTTTCACTTTCGAATGGGATAAACAATGTTGCAGTAAGTGCTTTAATTAGATAGAAATATGGAAATTAGTACAGTAGGCCATTCAGCCCAATGAGTCTAGTCCATCATTCAACACGATCATGGCCGATCCTCTGTCTCAACACTATACTACTGCTCGATTCCCACATCCCTTGACACCTTTAGCCTCCAAAAATCTAGCCATTTCTTTTCTAAACATCTACAGTGACTTTATCTGTCTCGGCTCTCTGTGATTGAAATTTCATGGAAACTTCTCATTTCAATCCACATATCCTGAGCTTATGACCCCTTGTTCTGGACCCCTTAGTTAAGGGAAATATCATCTCTACATCCAGTCTATGCAGTCCTGTCAGAGTTTTGTATGTTTTAGGAGATCTCTTCTCACTCTTCTAAACTCCAATGAATCCAGGTATGGATTACAAATCTGCCATCCTAAGAATCAATCTGGTAAACCTTTGCTGCACTTCCTCTATGGTAAATATATTTTTTCTTCGTTAAGGAGACCAAACTGCACACAATATTTCAAGTGTGGTCCCACCATGGCCCTGTAAAGCTGCAGTAGGAGTTTCTTGTTCCTGTATTCAAACCCTCTTGTAATGAAGGTCAACATTTGCCTTCCAATTATTTGCTGCACCTGCATGCTTGCTTTCAATGACTTTTGTACAAAGACATCTAGGTCCCTTTGGTCATCAACATTTCCTATCTATCACCATTTAAATAATAATCCACCTTTATTTTCCTACCAAAGTGGAAGTCTTCATATTACACGGCATATGACACTAATTCACCCTCTCACTCAACTTGTCTAAACTGCCCTGAAGTCTCTTCTGCAGTCGCAGTCACATTTTTACAAGTTTTATTTTTACAAAATGTGGAAATATCACACTCAATAACCTCATTCACATCACTGACGTACACAGTGAATAGCTGGGGCCTGAGCACTGATCTCTGCGGTTCCCCACTTGTCACTGCTTCCACTCCAAAAACAGGCCCATTTATTTCTGAAGAAGGGTCTCAACCCGAAACGTCAACTTTCCTGCTCTTCTGATGCTGCTTGGCCTGCTGTGTTCATCCAGATCCACAACATGTTATCCCATTTATTCCTCCTATTGGTTTCCTGTCTCACCAATTCTCAGTCCATGCCAGTATATTACCGCCAATCCCATGTGCTTCGATTTTACACAATAACCTCTTCTGTGGGACTTTATTAAAAACTTTCCAAAAAAAAATGAACCATGTCCAATGGTTCTACTAGTTATGTCCTCAAAAAGCTCCAATTAGTTTGTCAAACATGTCTTTCTTTCATAAATCCAATTGACTCTGTATAATACTTACTTATTAAATATCCTATTATCACATCCTTTAAAATGAATTTCATAATTTTCCCTTCTATTTTTTTTAGGTTGACAGTCCGTAATCCTAAATATTTTCTCTCCCTCCTTTTTTAAATAGTGGATTTACGTTTGCCCCCTCCAATCTACCGAGGCAATGCCAGAATCTACACTATTTTAAAAGATGACAACCAACACACCCACTATTTCCATGGCCATCTTCTTTAATACCCTGGGATGTAGATTATCAGGGCTTGGTGATGTATTAACATTCAGTCCCATTAATTTCTCCAGCATCTTTTTATAAAAAAAAAAATTGATTTCCTTCAATATCTCCTTCCCAAAAGACCTGTGCTTCTCTAGCACTTCTGCAAAATTTACTGTGTTATCTTCTGAGAATACATAACTGAAGTAGTTGCTCAATTACTCGCCATTTTCTTGCTCTCCATTATCAATTCAGATTGTATGGGCCTACTATATTTGTCCTCAATAATCCTTTTATTTTTACATACTTACAGAAGCTCTTACTGTCCCCTTTTATGTTTCTTACAAGTTTACGCTCATACTGTATTTTTTTACCCCATATTCAACTTATTAACTTTGTGGGAGGCTAGGGAGGAGACTGCTAGGCCCCTTGCTAAGATATTTATATCATCAACGGCCATGGGTGAGGTGCAGGAAGCCTGAAGGTTAGCTAATGTGGTGTCATTATTTAAGAAAGGCTGTAAGGAAAAGCCAGGGAACTACAGACCGGTGAACCTTAGGTCAGTGGTGGATAAGTTGTTGGAGGGGATTCTGAGGGACAGGATTTACATGCATTTGGGAAGATAAGAACTGATTAGGGATAGTCAGCATGGCTTTGTGCATGGGAAACTGTCTCACTAATTTAATTGAGTTTTTTAAAGAGGTGACAAAGAAGATTGATGAAGGCAGAGCAGTAGATGTTGTCTATATGGACTTCAGCAAAGCTTTCAACAAGGTTCCACATTGTAGACTGGTAAGTAAGTTTAGATCAAATAAGATCCAGAGGGAACTAGCTAATTGGATACAAAATTGGCCTGAAGGTAGGGGACAGAAGATGTGGTGGAGGATTTTTTTTTCGGACCGGCGGTCTAGGGATCAGTGCTGAGTCCCCTGCTTTTTGTCATTTATACAAATGATTTGGATGTGAATATAGGAGGTATGGTTAGTAAATCTGCAAATAACACAGTGAAGAAAGATTATCTCACTGTACTTTGGGATCTTGATCAGGTGGGCCAATGGGCTGAGGAGTGGCAGATGAAATTTAATTTAAATAAATGCGAAGTGTTGATTTTGGTACGGCAAACCAGGGCAGGGCCGAAATAGTTACTGGAAGGATCCTGGGGAGCGTTGTCAAACACACAGACCTAGGGTGTAGGTGCATAGCCGCTGGTAGACAGGGTGGTGATAAAGGTGCTTGGCATGCTTGCCTTCATTGGTCAGAGCATTGGGTATAGGAGTTGGTATGTCAGTTTTGGAATACTGCACACAATTCTGGTTTCCCTTCGACAATAAGGATGTTGTTAAACTTGAGCAAGAACAAAGTTGTTGGAAAAGCTCAGCAGGTCTGGCAGCATCTTGAAGAAGAAAACAGAGTTAACGTTTCGGGTCTGGACCAGAAACGTTAACTCTGTTTTCTCCTTGATAACAAGGTGTGGGGCTGGATGAACACAGCAGGCCAAGCTGCATCATAGGAGCAGGAAAGCTTGACGTTTCGGGCCTAGACCCTTCATCAGAAATGGGGGAGGGGAAGAGGGTTCTGAAATAAATAGGGAGAGAGGGGGAGGCGGATAGAAGATGGATAGAGGAGGCGGGGATGGAGCCAGTAAAGGTGAGTGTAGTGGGGGATAGGGAGGAGATAGGTCAGTCCAGGGAGGACGGACAGGTCAAGGGGGCGGGATGATGTTAGTAGATAGGAGATGGGGGTGGGGCTTGAGGTGGGAGGAGGGGATAGGTGGGAGGAAGGACAGGTTAGGGAGGCGGAGATGAGCTGGGCTGGTTTTGGGATGCAGTTGGGGGAGGGGAGATTTTGAAGCTTGTGAAATCCACATTGATACCATTGGGCTGCAGGGTTCCACCTAGATTTTGGTAGCCACCTAGAAACCAATGTCCATTTCAAGCCCACTGACTCCCACAGCTACCCACAGCTCCTCCCACCCACCTTCCTGCAAAAATTCCATCCCCTATTCCCAATTCCTTTGCCTCCGCCGCATCTGCTCCCAGGATGAGACATTCCACTCCCATACGTCTCAGATGTCCTCATTCTTCAAGGACCACAACTTCCCCCCAACCGTGGTCGAGAACGCCCTCGACCGCGTCACCCGCATTTCCCGTAACACATCCCTCACGTCCCCGTCCCCGCAATAATAACCAAAAAAGAATCCCCCTCATCCTCACGTACCATCCCACCAACCTCCGGATCCAACGCATCATCCTCCGACACTTCCGCCATCTGCAATCAGACCCCACCACCAAAGACATTTTTCCCTCCCCACCCTTATCTGCCTTCCAGAGGGACCACTCCCTCCGTGACTCCCTTGTCTGCTCCACACTCCCCTCCAGCCCCACCACACCCGGCACTTTTCCCTGCAACCACAGGAAGTGCTACACCTGACCCCACACCTCCTCCCTCACCCCAATCCCAGGCCCCAAGAAGACATTCCACATCAGGCAGATGTTCACCTGCACATCGGCCAATGTGGTATACTGCAGCCGCTGTACCCGTTGTGGCCTCCTCTACATCGGGGAAACCAAGCGGAGGCTTGGGGACCGCTTTGCAGAACACCTGCGCTCAGTTCGCAACAAACAACTGCACCTCCCAGTCGCAAACCATTTCAACTCCCCCTCCCATTCCTCAGACGACAGGTCCATCCTGGGCCTCCTACAATGCCACAGTGATGCCACCCGAAGGCTGCAGGAACAGCAAATCATATTCAGCCTGGGAACCCTGCAGCCCAATGGTATCAATGTGGATTTCACAAGCTTCAAAATCTCCCCTCCCCCAACCGCATCCCAAAACCAGCCCAGCTCATCTCCGCCTCCCTAACCTGTCCTTCCTCTCATCTATCCCCTCCTCCCACCTCAAGCCCCACCCCCATCTCCTATCTACTAACATCATCCCGCCCCCTTGACCTGTCCGTCCTCACTGGACTGACCTATATCCTCCCTACCCCCCTACCTACACTCACCTTTACTGGCTCCATCCCCGCCTCTTCGACTTTTCTGCCTCCTCTCCACCTATCCTCTCCTCTATCCATCTTCTATCCGCCTCCCCCTCTCTCCCTATTTATTTCAGAACCCTCTTCCCCTCCCCCATTTCTGATGAAGGGTCTAGGCCCGAAACGTCAAGCTTTCCTGCTCCTATGATGCTGCTTGGCCTGCTGTGTTCATCCAGCCCCACACCTTGGGGTTATCTCGGATTCTCCAGCATCTGCAGTACCTTTTATCTCTGTTTTCTCCTTCACAGATGCTGCCAGATCTTCTGAGCTTTTATAGCAACTTTGTTTTTGTTCTTGATTCACAGCATCCACAGTTCTTTGGGTTTTTGTTAAACTTGAGAGTGTACAGAAAAGATTTACAAAGATATTGTGGGACTTGAGGGTTTGAGCTATAAGGAGAGGCTGAATAGCCTGGGGCTTTTTTCCCTGGAGTGTTGGAGACTCAAGTCCAACAGGTTGTCAAAAAGCTTCTGTTTACGAATGAACCTGTTGGACTAGAACCTGGTGTTACGTGATTTCTGTCCATGCTCTATGACTCCAGTTGTCCTTTGCTGAATTATAAACTGCTCCCAGTTTTCAGGCTTGTTACTTTTCTCTACAAACTTTATATGAATCAATCCTTAATTTCTTCTGTTAAGCATGCATGGCCACTTTTCGTGTTGTGTTCTATCACTCAAAAAGAATGCATAACCGCTACAAAGCATGTATTTGTTTCTTAAATATTAATCATTGCCTACCCACTGTCATGTCCTTTAATGAAGTTACCCAGTCTATAGCAGCCAATTCACCCTTCATGCCTTCATAATTTCTTCTGTTTTGCATTTTACTACTTTCCATCCCAGTGATGAATTCTACCATGTTATGTTCACTTTTTTCTTAAAATTATGAATTAATCCTTTCTCATTGCAAAAATAAAATCCAGGATAGCTTGCCCCAAGTTGGTTACTCCATGTCATGGTCTAAAAAACACCATCTTGTTCAGGCTCCAGGAATTCATTTGCCTCAGTTTATTATCATTAATGTGGTCTTAAAATCACATGGGATTATTGTAATACCCTTGTTGCATGCATCTCTAATTTTCTACCTACCCCCACCACTACTGTTTGGAGGCTTACAGATAACTCTCACTAATACTTATGTCCAATGTTGTTTCTTAACTACAGCCAGATTAATTCCACGTCTAGTTTTCCGACATTAAATATGTTCTCACTCTTGCACTGATTTCATTTTTCACTAGCAGCCCACCTTCCTTTTCAGTTTTGCCTGTCTTTGCTGAAGAACAAATACCATTGAATGTTCCATCCCAGCCTTGATCACTCTGCAGCCATATTTCTGTACTTCCAATCATATCATACCTTTTTTGCACTGTTAATTCTACTAACTTAGTGCATATGCTCCATGCATTCTGCTATCGTATCTTCAGATTTGTATTTCTGACATTTTTGCATAATGTTTTGTATTCCATCCCTATTTGCTGCCTCCTGTTGTTTACTCTGCCTTCTGCTTTCACATTCTATCTTACATTTCCATCTTTGCTTTCCTCATTCTTGTCTCCCCACTCATATTTCCATCCTTCACTCCTCTAGTTTAAATCCTCCCTCACACTGAATGCCCCTACGAGTGTATTGGTCTCAGTCCTGCTGGGCTGCAATGTGCCTGGTTTGTACGGGTCCCATCTTCCCCAGAATAAGCCCCAATGTCTCAAGAATCTAAATGCCTTTTCCCCCATACAATCCCTCCAGTCATGCATTCATTCAGTCTATCTACCTATTCTTAGGTCTCACCAGCATGTGGCACTGGGAGTAATCCTGAGATTACTGCCTTTTGAGGTCCTCCTTTCTAAGTTATTTCCATATTACTGTCTCACTCACTTTACCTGTTATTGGTGACAACACAAACAATGAGCTCCTCCTTTTCTCCCTCCCCATTCAGAATATCCTGCAGCTGCTCGGTGACATCCTTGACCTGGTATCAAGAGGCAAAATACCATCCTCGTGCCATATCTGTGGCCACAGAAACTTCCATCATAGAACCTGCAATCATTATTGGTTTCACGCTGTTTTTTCTCCTGAACCCCTGTGCAGAGGAGCATCTCCTGGTGTGAGGGATTTGGTCATCATTACATTCCATTCCCCCACGAGAAAATCCAAGACAGAAAATCTGTTAGAGATTCTTACTTCCTATTCTTACTTACCAAGGTTATCACCTGGCCTGTCCTGGCTGCCAGTCCCATTTAATGAACCTATGTTTTCCCTGCAATATCACTCTTGAGTATCAGTAAGAGTGACCACCACACGGTCCTTGTGGAGACAAAGTCCCACCTTCACATTGAAAATAACCTCCATCATGTTGTGTCGCACTATCAATGGGACTAGACTTTGAACAGATCTAACAACTGAGGTCTGGGTATCCATGAGGCGCTGTGGGTCATGAACAGCAGCAGAATTGTACTCCAGCACAATCTGCAACCTCATGGCCCGACATATCCACCACTCAGCCACTAACATCAAACCAGGAGATCAACCCTGGTTCAATGGAGCGTGCAGGAGGGCATGCCAGGAGCAACACCAGGCATTCTTGAAGATGAGGTATCAACCTGGGGAAGCCACCAAACAAGACTACTTGCATGCCAAACAGCAAAAGCAGCAAGTGACAGAGCGAAGCGATCTCACAACCAATGGATCACATCTAAGCTCTGCAGTCCTGCCACATCCAGTCATGAATGGTGGTGATTGATTAAACAACTCACTGCAGGAGGAAGCTCCACAAATACCCGCATCCTCAATGATGGGAGAGCCCACCACATCCGTGCAAAAGACAAGGCTGGAGCTTTCTCAGCAATCTTCAGCCAGAAGTGCCAAGTGGATAATCTACCTTGGCCTCCTTCAGTGGTCCCCACAGATACCATCACAGATACCAGCCTTCAGCCAATTTGACTCATTCCACGTGATATCAAGAAATGGTTGGAGACACTGGATACTGCAAAAGCTACGGGCCCTGACACCATTCTGGAAATAGTATTGAAGACTTGTGCTCCAGAACTTGCCACTACCTAGCCAAGCTGTTCCAGTACAGTTACAACACTGGTATCTACCCAACAATGTGACAATGCCCAAGTATGTTCTGTACGTAAAAAGCAGGACAAATCCAACTTGGCCAATTACTGCCCCATCAGTCTACTCTCGATCATCAGTAAAGTGATGGAAGGTGTCACTAACAGTGCTATCAAGCAGTCCCTGCTCAGCAATAACTTGCTCAGTGATGCCCAGTTTGGGTCCCACCAGGCCCACACAGCTCCTGACCTCGTTACAGCCTTGGTTCAAACATGGACATAAGAGCTGAATTCCAGAGGCGAGGTGAGAGTGACAGCCCTGGGGAGGCAGAGTCTGGTGGTTACAGTCATACCTGACATGGTCATGGTTGCTGCAAATCAGTCATCACAGCTGCAGGGCCTCTCTGCAGGAGTTCCTCAGGATAGTGTCCTAGGCCCAACCATCTTCAGCTCTTTTGTCAATGACCTTCCATCAATCATAAGGTCAGAAGTGGGGATGTATAATGCTCAGCACAATTCGCGACTCCTCCGATACCGAAACAGTCCATGTTCAAATGCAACAAGATCTGGACAATTTCTAGGCTTCGGCTGACAAGTAGCAAGTAACACTCGTGCCACACAAATGCCAGGCTATGACCATCAGCAATAGGTGACAATCTAACCACCACCTCTTGACATTCAATGGTGTTATCATCACTGAATCCCCCGCTATCAACATCCTGGGGGTTATCATTGATGAGAACCTCAACTGGACTCACCACATTAACACAGTGGCTACAACAGCAGGTCAGAGGCTAGGAATACTGCTGCGAGTCACTCATCTCCTGACTCCCCAAAGCCTGTCCACCATCTATAAGGCACAAGTCAGGTGTGTGATGGAATACTCCCCACTTGCTTGGACGAGTGTAGCCCCAACAACACTCAAGAAGCTTGACACCATCCAGGACAAAGCAGCCCGCTTGATTGGTACCACATCCACAAGCCTCTGCTCCCTCTAGTACCGATGCTCAGTTAGCAGCAGTGTGTACTATCTACAAGATGCACTGCAGAAATTCACCAAAGATCCTCAGATAGCACCTTCCAAATCCATGACCACCTGTAAGTTCCCCTCCAAGCCACTCACCACCCTGACTTGGAAATATATCACCGTTCCTTCACTGTCATTGGGGAAAAATCCTGGAATTCTCTCCATAATGGCACTTTGAGTCAATCCACAACAGGTGGACTGCAGTGGTTCAAGAAGACAGCTCATCACCACCTTCTCAAGGGCAACTAGGAACGGGCAATAAATGCTGGGCCAGCCAGCAATGTCCACATCCCACAAATGAATAATTGTTTTCAAAAAATTACTCCTTTTGGAGTAGGGGGCCTTTTGTTGCCATCATTATGCCATAACTCCAGAGAATCTTGGTAAGCAATTCCAGAAGATATTACCTCATCCTATCGTTACCCAGTATTCACAAATATATGAGACAAGCACTTTGAGATAGGAATATGTTATGTTGATATGGTGAGTTAAAGAAAGGTGGGAAAAGGCTGGTTTGGAACATAAAGCCTGCAAAGACCAAACAGCCAAACAGCCTGTTTCTGGGCTGTAGACTGCACATAACAACTGAGAGCATAAAGCTCGGCTGATGAGTAAATTGTCCTTAGCCTACAAGGGCTGTGGCCAATTGTAGCTGCAGTCTGCTGACAAGTAACTAACTCTGCAGGGACACCCTGGTCTGTAGGGCCCAGGCCCACAATGCATTAATAACTGAGACAATGGTCTTAACCCACCCCCAAAGATCTTAACTTTGCACGCCTTGTCTGTAGTCAAGTGGGAAGAGTGCTGATAAAATTTGCAGTGTTGAATAACCCAAACTCAACTCTATCACTCCTGTGGCAATTCCTTGGTCCAGTGGAGTTCAAAAGGTGAGGTATAAAAAGAAAGATCAATGTGATGGAAAGAGCTATCTAAAGATGTCTGTATCACTTAGAGACCAGAGGATGTTAGGAGGAGCTAGCAGGAGATGAATCCTCACTGAATTACACAAAGGGTGTTGGGTTGTAATTGTTGCAGCTTTCTTTTAAACAAATTTATAGCACGGAAACAAGCCATTCAGTCCGAACGTGCCGGGCTTCACATGAACTCACCCACTCACCCGTACCCATACTTTGTCTAATCTTATCAATATATCCTCTAAACCTTCGCCCGCTTCACATGATTATCCAGCTTCCCTTCAAATACATATTCTCATTACACACTGGGTAAAGCGTCTCTTTTAAATTTATTTGTGGTTAGTTTGTATTTATGGTTCTCTAGTTTTGGATTTCTCTGACAGTGAAAGCATCTTTTTGACATCTACCAAATCAGACCTGCATTAATTTAAAACACGCTATCAGCTCACTCTTTATGCTTCTCTGTTCTAGAGGGGAAACAGCACAGCCTGACAGAAAAGGAAAAACGCCTAACACAGTTTAAGCTCGCCACCTTACTGACAAGAAAACCTCCATAATGCTCAGAGCAGTGTTCCAGTGTGGTTTCTGAAGAATGCGTAAATCTGCCCTGTGATGTGAATAGGAATCAGATTGGAACATAGCACTTTCCTTAATTAGTATTCTGTAAATACTCCTTGTAACTGCATGTGTGTGCGGATGTAATGCAACACAAAGGCAAGAAGATTGCTTGCAATTGCCCCCTTGAGTATCCATAGGCAGTGAATGGAGTAAATGAACTAGCAATGACAATGCTTCACTGTTGTAAACCCATCTCCTTCACAGCTTATAATTAGAGGATCGCTCGCCAGCTACTGCAACCCATTACAGTTCCTGAATTCTTGGTGGTCTTCTGCTTAAGGGTACCTATAATTAATTTACTGGGGGGTTGTACAGGATGCACGGCAGAAGACAGCACCACACAATTCTCTAAATCCCCTTGATCAAAGAGCAACAACAGCAAGAAAGTATTGTGATTGTCCTTTTTTTAATTAAAAGGAGCAAACCCTAGATTCTCCTGTTTGGATGGATGATAGACCAGTTTATAATGTAGCTTATGTAAGGGCAGTGGGGGACAATTATGACAGGGAGGTGATCAGTTTGCTGATGACAGAATTTTAGAATTAGCTTTATTGTCACACATATTCATATGACTACAGTGAAACATTTACTAGTCGCCACTTACAGCTCCATCTTAGGTACCAAGATACTGATGTACAGATTCTTAAGTACAATTTCTAAGGGAAAACAATTAGAAAAATGAAGAAATATAAAGTCCAGCAATAAATTAGAAAAAATAGAGAAATAAGAGATCAGAATAACAGTCCTTCTGACCCAGAAGGGTCTCACCTCATGTCCATGCTGAGGCCGGGAGTTCGAACCCACGCTGACGCTGGGAGTTCGAGGCCACGCTGAGGCCGTGAGTTCGAGCCCACGCTAATGCCAGGAGTTTGAGTCCAAGCTGAGGCCGGGAGTTTGGGCCCACGCTGAGGCCGGGAGTTCGAGTCCACGCTGAGGCCGGGAGTTCGAAACCACGCTGAGGCTGGGAGTTTGTGTTCACGCTGAGGCCAGGATTTCGAATCCACGCTGAGGCTGGGAGTTTCAGCCCAAGCTGAGGCCAGGAGTTCAAGCCCACGCTGAGGCCAGGAGTTCAAGACCACGCTGAGGCCAGGAGTTTGAGTCCACGCCGATGCTGGGAGTTCGAGTCCACACTGAGGCCGGGAGTTCGAGTCCACGCTGAGGCCGGGAGTTCGACTCCACGCTGAGGCTGGGAGTTTCAGCCCAAGCTGAGGCTGGGAGTTCGAGCCCATGCTGAGGCCAGGAGTTCGTGTCCAGGCAGAGGCTGGGAGTTCAAGTTCACGCTGAGGCCAGGAGTTCGAGTCCACGCTGAGGCTGGGAGTTCGAGTCCACGCTGAGGTTGGGAGTTTCAGCTGATGCTGAGGCCGGAAGTTCAAGTCCATGTTGAGGCCGTGAGTTCGAGTCCACGCTGAGGCCAGGAGTTTCAGTCCACACTGAGGCCGGGAGTTGGAGCCCACGCCTACGCTGCGAGTTCGACTCCACGCTGAGGCCGGGAGTTCGAGCCCACGCTAAGGCCTCAATCAAGGGCTACAGGGAGAGTGCGGGTAAGTGGAGTTGAAATGCCCATCAGCCATGATTAAATGGCGGAGTGGACTCGATGGGCCGAATGGCCTTACTCCCACTCCTATGTCTTATGGTCTTATGGTCTTAAGGCCGGGAGTTCTAACCAACGCTGAGGCCAGGAGTTCGAGCCTACGCTGAGGCTGGGAGTTCGAGCCTACGCTGAGGCTGGGAGTTCCGGCCCACGCTGAGGCCAGGAGTTTGTGTCCACGCTGAGGCTGGGAGTTCGAGTTCACGCTGAAGCCGGGAGTTTGAGTCCACGCTGAGGCTGGGAGTTTCAGCCCATGCTGAAGCCGGGAGTTCGAATCCATGTTGAGCCTGGGAGTTTCAGCCCATGCTGAGGCTGGAAGTTCAAGTCCACGCTGAGGCCGGGAGTTCGAGTCCATGCACAGGGCAGGAGTTCGAGCCCATGCTGAGGCCGGGAGTTTGAGTCCACGCTGAGGCCAGGAGTTCGACTCCACGCTGAGGCTGGGAGTTTCAGCTCAAGCTGAGGCCAGAAGTTCGAGCCCACGCTGAGGCCTGGAGTTCGAGAGCACACCGAGGCTGGGAGTCTGTGCTGGTTTTCACTTCAGACCGATGGCGCCGAGGACGGGAGGTAGAAAAAACATGATAAGAGAGCCAAAAAAAGGAAATGGACAGAAGGGATGAATTCTGGCTCTGGAATCCTATCCCGCTGCCATCTTTGACATTATAAAGGGTCAGACACAGCAGGAGCTGGTCAGAAAAACAGTGATTGTTTATAACTGCTCATCAGCCATGGCTGAATGAGTATCATCTCACCCCTGATCAGAAATTTATGGTTTAAGTTTCCATTCAGAGAACGTAATCTCGACTGAACACTTGCCGTAACTATTTTATATTTATAGCTCCAAATTTAAACCCTTTCACCAGTGGAAACACCTTTTCTATCAAATCTTTTCATAACTTTTAAAATATCTGTCAGGTCAGTCCTTAGCCTTATTGATTCAAGAGCAAAGCATCCCACCATAATCAATATTTCCTGATGGTTACACACTTTCAGTTCAGGTATCATTCTTGTAAATTCTGAAAATGTCTATATATCCCTCTCTCAACAAGGAGGCCAGAACTGTGCACAGGACTCCAAATGTGACTGAAACAAGGTTCGATACAAGTTCCCTGTTGGAGTAAAATGGTGAGATCAATAGCAGTAGCTACAGATAATGCAGGTGCCTCGGGACCTTGCCTCCATGAGGTAGCTTGTGTAAGATCTTCCTGTGGAGGTACTCTTTTCGTCCAATTGCTCTGTGGCAGCAAATATTCTCAGTAAGAATTGAGATGAGGAGGAATTTCTTCTCTCAGAGGGCTATGAGTTCTTGGAACTCCTTGCCAGAGAGAGCTGTGGGGGAACAGTCCTTCTGTATATTTAAGGCCGAGATAGATAGATCCTTGATCAGTCGGGGAATCCAGGGTTACGGGAAAAGGGCAAGAAAGTGAGCGTATGAAATGTCAGATTAGCCATGATCATAAGAGTCACACGGCATGAAATAGACCCTTCGGTCCAACCAGTCCATGCTGACCATGTTCCCAAACTAAACCAGCCCCACCTGCCTGCACTTAGCCCACATCTTTCTAAACGTTTCCAATTCATGAACTTATTCAAATGTCCTTTAAAAATTGTAACTGTACCTGCACTCACCACTTCCTCTGGCAGTTCATTCCACACATGGATCACTCTCCATGGAAAAAGTTTCCCTTCATGTCCTTTTTAAATCTTCCTCCTCTCATCTTAAAAATATGTTCCTGGTTTTGAACTCTCCCACCCTAGGGGAAAGCCCCTTGTCATTCACCTCATCTATACCTGTAAAGATTTTATAAACCTCAGTAAGATCACCCTTCAATCTCCTATGCTCCAGTGAAAAAAGTCCCAGTCTTTCTAGAGATAGTAAGAACTGCTGATGCTGGAGTCAGAGATAACACAGTATGGAGCCAGAGGAACACAACATTTCTGGAGAAGGGTCCTAACCTGAAATGTCAACTTTCCTGCTCCCCTGATGCTGCCTGGCCTGCTGTGTTCCTCCAGCTCCACACTGTGTTATCATAGTCTTTCTAGTCTATTTTTATATCTCAAACTCTCCATTCCCAGCAACATCCTGGTAAATCTTTTCTGAGCCCTATTGAATGGCACAGTAGATTCGAGGGGCCAAATGGCCTATTCCTGCTATTAAAAAACCTGTCTATTTCAACCATGATTATACTTGTTGACCCAGCCTTGACAGCCCTCTCAGGTAAAGAATTCCACAGGTTCGGTACCCTCTTAGTGAAGAAATACCTTCTCATCTCTGTCTTAAATGGCAACACTTTATTCTGTGATTATGCCCTTTGGTCGTAGACTCCACATAAATGGGAAACAAGTTCTCTGCAACAACCATGTCAAACCGTCTAAGAATATTATATGTTTCAATAAAGTTTCCTCTCATCCTTCTAAACTCTAGTGAGTACAAGCACAACTTACTCAACGTCTCCTCATAAGAAAATCTCTCTCTGCCCAGGATCAGCATAGTGAGCATTCTCTGGACTGTTTCCTATGCCAGTATATTATTCCTGAGATATGGGTATTTGTTCAATCAGAATACAAACCTTTTAGCACTATTCCAATCGAATCCCTACAGTGTGGAAGCAGGCCATTCAGCCCATTGAGTCCACACCAATCCTCTGAAGAGCATCCCACCCAGAAACACACCCTTACCTGCATTTCCCATGACTAATCCACATAACCTACATACTCCTGGACACTATGGACTATTTAGCATGCTTAATCTCTCTAATCTGCACTTCTTTGGACTTTAGGAGTGAACTGGAACAACCGGACGAAACCTGTGCAGACACAGGGAGAATGTGCAAACTCTACACAGAAAGTCACCCAAGGGTGGAATTGATCACGGATCCCTAGCATTATGAGGCAGCAGCGCTAACCACTGAGCCATCGTACCTCCTTGTCCTCCTTTTCCCCAATTATTAATCCATGTCACAAAGTTAGGTCCAATTTGGTGCCCTTCTACCTTTGTTGATAACATCACAACTGTATGAAATTCTTCCTCAGATGCACGTAGACATCAGCTGTAGACACTTGCTTGTTGCATGTTAGTGACTTCAAAAAATTCAACTGGATTAGTCAGGCATGATCTACTCTTCAGAAATCATGCTGATTCTCTTTGCTCAGCTGATACCTGTCCAAGATCCCAGTCACCCTAAAATATTGTAACATCTTCTCTCTAACAGATGTTACACTGACAAGCCTATGGTTACTTGTTCCCACCATCCCTCCCTCCCTTTCTCAATAAGTGACATTTGGTCTTTCCAATCTAAAGGCATAAGTCCTGAATTTAGATAGCCTTAGAAAATTCCGCACTTTCTTCAACTGTTTCTTCATATTCCCTACTTCAAACAAAATCTGAGAATTCAGGAGAAACACAGCAGGTCTGGCAGCATCTAGGGAGAAATAGGTAGCTTGCTGAGTCCCATAATACTGTTTTTTGGAACTGATCCTCTATTTCTTTCTTGGACAGTACGGTGGTTCAGTGGTTAGCACTGCTGCCTCAGAGCGCCAGGGACCCAGGCTCGATTCCAGCCTCGGGCGACTATCTATGTGGGGTTTGCACATTCTCCCTGTGCCTGCGTGGGTTTCCTCCAGGTACTCCGGTTTCCTCCCACAGTCCGAAGATGTGTAGGGTAGGTGGATTGGCTGTGCTAAATTGCCCATAGTGCCCTAGGGATGTTTAGGTTAGGTGGGTTAGACATGAGGCAGGGGTAGGGGAATGGGTCTGGGTGGGATGCTTTTCGGAGGGGCCATGTGGGTCTGTTTCCACACTGTGGGGATTCTATGGAGTCCCTTCATTTTTGCAATTCATATTTGTTTTTACTTGTGATACTCATATTCAGTTCTTCTCTACACTTACTTTCCAGCACAAAAATTAGTCAATACTCACTTAACAATTTGACTACTTGCATATTATAATCACTCCTATATATCAACTATAAGTGGCCGTGTCCTCTTCACCTCTCTCTCAACATATATATACATAGAAAACTTTTGTTATTTAGGGGCAGCATGCTGCCTCACAGTGCCAGGGACCCGGGTTCAATTTCACCTTCAGTGTCTGTGTGGAGTTCGTACATTGTCCCCGAGTCTGCGTGGGTTTCCTCCGGGTGCCCCGGTTTCCTCCCACAATTGAAAGGTGTGCAGGTTAGGTGGATTGGTTATGCTAAATTGCCTATAATGTCTAGGGAGGTGCAAGCTAGGTGGGTTGGCCATGAGAAATGTAGGGTTACAGGAATAGGGTAGGGGGGTGGGTCTGGGTGGGATGCTCTTTAGAGGCTCAGTGTGGACTCGATGAGCCAGATGGCCTGCTTCCACACTGTAGGGATTTTATGACTTGATATCCCATGTATGATTTTTAAAACATTCTTGTGGTGTACATTGGTCAGCCTGCATTATGTGCTGAAACTACTGGAGTAATGTTCCAACCCATGATCTTCTAATTCAAAAGTGAGAGTGAGCCAAGAGTGACGCCAGCAGAATTGTCAAACAAAATTTAACCCTGAGCCATGTAAGGAGATAATAGGCCAGGTGGCCAAATGTTTAGTCAAAGTGGCTTAAAGAAGAGACAGAAATGAAGAGCTTTAAGAAGGAAGTTTCAGAGCTTGAGGGGGAGATGGTGGCATAGTGGTTTGACTTGATTTGCTTTGATTGGATTTATTGTAGTCATATGTATCTAGGTACAGTGAAAAGTTTTGTTTTGTGAGCAGTACAGGCAGATTATCACAAACAAGGACATAGAGATCAAAAGGTGCTTAGACAAAGCGAGACACACAGGCTACACTGCACAGGAGGTATGCAAAGCAAGATCAACATTAGCAAGGTCAACATTATTTGAATTTAGAGAGGTCCATTCATCAGTCTAATAACAGCAGAGAAGAAGCTGTTCTTGAAACTGTTGGTGCATGTGTTCGAGCTTCTGTATCTTCTGCCTGACAGAATTTCCCTCACCAGTTTTAGTTGCTGGAAGCTGAGACTATAAGCAGGAAGGAAGACCTTGGAGTTATTGTACCATTTGCCTGTGCCTCCTGTGAAGAGGTGAAATCGACTTGGAAAAAAGAGATTAAAAAACAGCGAGTCCTGGCAAGCAAAAGGATCACCTCAGCAAACCATGTGGACTGGAGCCAATGAACAGCGTTTCCAGTTTTCCCTGTCCACTGCAGTCAAAGGGGGGTCCCACAGAACTGGAAAACGGTTAACATAACATACCTGTTTAAGACGGGAGAGAGGCAGCAGACAAGAAACTATAGGCTATTTAGCCCGACCTCAGTTATCAGTGATGGTTACCATGAAACTATCTGATCATCATAAAAATCCATTTGGTACGCTTGTGCCCTTTAGAGATAGAAATCTGCTGCTCTTATCTGGTCTGGTCTACATATGAATCCCACAGCAGTGTGGATGACTCTCAACTGCCTTTTGAAATGGACTAGTAAGCAACTCGGTTGAAGGGTAATTAAGAATGTGGAACAAATTCTGGCATTGCCAGCGTCACTCATGCCAGTCGAAGGCACTAAAGCAATGGAGAAATTAGGGATGCCAGGCTTTGCTACTGAGCATTAAATGCTGTTTTGCAGTGGATAAATAATCAAGCCAGACATTCTGTTGTGAAATATTTATTTTCACAGGGCGGTGAAATTAACAATCATTCCCTCAGAACTAGAAAAATTGCTGATCCTAATCAGAGCATACTGCAACATCCTGAGGGTCATCCAGCACCCTCCTGTTCTACACTGCTGTTACATGTGCTCCAGGCCACTGCAATTTCTTCTTCACTCATGCCAAAATCCTGAGGCAACTGCTGCCTGATGCTACCCCCACCACGCCCCCAATCTTTCAATATCCAAAGACTAATGATACATAGCATTATTGTGTATCTCTCTGTGTAACTATTTATCCAATTTTCTTTTAGAAAATTGAGCTTCCAAGCCATGTCCCCTGACTTCCCTGGTCTTGCTACGTAGAAATGGAGTAAGAGTTCCTGATGAAATTGACAAGGCACGCCATTAAAAACTGGCTGCCATGATCTATCTGTGCACGTGCAGTTGCAGCCAGCTTTTAAGAGTTGGTGGAAACCCTTGCTCTGAGTAAACAGCCACACGGCTTTTGTAGAACAGAAATCACAGGCACAGTAAATGATGCATTAGTGTCTGGATTTGCAAGCAGAGAGGTTATTCAGGTCTAAGGTGACGTGGCTGTTATTCCGTATAATTTCAGGAATGAGGCAGCTCAGTGGTTAGCAGTGCTGCCTTACAGATCCAGGCACTTGGGTTTAATTCCACCCTCAGATGACTGTCTGTGTGGAGTTTGTACATTCTCCTCGTGTCTGCGTGCGTTTCCT
This sequence comes from Ginglymostoma cirratum, assembly GCA_024137785.1. NCBI lineage: Eukaryota > Metazoa > Chordata > Chondrichthyes > Orectolobiformes > Ginglymostomatidae > Ginglymostoma > Ginglymostoma cirratum. The sequence continues at coordinate 3,766,294 of JAHRHZ010000064.1, read as the reverse complement.
CCGGGTGCTCTGGTTTCCTCCCACAGTCCAAAGATGTGCAGGGTAGGTGGATTGGCCATGCTAAATTGCCCCGTAGTGTCCAGGGATGAGTAGGCTAGGTGGGTTAGCCATGGGAAATGCAGGAGGAGGTGGGGTCTCTGGGTGGGATACTCTCTTGGAGGATTGCTGTGGACTCGATGGGCTGAATGGCGTGCTTCCACATTGTAGGGATTCTATGATTCTATAAAGTCATTCACAATGACTGGTTTCCTTAGTATAGTAGAAGATATGTACACCAAGCCCAAGATACGGTGAGATCTGATGAAGGGTTTAGGCCCGAAACGTCAAGTTTTCCTGCTCCTATGATGCTGCTTGACCTGCTGTGTTCATCCAGCCCCATGCTTGTTATCCAAGATACGGTGACTTGTTTGAAAAATGACACTTTGCTGTTGGGTGTGTGTTCAGAAGCAAAACTGCAATTTTACGCATGCATGTGTAATGCTCCAACTAGTGATGGTACTGACCACAGCCATGTAGAATACTGTGGTACATTCTGTATCAACATAACTTACGTGTATTTCTGCTCCATGTTGGAACAAATATAAATAAACATTGAAAATCGGAACAGGAGTAAGCCTTCAAGCCTGCTCCACCATTCAATACAATCATGGCTGATCATCCAACTTAGTGGCCTATCCCCACTTTCACCCAATTTCCTATGATCACTTTAGCTCTAAGAACTATTTCCAGTTCCTTGAAAATATTCAATGCTTTGGCCCCAGGTGCTTTCTGTGGCAGAGAATTTGACGGGCTCATCATTCTCCAGGTGAAGAAAGTTTTCCTCATCTGAGTTCTAAAGGGCCTACTCTGTATCCTTAGACTGTGATCCCTGGTTCTGGATTCCCCAGTCATCAGGAACATCCTTCCTGTGTTTGCCTGTCTAGTCCTAGTGGAATTTTACAGGTTTCTGTGAGGTTTATGACACTCTCTTTTCTCCTGGTGCCAGGTTAGGTGGTGGGGGACATTTAATCAGGCAGGACAGACACAGGTGGAGATGCTATGGCCTTCCCACCTCCACAATGGTTAAGTCTGTGGCAAGTAGGTCTGCAGACAGCTCTTTAACCCCACTGCCAATTAGTGGGCAATTAATGCTTCAGTCTCTGGGGTTAGTACTCTGGGAAAGATCCATCATTGCACAGTTAAGTGCCTGAGTGACATTTAACTTGGCATACCTTCCTCAAAAGAGGTGACACAGATTTCTTGTTAACTGTCCAGTTGGTGGCTGAGACCTCTGTGCCAATTAAAGACTGCCCTATGTCTCTGTCAGAAATGCCTTTAGGATCAGAGAATCATAGAATGTTACAGTACAGAAAGAGGCCAATAGACCTATCATGTCTGTACTGGCTCCTGAAATAGCTACCCAGCTAGTCCCACTCTTCAGCCCTATCTCCGCAGGACCCTACCTTCATCCCTTTCAGATACATATCCAGCTCTCTTTTCAAACCTCCTACAGAATCCACCTCTACCATTCTCTGAGGCAGCACATTCCAAATCCTAACAACTCTGAGTAAAGAAGTTTCTCCTCATCCCAGTCTTACTTCAATTGCTAACGATCTTGAAGTTGTGGCCCCCTAGTTACTGACACACTAACTAAAGAATATCCTTCCTTACCCTGTCAAAATTGTTCATAATTTTGAACACCTCAATAAGGTCACCTCTTAATCTTCTCTGCTCCAAGAAGAATAAGCCCATTTTCTCCAATCTTTCCTCTATTTAAAATCCTTCATTCCCGGTATCATTCTAGTAAATCCCCTTTGCACTCTCTCCAGGGCTTTAACATCCTTCCTTAAGTAAGGTGCCCAGAACTGAACACAATACTGTAAATATGGCCGGGCCAATGATGTTTAGAGGTGTTGTATCACCTTGTTGCTTTTATACTCTGTGTCTCTATCAACCCAAGGATCCTATAAACCTTCTTCACAACTGTTTCAACTTGCCTGGCCATGTTCTTGTCCACTCACACAACCTGACTAAATCCTCTTTGCCTTTTCCTCACATCACTCATTCCCACCCAGAGAATCATGAACATGAATCCCAAGGTCCGTCTGCTCCTGTGCACCCGTCAGAGTTGTACCATTGAGCCTGTATTGTCTCTCCGTGTTTCTTCTACCAACCTACATTACCTCACATTTCTCTGCATTAAAATTCATCTGCCAGGTGTCTGCCCATTCGGCCAACTTGTCAATGTCCCTCTGAAGTCGCTCAACATCATCCTCACAATTCACTATTCTCCCTAGCATAGTGTCATCTGCAAGTTCAGAGATTTTGCCCTCAACACCCATCTCCAAATCATTTATATAAATCAGAAAAAGCAAAGGTTCCAACACTGATCCCTGGGGATCACCACTTCCAACTCATCTCCAATCTGAGAAATGCCTATCTATACCTACCCTCCGTTTCCAATCTTTTAGCCAACTTTCAATCCATGCTGCCAAGAACCCATCAATCCCAAACATTTCTAACTTGCTAACCAACCTGCCATCTGGTACTGTATCAAACGCTTTCTGAAAGTCCAAATGTATAACATCCACAGCACTACCTCATCCACTGCCTGCGTCACCTTGTCAAAGAACTCAATTAAATTTGTCAGACATGACCTGCCCTTGATAAAGCCATGTTGACTGTCAAGTATTAATTGATTTTTCTCTGAGTGTATATGGCCTCCATCAGAATTCCCAAGACTGATGTCAAGCTGACAGGTCTGTAGTTTCCTGGGTTATCCTTTGTCCCTTTCTTAAACAATGGTGTCACATTTGCAATCCTCCAGTCACCCCAGGAATAATCCTGTGTTCAGAGAGACCTGGAAAATTTCTGTCAACGTCTCCGTGATTTGCTCCCTTAACTCTCTCAACAGTCTGGGATGCATCCCGTCTGGGCCTGGCGATTTCTCTACCTGAAGCGCTGCCGGCCTTTTTAGCCTCTCTTCTTTATTTATCTCTATACTGCTCAGTTGCTCAACACCCATGTTTTCAATTCGGCCAGTGTCACCATCTTCTGATTTGGTAAAGACAGAAGCAAAATATTCATTTAGTGGAACGTTCCTTTTGTGGGACTGAAGCATCCATCTGTGCCTAACGAAGTGACCTTAATCTCCAACGTTATTCCTGGGATTAGCAGTGTGACCAGTTTCCCACACGTCAAGCCGGTGCAAATGGCCATGTGATATTGACCAGATCGTCTGAATTCATGAAATTGGTTGAAGAATATTGGTTGAGAAAAATTTCAGACTTCACTCAAAATAGCACAGAGGGCAATGTCCCCTCTAAGCTGCTTGGTGGCAATCGATGTATGAAGAATTGAGTTCTAGTTAGAGTCGTAGAGTCATAGCGATAGACAGCATGGAAACAGACCCTTCGGTCCAACTTGTCCATGCTGACCAGATATCCTATATACATCTAATCCCATTTGCCAGCATTTGACCCATATCTCTCTAAACCCTTTCTATTCATATATCCATCCAGATGCCTTTTAAATGTTGTAATTGTACCAGCCTCCACCACTTCCTCTGGCAGCTCATTCCATACACGCACCACCCTCTGTGTGAAAAAGTTGCCCCTTACGTCTTGCCCCTCTCACCTTAAACTTATGTCCTCTACTTTTGGACTCCCTCACTGCGGGGAAAAGACCTTGTCTATTCACACTATCTATGTCCCTTATAATTTTATAAACCTCTATAAGGTCACCCCTCAGCGTCCAATGCTCCAGGGAAAATTGCCCCAGCCTATTCAGCCTCTTCCTACAGCTCAAACCCTCCGATCCCAGTGCATCCTCGTAAATCTTTTCTGAACCTTTTCTAGTCTCACAACATCCTTCCTATAGGAGGGAGATCAGAATTGCATACAATACTCCAAAAGTGGCCGAACCAATGTCCTGTACAGCTGCAACATGGCCTCCTAACTGCTATACTCAATGCACTGACCAATAGAGGCAAGCGTACCAAAAGCCTTCTTCACTATCCTACCTTCTGTGCCTCCATTTTCAAGGTACTATGAACCTGCACTCCAAGGTCTCTTTGTTCAGCAACACTCCCCAGGACCCTACCATTAAGTTTATAAGTCCTACCCTGACTTGTTTTTCCAGAATGCAGCACCTCACATTTATCTAAATTCAACTCCATCTGCTACTCCGAGGCCCATTGGCCCATCTGATCAAGACTGTGCTCTGAGGTAACCTTCTCGCTGTCCACTACACCTCCAATTTTAGTATCATCTGCAAATGTGACATAACCATACCTCCTATGTTCACATCCAGATCATTTGTATAAATGACAAAAAGCAGTTGACCCAGCACCAATCCTTATGGCACACTCCTGGTCACAGGCCTCCAGTCTGAAAAGCAACCCTCCACCACCACCCTCTGTCTTCTACCTTTGAGCAAGTTCTTTTTCCAAATAGCTAGTTCTCCCATATTCTGTGTGATCGAACTTTGCGAACTAGTCCACCATGAGGAACCTTGTTGAATGCCTTACTGAAGTCCATACAGATCACGTACACCGCTCTGCCTTCATCAATCCTCTTTGTTACTTCTTCAGAAAACTCAATCAAGTTAGTGAGACATGATTTCCCATGCACAAAACCATGTTGACTATCCCTAATCAGTCCTTGCCTTTCCAAATATGTGTAATCCTGCACCTCAGGAATCCCTCAAACAGCTTGCCCACCACTGGTGTCGGTCTACAGTTCCTTGGTTTTTCCTTACCGTCTTTCTTAAATAATAGCATCATGTTAACCAACCTCCAGTCACTGGTACCTCAGCTGTGACTATCGATGATACAAATATTTCAGCAAGGGGCCCAGTAATCTCATCCCCACCTTCCCACAGAGTTCAGGGTACACCTGATCAGGTCCCAGGGATTTGTCCACCTTCATGCATTTTAAGGTGTTCAGCACCTCCTCCTCTGTAATATGGACATTTTTCAAGATGTCGCTATTTATTTCCCCACATTCTCTATTTTCCATATCCTTCTCCACCAAATACTCATTTAGTATCTCCCCCATCTCTTGTGGTTCCACACATGGGTGGCCTTCCTGAACTTTAAGGTGCCCTATTCTCTTCCTAGTTACTCTTTTGTCCTTAGTGTATTTGTAGAATCCCTTTAGATTCTCCTTAACTCTATTTGTCAAAGCTATTCCATGTCCCCTTTTTGCCCTCCTGATTTCCCTCTTGACTATACTCCTACTGCCCTTATACTCTTCTAGGGATTCACTCGATCCCTGCTGTCTATACCTGACATATGCTTCCTTTGTTTTCTTGACCAAAACCTCAATTTCTCTAGTCATCCACCATTCCCTACACCTACCAACCTTGCCCTTCACCCTAACAGGAGTATACTGTCTCTGGATTCTTGTTATCTCAGTTTTGAATGCTTCTCATCTTCCCAGCTGTCCCTTAACCTGTGAACTTCCGTGCCCACCGCCCCCCCCAATCGACTTTTGAAAGTTCTTGCCTAATATCGTCAAAATTGCCCTTCCTCCAGTTTAGAACTTTAACTTTTAGATCCAGTCTATCCTTTTCCATCACTATTTTAAAACTAATGGAATTATGGTCACTGGACCCAAAGTGCTCCCCCCATTGACAGCTCAGTCACCTGCCCTGCCTTATTTCCCAAAAGTAGGTGAAGTTTTGCACCTTCTCTCGTGGGTACATCTGCATGCTGAAACAGAAAATTTTCTTGTACACACTGAACAAATTCCTCTCCATCCTAGCCCTTCACACTATGGCAGTCCCAGTCTACGTTTGGAAAATTAAAATCCCCCTTCTGGAAGCCATTGTCACGCATGTACCTTGGAAGTTAGCAGCAGGAAAAACTGGAAGGAGCCTAGGCTCCTGGGATCTTTCGTTTCTACTTGAAAGAACAGACAGTATCTTGGTTTAACACCTCATGTAACAAACATTCTTTCAGTAGTCCTCCATCACTACTGCAATAGGAGTGTCAACTGGACTATGCACTCAAGAGTGTGAAGTAGGGCTTGAGGTTGGTAAATTGCCAGGCAACTTTCTGAGGTCTGCCATAGTGCAATGTTGCTGCCAACCTTTCTAACAGAAAATGACATTTATGATTTAAGGTTTGGCACCATAGCTCAAATAATGGATTGCACAGACCTTCTGTGTTTATTAGTTTATATTATTAATGCAGCAGCACTGAAGGGCTGGGAAGAGCACAGGCCACTATGTGTCCTGTGTTGGCTCTTAAATGATGAAAGAGGTGTCAGATATCATATTTTCAACGTTAAAAAAAATTATAGCAGCCACTACAGCAGAACTAAGGCATTGTTAACATTGTTTAAAATGTATACAAGGCATTCACTTGGAAGGTTACTGAACCCCACGTATTCACTCTGTCGCACGATGCACCTGGTCTAATATTCCTGTGCCAGGGATGGGAAATTAAAGGTCATGGTTGGTCCACAATTATCACAGAGTTACAAAATGAAGAGCTGGAAACATTTTGCAAAACAACTTTGCTAAGATAAAGCCCTCAGCCATAAAAGCAGCATTATCTAAACAAGTTGCTATTTACAGAGAATGAAGCTGTAATCTGATGGAGATTTTTGATTACACAAACCATTCTGAAGCAGCCCTAACCATCTTCATGTGACTACTTTAGCTGCAGGAGGGCTGAGCAGAGATAGATGTACGGACCATACATATGCATACTGGGCTCTCAAACATGTGGAATACGATGAATACAAAAATTACACCCTCAGTATCAATCCTAACACTTCAATGATTGGCACTGGCAGAGTTCCATTATTTTACAGATAATTTGTTTGCATTTGCTGTGCGGAAAGTGGCCATTTGGCCCAACGGTCTATGCCTGCTTTAAGCTCCTCACAAGTTCTCTCCCATCCTACTTTAATTCATTCTCTCTCCCTCACTTGCTTTTGTAGCTTCCATTTCAATATTTTGGATAAGTTTCAGATTCAAAACATTTGCTCTGCATTGGAGTAATTATGAAGGGTCAGTGGAGAGGGGAGGCATTTGGGTGTGGGCTGGGGAGGAGTCTCATTGTGGAGGCAACAGGCAAGATTCTTTCGTTCATCTGAAGTCTGAATCATCAAACACCTACAAGTGCAGCATGCATATGGAAACACCACCTCTAAGGCGCACATAATCCTGACCTGCATGGACATACTGTCCCTTATTTCATTGTTGCTGTAACAAAATCCCATGATGGATTCTGCTGGTGCTTTGACAGATGAATGTTTAGCTAAAAAAAATGGGTTTACGATCTCGGTTGGTGCCATCCTGTGACTGCTATTAGACGCAGTCTTGTTTTGGATGACTGATTGCAAATACATGCATATGAAATCAGTGCGGTACAGATGGACAAGGCATTGGCTTTTAGTCGAGCTTGCTTGTCCTGAGGGTACTTGACTCTATTCTCAAATGCTAAAACTGCTCACAGACAGAGACCTCTCCATTTGGGTCTGTTCAAGATTGTTTTTCACCATGTGTTGGGATCCAGCCCCCAGGCTCTGAGGTTGGCTTCCTTTATAGTTACATTTTGGACATTGTGTGGCATGGTTTCTCATGTTCATCTGGCTGCAGAGTACTGTCTTTGGTACTGGGAATCTTCCATGCAAACTTTGTGACAAAATCCTGTACTCTCAACTTCACAGCATTGTAGGTGTACTTTGGTATCAACTAGTTAATAGGGGCTGGTAGAAAATATCAAACACTAATGTCCCATGAATAGATACATTTAAAACCAACTGCTTCTCTGCGCAAGAAGGGAATCGTTTTTAGCTTTGACAGGAATATGTTGCAAATGATGTAACTGACCAAAGATACCTCACCTTGAACTTAAAAGGCCAGTTACTGGTCTGTGGTAGGACTGGGTGATAGAACTGGTTCCAACAGATATTGCATACACTGAGCCCACCTATCCAAAGACAACACCAGTCAGGAACTCTGCTTTGCCCATTTAAAAACTTGCTCCCCTGTTTTGGTTATCCTTCAAGCTATGTTAATCCAGGCAGGTCTTCTCTTTTGGAAAATGGCCACTACCAGTCACAAAATGTTCATCTGTTTGTCGCCCTCTGTTTACTGATATTTCAACTTGTGCTAACAGTCTGAATTATCCCCTCTTATTTTTTGTACTACATCAGAAGTTCCCAATTATATTCAGACAAGGTCCATTTACTTTATTCAAAAATCTTTTGAGATTCAGATGGGGATTCCTCTTGGTTTTAGATGGTCAAAAGAAGTATCTTTCTTTTCACCCTTAGTTGTTTCTATCACTGTCTCCACTTTCTCTGATTTTTTCCCCTTATTTTATTCCATCCTACTGTTTCTATTTTCCACTCTCCCTTGATCAATTTCTTATATTCCTTTCAGTATTAGTCCCATTTTTATGTATTTCTCTCCCAACTTCTGAATTAATTTCTGTCGTTTCTTGTTTTTTTCGTCTTTTTCCTTCTTACACACTCCAATATTACCAAATCTCAGAACATTGCCATCCTTTCTATTTGTCACTCGATGTTATCGTTCATCTCAGTCTTTTCTCTGATTCTCTCTTCCCAAATCTCAGTTCGCATGGGCAAGATTTTTGGTGATATGGCCAAGTAGTGACAGAGGATGGATTTGCTGTCCAAATAAGGGCAAGTGGCTTCCTGAGCATAAGGCCCAACATGAGGTCCTACCCATGGCTGAGCATTTAACAAGAAGGGCTGTAAAGTTGAACTTCATTTCTTTATTCTTCTGCCTTTATAGTCTACATTTGGTTTGATTTTCTGTGTTTTAAGATGGCGCCCGAGAGTGGTGACAAAATTTTGTAACAAAATATACGTGACAATAAATCTGTCTGAGGTGGGAGCAGATGACACCCGGAGGGAAACAGAAAAAGAGACATCCTCTGACGACCAGGTACGAGTTTGATTTGGAGAAGGCCACAGACGCCAGATCTGACCATGGACAGGCAGCTCCTCCGATGGCATATCCAGGGATGAGGAAAGGGGGATGGGAATGAAATACTGCATTGTCCTTTCCAGGCCCCCACTTGGATCCCAAATCTCTCACCGTCCATGGGTTAACTACAATGTCTGTCCTCCACAATGTTCCTCCATGCTGTGGCAACCTTCCTCTACCACAAAGTGCTACAGCTAACTGTATGATCCATGATAATTTCAAAGGATAAGCAGGCAGAACCTCTTCAGGGACTTTCACAACTTCTGAACTTCGAAATACTCTTTTTCTGTAGTGCAGCCACTGTTATGATGTCAGAAACATGGGCAGTCAACCTCTCTCAAATCACAATGCAATGAAAAAGAAATAATTGAAATTTTTACAGCCGTTTGCAACTATTAGCATGTCCCATAGCACTTCGCTGTGAAGGAAGTAATTATGAGGGTCGTCCCTATTGAAATGCAAGGAACTCGACAGACAATTTGCATTCAGAAAGCTCCCACAACTGGAAACATGATAGTGACCAGATAATCTGTTTTAAATATTGGGTGACAGTTAAATATTGTCCAGGACACCAGGGAGAAATAGTTTGAAATTAATGCCAATACCGAAGAAAACAGCTCCCAACATTGCCTGAAACCATTAATAATAATTTCTATATAGGAGATGGAAGAGATGAATATCACATTAAATGATGAAATGAGTAATGAGATAAATCCATTTCAAGACTTCAAACGGGCTGTGTGAGATAAATTAATCAAACTCAAAGCCTGGGTCCAAATGGACTGCATATTTTAAAAGAATTTAGGTAAGCAATAGCAGAAGTACTACGTCTATTAAGAAAAGGTGCAGTGCTGGAACACTAGTGAGTAACTAATGTCATTCCTATGTTTATCAAGGTGCTCAGAACATGCCCAGGCAATTACAGACCAATCAGCTTTACACTGACGGTAGGAGAAATAGTAGAATCACTAGTGAAGTAAGTAAGGAGAGGGGAATAGCAAATTATCCTGCTAGACCTAGAAGTAGAAATGTGAGAGAAAGCTCAAGTGGAATGTAAAAGCCTGGATGGACAGAAATGGCCTGTTTATTTGCCGCACATGCTGTACAAAATCTCCCAGGCATGACGTTTGTTGAAATAGTCCAGTGGATTTTTAAAAATTCAGCTATGGCAACAGATGCAACTACAGTTTAACATACCCAAGGACAATATTGCAGCATTCCTTCAGCGCTGTACCTGAGTGCCAGCCTAGATTATATGCTCAAGCTCTGGAGTGTGACTTGAACCCAGAACCTTGTTACTCAGGCTGACAGTGCTAGCAGCTGAGTTGCGTCTGAATTGCGTCAGTGACTTGGAGACAATAAGGACTGTAGAGGCTGGAAGCCAGAGTCTATAGCTCCAGGCTTCCAGCCTCTGCAGTCCTTATTGTCTCCAAGCTACGTCAGGATGGTTCACCAACATACTTCCAACTCTGGGGGACGTTCCCAGGGGTAGGCTGGATGTTGGGTTAGCTGCCCACTCCATGGAAAGTAATTGATCCAATTAAGTCCCCAAAAACAATTGTACGGGCGAAACCTTATTGCTACAACATTGAGGCTTCTCTATTTATCTATTCCCAGTATTTTTCTACTTTGATAAAGTGCTGAACTTTTAAAGTTTGACTTTAGATTACACAACTGAATTGAAGTTACTGAATGTAAACTCATCTTTCACATGCTATTTAAAGGGCATTTTTGTTTCAATCATTTTCTTTCAGTTTTATTTTTTAACTTCTCAACCCTCTTTATTCCTCTAATCCTGCTCCGTTATTTGCTAGTTCACTTTATCTTGGAATCCATAGGATGGTTACAGCATCAGAGGCCATTCTGCCCACTGTGTCCATGCGGGCTGTCTGCAAGAACAACTCAGTTAGACTATTCTATTCATTATTTTCAGCCTTTGTTAACTGGTGAGCTAATACATTGTCTGGAATTCCTGGTCTGGACAGGATAGAGTTTGAGGTGGAGTGGGGTGGTGTGTGCAGAGGGAATGCCGAATAAACAGTGAGGAGCTATGTCAGGATGTTTTCTTCAAGGTGGACAACCTTAGAAGAGAGTCCACAGGGTTGGTTTCAGTGACTTGGAGACAATAAGGACTGTAGAGGCTGGAAGCCAGAGTCTATAGCTCCAGGCTTCCAGCCTCTGCAGTCCTTATTGTCTCCAAGCTATGTCAGGATGGTTCACCAACATACTTCCAACTCTGGGGGACTTTCCCAGGGGTGGGCTGGATGTTGGGTTAGCTGCCCACTCCATGGAAAGTAATTGATCCAATTATGTCCCCAAGTAGGGGGCACTATCAGTGGGCTCCTACATGTTGCTGAATTCAGAGTGTCCTCTGCCACATACCAAGGCCATCGGCTCAATGCCCGATGGTAGTCCAGGGGTCTTGACAGACAATAATAAGACTGCCTTTTACCAGTTGGTCTATGCAGGGGTTTCCCTTCCATGCCATTGTCCCTGCCGACTGTCAAAACCTTCCCGGTTGTGGTTGGCAGAGAGGGTGCTTGCATGTCGTGGCTGCCTCACAGTCCTGGACCTGCCTCTGTTGTGCCCACTTCTCTCTGGTACAGGTATCTGGGTTACAAAGATGGCGGCCCTCTGGCCGCTGTTTGGCATTGCGAGCACACTCAACATCCCAAACCTTTGCCTTGCAGGGAGTGCAACAAAAGGTTCAATAGATTGATTGCTTCAATTAGGAAATTGACCTTCAAGGAGAGATTGAGTAAGACTATATTCCCTAGAACTTAGAAGAATGAGAGGTGGTCTCATTGCAACATAAGAAATTCTTAAGGACCTTGATCAGGTTGATGCTGGGAAGATGCTTCCCTTGGCTTGGGGAATCTACAGCTAGGGGCAGTGAATGCTGAGAGGGTCATTTATGGGGCAGCCTTCCACTGTTCTTGCTATTGGCTCACTTGGGCCCACTTCCTGACCTGATTCCCGTGTCCCAAAGTAAGGGAAAATCCTCCTCTTTGCACCAGTTAGCTCCAAACAAAGCACATATTCAAAGGGGAGCTGGACGTATACTTGAAATGGAAGAATTTACAGGAGAGGAGTGAAGTGGATAGCTCTTCAAAGAGCTGGTATGTACCCGATGGGCGAAATGGCCTCAACTTGCGTTGTATCTTTTTATATACTTATACTGAGGACACCCAGACGTGTCTGAATATCATATACTGCATATGGTGGGCCTGGGTGTCCTTTTAAACTGATCATGCAGGTAAAGTTGGTCTTTATTGCACAGTGGTTAGGGTGAAGAAATTTTAGAATAATATATCTGGCCTTTATGAGACTACACCTGAAATACTGTGTGCGAGATTGGTCTTGTTACATTGGGTAGGATATACTTGTCTTGGAGGGAGCGCAAATAAGGTTGACTGGATTGAATGGGGGCATTGTTCTACAAGGAGAGATTTAAGTAAGAATATATTCCTTAGAATTTAGAAGAATGAGAGGTGATCTCATTGAAACTTTAAAAAATCTTAAGGGGCTTGATAAGGTTGATGCTCAGAGGATATTTCTCTTGGTTTGGGAACCTAGAGCTAGGGGTTAGTCTCAGAACAAGGGCTGGACCATTTAGGACTGAGCTGAGGACAAATTTCTAGAATCACAGGTAAGATCTTTTGAATTCATTACTCCAAAGGGCTGCGGACGCTCATTAGATTCAAGATAGAGACATATAGATTTCTGGAAAACTAAGGGAATTAAGTTGGATATGGCAAAAGTAGGAGAGAGGAGTTGAGAAAAGGCCACTCCACCCCCACTTGTCCTTCCTGTTTCTTGTGTCCTTAGAGCACAACTTAATCAGCAAAATAACACAAAACGATACAACAGAAACTGCTGAGGACATGCTGTACCATGTCATGTTTCTCTGACATTATCTCAGGATGGAATGTACCAAAATAACAATCTGCTTTTGCTGTGGTTGCTGTCTTGCTGCCCTCCAACCTTAATTCGCAAGCTTTTGAAAGTGAATTCGTCAGTTCAAATAGCCTAGTACAGTTTGAGGCCAGTCTACATTTATTGCAACATAAGTGTTCATACACAACTGTACCCCTCATAGACTCCCGAAATTACTAAAAATCCAGAAACACAGCAACAGAAAATAAGTGCAGGAGTGGGCCATTCGGCCCTTCAAACCTGCACCGCCATTCAGTATGTTCATGGCTGATCATGCAATTTCAGTATCCCAATTCCACTTTCTCTCTGTAACCCTTGATTCCATTAGTTGCAAAGGCGACTCCCAGCTCCCGCTTAAATATATCAAATGAACTGGCCCCAACAGCTTTCTGTGGGAGAGAATTCCACAGGTTCACAACTCTCCGGGTGAAGAAATTCTTCCTTATCTCAGTCCTGAATGGCTTACTTCTTATTCTTAGACTGTGACCTCTAGTTCTGGACTTCCCCAACATCAGGAACATTTTTCCCGCATCTAGCCTGTCCAGTCCCATCAGGATTTTTATATGTTTCTCTGAAATCCCCCCTCATTCTTCTAAATTCTAGCAAGTACAAGCCCAGTCGAACCAGTGGGAGGTTGTGGTCAGGTTTCGATTTTTAAAAATTTTAACTTCTCACCTGATGTGAACTCATTTTTGGGGATTGAAATTCATGCCCTTCACTGCATCTTAGGAAAGGAGACTGCAATGAAGTTACCTTCACTTCCTTCACCACCTCAGTGGCAGCAGTGTGTGTACCATGACACACTGCAAAAATTTACCAAAAATCCTGAGGCAGCACCTTCCAAACCCAAATCCAACATTATCTAGACAAACAAGGGCAGCAGATACATGGGAACTCCACCATCCCCTGCAAGCTCCTCTCCAAACCAGTCACCATTCTGACATGGAAATATATCGCTGTTACTTCTCCAGGGCAATTATGGATGGACAATAAGTGCTGGCCCAGGCAGCAATGCCCACATTCAATGATTGAATAAGAAGAAATGAAATCCATCTCCATGTTGCAGGGTTCTATGTTTATTGATAATATCACCACTCCTAACTCTGTCTGTATTGGGAGGATGGGATTTTGAAATGGAAGAATCTCATCTGGGATTAAATAGAGTAGGCAGAAAGAAAGTCCCTGTGAAGCACAAACACAGGCACATATAAACATTGGTTGTGACCTATGGCTCCCTTCCTATGCCGCAAGGCTCATGTAATTCGAGGCAGCTTCGCATTCACTGTCGGTTGTACTCGTGCCTCTTAGTCCCACACAGCCCAAACAAAACATCTCCACGATTGAAGTAAAAACCGAAAGAACTGCAGATGCTGTAAATCAGGAACAAACACAGAAATTGCTGGAAAACCTCAGCAGGTTTGGCAGCATCTGTGAAATCAGAGTTAGCATTTCGGGTCCTGTGAACAGGACACGACCAGCTCTATCAGTAGTACTGCTGCCGAACCACTCTTGGTGGTGGACACTGAAATACCCCACCCAGAGTACATTTTGTGCCCCTACCATCCTCAGTGCTTCTTCTAAGTGTTGTTCAATATGGAGAAGGACTGATTCATCAGCTGAGGGAGGACATTACATGGTGATCAGCAGGAGGTTTCCTTGCCCATGTTTTACCTGAAGCCCCATGAGACTTCATGGGGTCCGAAGTCAATGTTCAGGACCCTGAGGACAACTCCCTTCTAATTCTATACCACTGTGCTGCCACTTCTGCTGGGCCTGTCCTGCCAGTGTGACAGGACACATCCAAGGATGGTGATGGTGGTGGCTGGGACATTACCTGTCAAATATGCTTCCGCAAATATGACTATATCAGCTAGTTGCTTGCTCAGCTCTCCCATTTTTGCCACTAACCCTCAGATGTTAGCAAGAAGGACTTTGCCAAGTCAACAGTGCTGTTTCAGCTATTGTTTTTTCTGGTGCTTATCTCGATGCCAAGTTATCTCTCCAGTTTCATTGATTTGAGACTTTGTAGTGATTGATACAACTGGATGGCTTGCAAGGCTATTTCAGAGGATAGTTAAGAGTCAAACACATTTGGAGTCACATGTAGGCCAGATGAGGTGAGGATGGCAGAATTAGTAAACCTGATGAGATTTTCTGACAATCGACATAATTTCTTGGTCATCAGCAGATTCACCTGCCGTGCTGGGATTCCAACCCGGATTTGCAGAATATTAGCTGAGTTTCTGGATTAATTGGTCAAGCAGTAATACTATTAGACCATCATCTGTGTTTGCAGATGACACTAAGATTGGTGGAGTAGCAGATAGTGAAGGGGACTGTCGGAGAATGCAGCAGAATATAGATAGATTGGATAGTTGGATGGAGAAATGGCAGATGGAATTCAATCCAGGCAAATGCGAGGTGATGCATTTTGGAAGATCCAATTCAAGACCGAACTATATGGTAAATGGGAAAGCCCTGGAGAAAACTGATGCACAGAGAGATCTGGGTGTTCAGGTCCATTCTACCCTGAAGGTGGCACGCAGGTCGATAGAATGGTCAAGAAGGCATACGGCATGCTTTCATTCATCGGACGGGGGTACTGAGTACAAGAGTTGGCGGGTCATGTTGCAGTTGTATAGGACTTTGGTTCGACCACATTTGGAATACTGCGTACAGTTCTGGTCGACACATTACCAAAAGGATATGGATGCTTTGGAGGAGGTTCACCAGGATGTTGCCTGGTATGGAGCATGCAAGCTATGAAGAGAGGTTGAGTAGATTAGGATTATTTACATCAGAAAGACGGAGGTTGAGGGGGGACCTGATTGAGGTCTACAAAATCATGAGAGGTGTAGACAGGGTGGATAGCAAGAAGCTTTTTCCCAGAGTGGGGGACTCAATTACTAGGGGTCACAATTTCAAGGTGAGAGGGGAAAACTTTAAGGGAGAAATGCGTGGAAAGTTCTTTACACAGAGGGTGGTGGGTGCCTGGAACGCATTGCCAGTGGAGGTGGTAGAGGCAGGTACCATAGCATCATTTTAAGATGTATCTAGACAGATACATGAATGGGCAGGGAGCAGAGGGATACAGATCCTTGGAAAATAGGTGACAGGTTTTGATAGAGTATCTGGATTGGCGCAGGCTTCAAGGGCCGAAGGGCCTGTTCCTGTGCAGTAATTTCCTTTGTTCTTTGTTTTTTGAAACACCACTGTTAAATCTCCGTGTAATCTTCTGTGCTCTAAAGTGAGCAATCCCAGTTTCCTCAGTCATTCCATGCAAACTCGATCCCTCATCCTTGGCACTATAAATGCAATGGTAGTTGCTAAAGCACCCATTCAGGAAATAAGGAGAAATTTCTTTAAACAGAGAGTGGTCAGAATGTGTCACTCGCTACCAGATGAAGTGGTGGAGGCAAATAGGTTTTATGTTTTTGAGAGAAAAATTAGATATGTATCGTACATGAGAGAAAAAGGAATACACTGAGACAGAGATGAGGCAGATGGACTAGAAAGAGATTTGTGTGGGGTAAAAGGTGCACAGACTAGCTGGGCTGAATATCCTACTTCTGTGTTGTATGTTCTATGATAATCAATCTAATTTCAGTAAATAGAGATAAAAGGTACTGCAGATGCTGGAGAATCCGAGATAATAAGCGGGAAAACTTGACGTTTCGGGCCTAGACCCTTCACCGATGAAGGGTCTAGGCCCGAAACATCAAGTTTTCCCGCTCCTATGATGCTGTTTGGCCTGCTGTGTTCATCCAGCCCCACGCCTTGTTATCTCTAATTTCAGTAAACCTTCTTTTCATTACTTCCAATGCCTAATCCCAAAAGATGCATACGAGATCCTGGGCTTTACAAATACTGAGAGAGAATACTAAAGCAAGCAGGTAATAAGCAACGTTTATAAAGCTCTGCTTCAGCCTCAACTGCAGTACTCTATTCAGTGCATGACTATTTAAGAAGGATGTAAAAGCATTAGTCAGGGCACAGAAAAGATTTCCAAGACTGATTACTTGGATAAGGGACTTCAGTTAGGATAGACTAGGCAAACTGGAGTCATTCTCCCATGAAATGGTTGAGAGGGGATTTGATAAAGCCATTCAAAATCATAAGGATTGCACATGGCATGGATTGAGAGGAACTGTTCCAATTGGTGGTAGAGTCAAAAACAAGAGGATACTGTTTAAAACGATTAGCAAAGAATCAACAGCGACATGAGCAAAAGTGTTCTTAAACAGCAAGTGATTAAGATCTGGAGTGCATTACCTGAGAGCTTAGGGAATTGAGGCTTTCAAGGGGTAAACAACTGAAGGCAAAAATTCGCAGGGCGACTGGGGCAAAGTGGATAAGTGCAGAGCTGCTCTGAGAACTGTCATGGACAAGATGGGCTGAATGGCCTCCTTTTATGTGGTAATCATGCTATGATTCCATGCAGGGTGACAAGTCCAACACAGCAGTAAGGTAATGCTTCACTGCTGCTAGGTTCATCCTTTGATGGACGTAAACCAAGACACAGGCTACACGTTCCACAGGTTCAGCTGAAGGTTCAACAGGCTAGGGTATGGTGCTCTCCCGGACTCCTAGCCAAGATTACATTCAGAACTGAGGTCTCCAAAAATAAAGATTATCTTGCTTTTTACATAGTTATGAGTTTTGCTGTCCTCATCTTTGTTGCAATATTTGTAAAAAAAAAATTCATTGCAGATGAAGCACTTTGGGAGACCTTAAGAGATATGTTAAGATGCCATATGAATGCAAGTTCTTTTGTTTTCTCTCCTGAAGATAATTCTCCTCATGGGAGTCATTGAGAGGGGGCATTTTCTGGCTGGAGATTCTAAAAATGAAGGGCTGTTATAGGACAAGGAATTGATCAAGTAATACATGAGAGAAGGGAGAAATTCCTTCACTCAGATCTTTGGAACTGTCTACCCCAGAGGGCTGTGGAAGCTCAGTATTCCATTGTGTTCAAGGCCAGGATAGAAAGCTTTTTGGTCTGTAGAAGATGGAGTAACAAGCTGAGGTCAAAGATTAGCTTTGATGTAAATGACGGCAGATCTGGTCTGAAGGGCAGTGTGGCCTATTCCAGCTTTTATTTCTTACATTCCGAACATTCCTTCTTACTGAGTGCGAGTTTTAGAATGTAGCATGTTAGAAAAGAGAGAGACAGAAAGCGTGGGAGAAACAACATCAGTGCAAAATTGCTAGGGTAGGGAGTCAATTGAAAATCTCATACACAAGGGTTGATACACTTGTGTCAAGCAAGATAGCAAGGTATATGGAGATAAGGCAGGTAAATGCAGTTAAGATACAGATCAACTATGATTTAATGAAATAGTGGGACAGTCTTGACTTGGGGGAATGCTGTTCTCCTGTTCCTATGTATGGTTTGGGACTGATCAGATAATGGAAGAGGAAGATTTGTATTTGAGCACTGCTTTGTGAAATCTCTCAGAATCGTCTCATTGATGCAAAGTATTGCAGTACTCCAGAGGAAGAATACACTGGCCTAAGGCTTGTGGAACATCAACTTATTAGGGTGGGAACCTGGACTGAACTTATGAGGAGCAAATGTACAAATGAGGGTGCTATTTATGGAAATTAAGAAAGTTGAAGGCTGACTTGATTAATGTTTTAAAGATATTAAGGGGGAAGAGAAGCTATTTCAATTAGTTGTCTCACTTAGTCTCACTTAGTCACTCACTTGGAGCTGGACCTTTCTGGAGTTATATAAGCAAACATTTGTTCTTGCAAAGGTTGTAAAAGTTGGAACTCTTTTCCGCCATCAACGACTAATGCTAAATTAATTATTCATTTTAAATCTGAGATCAATAAATTTTTGCGAGCAAAAGGCAATTAATGGATAGGGAAAAAGGCTGGTTGGAGCACAGATTAACCATGATATTACTGGATAGCCAGGCATTGCATTTGAGGGGCTAAAACGGTCTAGTCCTGTAGTCAGTCAGTTTATTGAGGTTGAAGTGAACATGCTGGCACCTCACCAACTTCTGTTTTTTTTATCCACCAGTGTCATAACATCTTAAATCTGCAATGGATCAAGCAGGCAGTGCCTTGATTTTCTACACAGAATTACCAGGAACTTGCGGTTCAAACTGAGGCCACTTGGTCCAAATGGTCTGTGCTACTGACTATAACACAAATGAGCATCTTGCGATCTGACTTCATTTAAATCTGCCAGCTTTGCCTTTTATTCCTTTCGGTCTCTTGTGCTTATTTAGCATCCCATAAGACTAAAAGAGAAAGGAGCAGCAGCAGAGACAACAAGCATGGGGCTGGATAAACACAGCAGGTCAAGCAGCATCATAGGAGCAGGAAAACAGCAGCAGGCTGTTCGAGCCTGTTCCATCATTCACTGAGATCAGTGGTACCTACCTGACAATGTGGAAAATTGCCCAAGTATATTCTGTACACAAAAAGCAGGACAAATCCAACCCGACCAATTACTGCCCCATCAGTCTACGCTCAATCATTGGTAAATCAGGGGAGATGACGGCCTAGTGGTACTATCGCTGGACTATTAACCCAGAGACCCAGATAGCGTTCTGGGGACCCAGGTTCGAAATCCTGCCACGGCAGATGTTGGAACTTGATTTCAATAAAAATATCTGGAATTAAGAATCTAATGATGACTGTGAATCCACTGTTGATTGTCAGGAAAACCCCATCTGGTTCACTAATGTCCTTTAGGGAAGGAAACTGCCATCCTTACCTGGTCTGGCCTACATGTGACTCCAGACCCACAGCAATGTGGTTGACACGTAACTGTCCTCTGGGCAATAAATGCTGCCTAGCCAGCGATGCCCTCATCCCCGTGAATGAATAAAAATAAAAGCGATGGAAGGTGTCACTAACAGTGCTATCAAGCAGCACCTGCTCAGCAATAACCTGCTCAGTGACGCCTAGTTTGGGTTCTGCCAGGGCCACTCAGCTCCTGACCTCATTACAGCCTTGGTTCAAATATGGACAAAAGAGCTGAATTCCAGAGATGAGGTGACAGTGACAGCCCTTGACTTCAAGGCTGCATTTAACCGAGTGTGGCATCAAGGAGCCCTGGCAAAACGGGAATCAGTGGGTATTAAGGGGCAAACTCTCCAATGGTTAGAGTCATACCTGACACATAGGAAGACGGTCGTGGTTGTTGGTGATCAATCATCTCAGGTCCAGGACATCTCTGCAGGAGTTCCTCAGAGTAGTGTCCTAAGCTCAACTATCTTCAGCTGCTTCATAAATGACCTTCCCTCCATCGTAAGTTCAGAAGTGGGGATATTCACTGATGATTGCACAATGTTCAGCACCATTCGTGACTCCTCAGATACTGAAGCGGTCCATATTCAAATGCAACAAGATCAATATCCAGGCTTGGTCTGACGAGTGGCAAGTGACATTCGCGCCACACAAATGCCAAGCTATGACCACCACCAATAAGCCATGATCAAACCACCACCCCTTGACATTCAATGGTATTACCATCACTGAATCCCCCACTATCAACACCCTGGGAGTTATCACTGACCAGAAACTCAACTGGACTCACCACATGTGGCAAGTAAATCACCTTCTGACTCCCCAAAGTCTGTCCACCATCTACAAGGTGCAAGTCAGGAGTGTAATGGAATACTCCCCAATTGCCTGGATGGGTGCAGTCCCAACTATACTCAAGAAGCTTGACACCATCCAGGACAAAGCAGCCCGCTTGATTAGCACTACATCCACAAGCATTCACTCCCTCCACAATCGATGTTCAGTAGCAGTAGTGTGTGCCATCTACAAGATGCATTGCCGAAATTCACCAAAGATCCTCGGACAGAACCTTCCAAACCCATGACCACTTCCAACTAGAAGGACAAGGGCATCAGATATATGGAAACACCACCACCTCCAAGTTCCCCTCCAAGCCACTTACTATCCTGACTTGGAAATATATAGCCATTCCTTCACTGTCACTGGGTCAAAATCCTGGAATTCCCTCCCTAATAGCATTGTGGGTCAACCCACAGCAGGAGGACTGCAGCGGTTCAAGAAGGCAGCTCACCACCACCTTCTCAAGGGCAACTAGGGATGGGAAAGAAGAGCTGGCCAGCCAGCGACGCCCACATCCCACAAATGAATAGAGAGAAAAAAAAAGTCACAGCAGATCCTCAACTTCACTTTCCTGCCTTTTCCCTGCAACCCTCCACATCTGTACTGATTAAAATCCTGCCCATGTCAAACTTGAATATTCTTAACGACCAAGCCTCCAGCAGCCCTCTATGGTAAAGAATTGCACAGATTCACAAACCTCTGACAGAAGGATTTTGCCACACATCTCTGTCTTAAACGTGCCATCCCTAATTGTGAGATTATGCCCTCTGGATACGAAACTCTCCCACAAGGGGAAACTGTTTCCGCATCGAGCCTGTCAAGTTCTCTATGAATCTTTTACATTTCAATAAGGTTGCCTCTCGTGTTTCTATATTCCAGTGAACACAGGCCCATTCTACTCAATCTTTCCTCATAAGACAGCCCCTCCATACCTGTATCAGCCTACAGAGCCTTCGCTGAGCTGTCTCCAATGCCACTGTACACTTCCTTAGATAAGGAGACCAAAACTGTTCACAGTATTCCAGCTGAGATCTAACTACTGTCTTGTATAGTTTTAGCAGAAGATCTCTACTTTTATACTTCATTCTCTTTGAAATAAAGGCCAACATTCCATTTGCTTTGTTATTACACGCTGAACTTGAATACTAACTTTTTCTGATTCATGGATGAGGACTCCAAAATTCCTGTTTTCTGTAGCTTTCTACAGAAACTTGGTTGATATCATATTCAAAGCACAACTTCTCCAACAATGCAGCATTCCCTCAGCAGTGCACGGAATTGTTGCTGCCATTGGATGTTATGTCGACGGAGATCTCAGGCACTGATCCGAAAACCGGTCAGTTCCTCAGCAAGAGCCTGAAGGAAATAAATGCCTTGAGGCATCTAAGTGGCCACGATTGGGCCTTTGCAGAATTGAAGTCATGCTCTCCGAGATCTGTCAGTTAATGAGAGGTTGGAAGCTCCTCATGCCAACAATGTCAACGGGATCTTTATTAGTAATGGGATCAAGATTTTCAGGGAGAAGAAAGGAGAATGGAGCTGAGAAACATATCAAACATATACTCAATGGAGTTTAGAAGGATGAGGGGGTATCTAATTGAAACTTACAGAATACTGAATGGCCTGGGCAGAGTGGATGTTGGGAAGATGTTGCCATTGGTAGGAGAGACTAGGACCCGAGGGCACAGCCTTAGAGTAAAGGGAAGACCTTTTAGAACAGACATAAGGAGAAACTTCTTTAGTCAGAGAGTGGTGAATCTATGGAATTCAGTGCCACAGAAGGCTGTGGAGGCCAGGTCATTGAGTACATTTAAGACGGGGATAGATAGGTTCTTGATTGTCAAGGGGATCAAGGGTTATGGGGAGAAAGCGAGAGAATGGGGTTAAGAAACTTATCAACCATGATTGAATGGCAGAGCTGACTCAATTGGCTGGATGGCTTAATTCTGCTCCTATATCTTATGGTCTTATGGTTTAACAGTAGTGTCTGATAGCAGGGCACCTAGCAAGAAGTGTGTTGGCAGGGAATACACTTGTTATTGAATGGTGGAGTAAGCACTAGGGTCCTTTGACCTAGTCCTGCTCCTATTCCATATATTCTAATGAGCTGCCAAATGAGCTGAGCAGATGCACAGATGAACTAAAACAGGCTCTTCTATCTTGTTCTTCAAGTTATAAATTCAACAAATCTCTTCAGCTTGATTTGTCTTGTGAAGCCAGCCAAATCCAACCTGTCTTTAGCACAAGTGTCAGTGTATTATAGTGCTGACTTTTGTGGGTTGGGACCAGGCTTCTCCACCTATTCTTTAGAATCAGTAACTTGAGACACAAGTACAGAAGATTACAGTACAACATTTGGACTGGCTATTCCCATGTTAGACTATTTACCTTGCATCAAACTTCAATAACTTAACAGCACAATATCAGTTACTATGTCTGTAAATAAAGTCCTGCTTAAACACATCTTTACTGTGTTCAGAAATTAACTATGGGCGGTATGGCATCACACCAAAAGATTGGGTAAAACAGAGAAACAAAAGAGATATTGTGAAAACGATTATATACTTATAGGATATGAAAAAGCAGAATCACAGGGTGAACAGAGCTTTGCAATTTTCAAACAATTTTTTGTTTGAAGATTGGTTACTACATATGCACAACCTGACCTTTGTGTGGGGAAGGGAGTCAAAGGGTAGGGGTCAGGGGGTGAAGTATTAGGACAATGTACTTCCTGTGAAAAAGTCTTGAGTGTTTAAATCTTTATGTCTACAACATTCTCCCAACTCAAAATCCTCTGAAAACTATGAATTCCTTCAATTTCTGCTCTTCAAGCATTCCTGGCGGCATAAAGCTCTCCCATTGCCTTCAGTTGCCTCTCCAAAGATCTCCAACTCTCTCTTCTCAAAGCGACAAACATGAAGCCATTCAGTCGCTTCAGCATATTCTGCCATTTATTGAGATTGTTGTTGATTTGTAAACTAACTTGATAGACTCAGCTTTGTACCATTCTCCTATACAACACATGTCAAAACCAACATCTTTAATCAAACTCTTGGTCGCCTGTCTTAATGTCTCATTCTTTGGTTTGGTGCGAATTCTGTTCTGTTTAATTATGCTCCTGCAAACACCCTTTGAGCATTAAAGGCCCTACATATAAATGCAAGTCCATTGTTAACAAGGCACAAGTCAGGAATGGGATGGAAAACTCCCCACTTGCCTGGATGGGTTGCAGCTCCAACAACACTCAATAAACTTGACACCACCCAGGACAAAGCAGCCTGCTTGATGACACTACATCCACAAGCATCCACTCTCTCCATCACTGACATTCAGTGACATCTGTGTGTATCATCTACTGCTGAAATTCACCTAAGATCCTCAGACAGCTCCTTCCAAACTCATGGCCAATTCCACCTAGAAGGACAAGGGCAGCAGATACATGCGAACACCACCCCCTGCAAGTTCCCCTCCGAGGCACTCACTATTCTGACTGGGTAGGTGATGGCCCAGTGGTATTATCATTGGACTGCTAAACCAGAGACCCAAGTAATGTTCTGGGGACCCAGGTTCGGATCCTGCAATGGCAGATGGTGGAATTTGAATTTAATACAAAATATCTAGAAATACAAGTCTACTGATGACCGTGAATCCATTGCCAATTGTCAGGAAAAAACCATCTGGTTCATTAATGCCCTTTAGGGAAGGAAATCTGTCATCCTTACCTGGTCTGGCCTACATGTGACTCAAGACCTACAGAAATGTGGTTGACTCTTAACTGCCCTATGGGTAATTAGGGATGGGCAATAAATGCTGGCCTGACCAGTGACGACCTCATCCCATGAATAAATTTAAAACAAATCATGCATGGAGCTAGAAGTGTTGACGTCCTTAATGAGTACTTTGCATCAGTATTCAAGAAGGAGAAGGACGTGAATGATGGTAAGATTAGAGATATTCAAGGGCATGTTGATGTTAAAAAGGAAGTGGTGCTGGGCTAGCCACAGGCAAGGTCCAAGAAGACTGGAGAATGGCCAATGTCATTCCTTTGATTAAGAAGGGTAATAGGGACAATCAGCAAATTATACACCATTGAACCTTGCATCAATGGTAGGGAAATTACTGGAGAAAATTCTTTGGGACAGGTTTTACTTGCAATTGGAGAGGAATGAAATTATTAGGGATATTCAGCATGATTGTGCGGGAGAGGTCTTGCCTCACAAATTTGACAGTTTTTTGAGAAAGTGACGAAGATGATTGATGAGGGTGGGGCAGTGGATGGTGACTACATGGACTTTACCAAAACATTTAACAAGTCACTTATGGTAGGCTGGTCCAGAAGATTAAGTCATATGTGATCCACATTGAGTTGATAAGTTGGACACATAATCAGCTTGGTCATAGTAGACGGGGGGTAGTTGTGTAGGGGTGTTTTTCTGACTGGAGATACATGACCGGAGGTGTTCTATAAGGATCAATGCTGGGACCTCTGTTCTGTCTAATATATATAAATTATTTGGATCAAAATGTAGGTGGTCTGATTCGTAAGTTTGCCGATGACATGAAAATTGGTGGATAGTGAGGAAAGTTGTCAAAGGATACAGCTGGATATAGATCTGTTGGAAACTTGGGTGGAGAAGTGGCAGATGGAGTTTAATCTGGGCAAGTGTGAGGTGATGCATTTTGGGAGGTCAAATACAAGAGGAAATTATACAATAAATTGCAGAGCCCTTAGGAGCACTTGATCTTGAGGTGTAAAAATGGCAACATAAGTGGATAAGGTGGTAAAGAATGCGTATGGTTGGGGTATTAAATAGAATAAGTGGCAAGTCACGTTGCAGCCGTATAAAACTTTAGTTAGGCCACATTTGGAGTTTAGAGTGCAGTTCTGTTTGGCACACAATTGAAAGGGCACTGAGACTTTGGAGAGGGTGCAGAAGAGGTTTGTCAGGATGTTGCCTGGATTAGAGTTTATTAGCTATAAGGAGAGGTCGGACAAACTTGGATTGTTATTGCTACAGCATCAGAGGCTGGTGGGTGACCTGATTGGAATATATAGAATTATGCGAGGCAATGGATAGGATGGACAATCAGAGATTTCCTTCCAGGGTAGAAATGTCAAATATGAGGGGTATAGGTTAAGATGAAAGGGGGCAAGTTTAAAGGAGATGTGCGAGGCAAGTTTTCTACACAAAGCGTGGTAGGTGCCTGGAATGTGTTGCCAGGAGAGTTGGCAGAAGCAGATACGGTAGCAAAGTTTAAGAGGCATTTGGACAGACACATGAACAGGCAGTGAACAGAGAGATATAGATCATGTGCAGACAGATGCGATTAGTTTAGAATGGCATCATGGTTGGCATGGACATTGTGGGCCGAAGGCCCACTGTTCCTGTACTGTACTGTTCTAAGTTCCAACCCTAACAGCTTTGTGGGTCAGCCTACAGCACACGACTGCGGCAATTCAAGAATGTAGCTCACCACCACATTCTCAAGGGTCACTAAGGATGGGCAATAAATAGTGGGCCCACCCAGAAATGCCCACTTCCCATGACTGAATAAAAAAAAGTTGCTTTTATATTTTAGTAACAGATAAACATCAGAAACAGATTATCTTTCCCCTTCCCCTATGGGGTCAAATTGTAATAAAATGTAACAGTAGCTGAGGTTGTGGGGTGGGGGGGAATAGCCAGGATTCCACACTCCTGATCACTTGATTGAGTGTGGTTTCTGGAGTGCACTGTCATCAGCAATCAGCAGCATCTGTTTCTCTGCAAGTCTGCTGGGTCACTGACATAGTTTTTTTCCCTGTTTTTGAAGTTGTGAATTTTAATCGCTCTTAATTGGCACCATTGCGCACGTGCGTGCATGCATGTGTGAGACAGAGAGAGAGTGGGGGTGGTGATGGCCTCATGGTATTATCGCTGGACTGTTAATCCAGAGATCCAGATAATGCTCTGGGGACCCAGGTTCGAATCCTGTCATGGTGGATGGCAGAATTTGAATTCAATAAATATCTGGCCATGAATCCATTGTCCTTTAGGGAAGGAACCTGCCATCTTTACTTGGTCTGGTCTACGTGTGACTCCAGACCCACAGCAATGTGGTTGACTCTTAACTGCCATCTGGGCAATTAGAAATGGGCAATAAATGCTGCCTGGCTACTAAGCTGAGTCAGGAGTCCACTGTTATCATCACGCCTAAGCTCACCACCCCGCTGCCGCCATGTTGCGTCTGTGAGTTTCATCAAATTTGATGTGATCTAGGTTGGATCAGGTTATCCGTCTTACTGGGTAAGTCTTGCTGAGTAAACAATATGGTTTATTTCATTACTGCAATTATTCATTGAATACATAGATACGACCCACATTTCTACAGATTGGTAGAAACATACTAACATCAGGTCTCATCCAAGTTCCTTCCTTATTCTGACCAAGTCCTCCCAACTGTAGTCCACCTCCACAGTAGGTGGTGCTTACTGCAGTCAATCAAGTTTTTTCCCATGCATACCCATTCACATTATCCAGAATTAACGTTTAATCCTTGCTGAAAAAGGCAAATACGTAGCAGCTTCAGGCTTCCCAATAGTTGTGTAACTCACTGCACCCACAGAGGAAGCCAGAATGCTGAGACAGTACCATGCTATCACTGAACTGACTGCCTGTGCTCATGCAAGTGCATTCTAGCAACAGGCCGTGTCTTCTGGAAAAAGAGCTGGGCTGAGGAGAAACGTTACTGGACAATCTTCCTTTATTAAAGAGAGAAGCAATGTTTGGAACTGATGTGTCTGCCATTGTTTTCACAATGGCAGAAGCCTGAGGTTATGAAAGGATGAAATTTGGAAATGCCACTGTAAGTCTTTTGTTTTGAAAAGGGTAGAAGAAGCCACAGGTTAATGGCGCTATTTCTGACAGATTGCATGGGCTATTCACCCTTCAGCTCTGATCTTACGCTTACAACCTGAAAACTGCTAATAGGAGTCGAGCTAAACTTTATTTGGTATTTCACTTTCCAGGATATGAGCATTGCTGGCCAGGCCAGTGTTTGTGTCTGATCCCTAACTGCCCTTTAACTCAGAAGTTTGGTGGGCTATTTCAGAGGGTTAATAAAACTCAATCATATTATTTTGGGTCTGGAGTCACATGGAGGTCAGACCAGGTAAGACCGACATATTTCCTTTCCTTAAGACTATCAGAGAACTAACCGGGCTTTTAGCAGCTATCAATTATAGTTACAGTTACCACCACTGTTATTAGTTTTAAACTCAAGACTTATTAATTCAAATTTCACCAACTGTCATGGCAGGATCTGAACCCACTTCTAGGGAGCATGTGCCTGGGCCTTTGGATTACTAGACCTGTGACATCAACACACCAGAATCCCATATCACATAAGGCAGTGGTGGCTAAGTCACTGAATATCTTTAAGAAATGATAGATATCTCAAGGCTAAAGACATTAAGAGGTATGGGGAGAGAGCTGAATATGGTGTTGAGATACAGATCAACTATGATCTTGTTGAACGGTGGAGTAGGCTTGATGGACTAATGGTCTATCTTTCTCTTATTTCCTATGTTTCTATCTCCCCAATCTTTGAAGCCTAGTCAATGTTATAATATCAGAATGATGGAAGCCTGCATGGCAGAGGAATTCCCTTTTACAAGGGCAATCCAGGAGCTTTGGCCATTTTTACTTCCACAAAGATTAAAACTGCTGTGAGGACTTCTTCGTCTGGAGACACCCTCTCTCTATCTAACCCACATGGTAGGTCCTATCAGACCTCCTGTGTCAGGAGGACACATTTGATCCTGTCATCAGGATCCTGTGCCTGAAGGTAAAATGCAATCCACATTGAATGAATAAAGCAGGGACCTTGCAGAAGTCCTGGAGCCATGTTTGGGACACCAACCAATGATGATGAACTCTATGTAAATACTTTCTTTTTATGTTTTTCTACCTCAAAATGGCACTGGATTGTGGCGAAAGAACACATTTCACTGTTATCGCCCTCAATATGTGACAATAAATCATTCATTCATTCATAACTCATTCATTTTATATTCACCTGCAAGACAGGCCTCAGTTTAAGTCTTGATCTCGTGCCAAAGCCACTGGAAAGGAGCTTGAACCCGTTATCTTCTTGAATCCATATGCTGCAGCTCTGTAAAATCCTGGTTAGACCACACTCGGAATATTGTGTTCAGTTCTGGTCACCTCATTACAGGAAAGATGTGGAAGCTTTAGAAAGGGTGCAGAGGAGATTTACCAGGATGCTGCCTGGACTGGAGGGCAGGTCTTATGAGGAAAGGTTGAGGGAGCTAGGACTTTTTTCATTGGATCGAAGGAGGTAACTTGACAGAGGTGTACAGGATGATAGAGTGGATAGCCAGAGACTTTTTCCCAGGGCAGAAATGACTATTACAAGGGGGCATAATTTTAAAGTGATTGGAGGAAGATATAGGGGAGATGTCAGAGGTAGGTTCTTTACACAGAGAGTGGTGGGTGTGTGGAATGCGGTGCTGGCAGTGGTAGTGGAGTCAGATACTTTAGAGACTTTTAAGCGACTCTTGGATAGGTACATGGAGGATAGTAAAATGTAGGGTATGCAGGGTAGATTGATCTTAGAGTAGAATAATAGGTCGGCACAACATCGTGGGCCGAAGGGCCTGTACTGTTCTACGTTCTATGTTCTAACTCAGGGGTGAGGGTGCAGCTGACTGAACAACAGCTTTGCACATCAAGAAAGGCAGTATTTTGAGAACTACTCAACAGAGTTGCTGGGGGAGTATTGTTGACACCTATCTGGGCTGCTAAGATGCCACATTTACAGTCTGTTTATGTTTCCAGCTGCTGCCAATGGAGCACCGAAATTAAGGGGCTGCCAAAAATAGGTACATTTGATTCATAGATTTGATGATAACTAAAGAAAGAAGCATGTCCCTGGTGACTCAGAAGTTCTTACCACTGTATTAACCAGCAAGATGGCTTTACATGAACCTCTCTACGCAGTAAAATTGTCTCTGTTTGTGACTTTCTAAACTGCGCAGTTCACTTAAAGTTGATCTAGTTGCCATAGAAACCATCTTGCAATATGTATGGGGCAGTTCCTATAGCAACTCATTTGAGATACTGCAGGAGAACTAAAATGATTCTCCAATTATAAATACAGTATTTAGACATCCTCTTTGGCATACTGATTCTTGTGACTACGAAAACCACAGCAGGCATCCCTGCGTAATGAGGTGTTCCTCTTTGATGTGTAATCTTGGTATCAGGTTTCATTGTCGATGTATTCCTGGTCACAGATCCAAATCTAATCCACTCCAAGAATGTAACAAGGTGATAATCACTGATACAGTTTCAAAATGTGTAGAACAGGCTGATGGAAGGTGCCTGGGTGGGGGGTAAGATTTGCTACCAATATGTTTGCAGTATGCAGACCAATCCTCACTGATAATTACTCAGGACCTGAAATCATCTTCCAATGTCTTGGTCAACATTCTTGTCTCAAAAACATGATGTGTAGGTGCCGGTGTTGGATTGGGGTGGTCAAGATCAGAAGTCACACAACACCAGGTTACAGTCCAACAGGTTTATTTGAAAACACAAGCTTTTGGACCCTCTCTCCTTATTCAGGTGTTTGTGACAGATGTAGTATCCGACACAGAATTTATAAGTAAAAGACCAAAGGGTCACATCACTGATCAGGATGTATTAAACAAACCTCTCTCTCTCCACTCCCCACATGCTTCCACTCCCTCCACATACACACACACACACACACACTCCTTCACAAACACACACACACACTCCTTCACAAACACACACATACACGCTCTCCTTCACATACACACAAACACACACACATGCACAAACATACACACACTCCCTCATATACACACAAATACACGCGCGCACACACACACACACGCGCGGTGAACACGGGTGAGGTCCCGGAGGACTGGAGAATTGCTAATGTTGCCCCCTTTTTTAAGAAGGGAAGCAAGGACAATCCAGGTAATTATAGACCGGTGACCCTGATGTCAGTGGTGGGGAAGCTGCTGGAGAAGACACTGAGGGATAGGATCTATTTACATTTGGAAGAAAATGGGCTTATTAGTGATAGGCAGCATGGTTTTGTGCAGGGAAGGTCATGTCTTACCAACTTGATAGAATTCTTTGAGGAAGTGACAAAGTTGATAGATGAGGGAAGGGCTGTACATGTCATATACATGGGCTTCAGTAAGGCGTTTGATAAGGTTCCCCATGGTAGGCTGATGGAGAGAGTGAAGTCGTATGGGTCCAGGGTGTAGATGGATAGAGAACTGGCTGGGCAACAGGACATAGAGAGTTGTAGTGGAAGGGAGTTTCTCAAAATGGAGAACTGTGATAAGTGGTGTTCCACAGGGATCCGTGTTGGGACCACTGTTGTTTGTGATATAAATAAATGATCTGGAGGAAGGTATAGATGGTTAGATTAGCATGTTTGCAGATGACACTAAGATTGGTGGAGTAGCAGATAGTGAAGGGGACTGTTGGAGAATGCAGCAGAATATAGATAGATTGGAGAGATGGGCGAAGAAATGGCAGATGGAGTTGAATCCAGGCAAATGCGAGGTGATGCATTTTGGAAGATCCAATTCAAGACCGAACTATACGGTAAATGGAAAAGCCCTGGGGAAAATTGATGCACAGGGTGTTCAGGTCCATTCTACCCTGAAGGTGGCAACGCAGGTCAATAGAGTGGTCAAGAAGGCATACGGCATGCTCACATTCATCGGACAGGGTATCGAGTACAAGAGTTGGCAGGTCATGTTGCAGTTGTATAGGACTTTGGTTCGACCACATTTGGAATACTGCGTACAGTTCTGGTCGACACATTACCAAAAGGATATGGATGCTTTGGAGGAGGTTCACCAGGATGTTGCCTGGTATGGAGCACGCAAGCTATGAAGAGAGGTTGAGTAGATTAGGATTATTTACATTAGAAAGACGGAGGTTGAGGGGGGACCTGATTGAGGTCTACAAAATCATGAGAGGTATAGACAGGGTGGATAGCAAGAAGCTTTTTCCCAGAGTGGGGGACTCAATTACTAGTGGTCATGATTTCAAGGTGAGAGGGGAAAAGTTTCAGGGAGATATGCATGGAAAGTTCTTTACGCAGAGGGTGGTGGGTGCCTGGAACGCATTGCCAGCGGAGGTGTTAGAGGCAGGCAGCATAGCGTCATTTAAGATGTATCTAGACAGATATATGAATGGGCAGGGAGCAGGGGGATACAGATCCTTGGAAAGTAGGCAACAGGTTTAGATACAGGATCTGGATCAGCGCAGGCTTGGAGGGCCGAAGGGTGAATTTGTATTTGCAGATAAATTTTATTTTGTTCAAAAAGCACACAATTTATAGACAGTCAGACAATGTGGCGTTTTATAAATTCCTACTTTAGAAATAAAACCAGCCTGACTCCAAACCAAAACACAAACAGATTCTAAACAAGGCCTCAACGCATTGTCTGACCAAAAATGTCACCCCTTCGTTGCACTGATAAAACCTCTCGTTCTCTCAGGACTGTGACTTAAAAGGAATTCGGGGATTTATATATACATATGAATCAATTAAAACCTTGGAACTGATTAAAGATTTAACAGCGTCTCAGGTTTGTTTAATACCTCCTGATCAGTGGTGTGACCCTTTGGTCTTTTACTTATACATTCTGTGTCTGACACTACCTCTCTCACTAACCCCTAACGAAGGAGAGACGCTCTGAAAGCTTGTATTTTCAAATAAACTTGTTGGACTATAACCTGATGTTGTGTAATTTCTGACCTTCTCAAAAACATATCAGTGAAAGAATTAGCCAGAGATCTGTCTCATTGTAATTTGTGCTAGTACAGGCATGATGAGCTCAAAGCTTTCCTTCTGTGCTGTTATATCTTAAATAAATGGCATTTCTCTCAGGGAATAAGATTCATTTCTTTCACTTGTCTTTTGGGTTGTGGTTTCCATGTTTTGAACCAAACAGGCAGAAATTGTAGGGATTGCATTAACCCTTCAGTTGAATTCCACAGCACCATGACTCTCTGCCAATAAATGTGTGTTTAATCCATAATCTAAACTATGGCTGCTCAGTATGTTAACTGGGCTGCCAATTAGTTTTCATGCAGTTTACCCTGCCTTCCAAAAATGGTTTCACTCCCCTTTGCAATCTTTCCAAAATCTGTACCAATCCAATTTGATATCTGATATTCTAATTTTCCTCCTGATTATTTTCCCTTTCCTAAAACAGATTTTGAACCAGGTTGTCATCACGGCTAATATGTTTGCTCTCATTGAACTTAACCAAATCTCATTCCTGGTAAATAAATCTAGCAATGTCTTCACTTTTTAGATCATCTTGATGCTTGAGAAAGGAATCCTGTACATATTTTAGGATTTCCATTTCCGCTTTTATGTTTTCTCCGTCCCAAACTTAAATAAAAATCTCCCAGATCATTAATTTCGCTGTATCTACTCATCTATCTAATCTTACTGCAGAATTCCTCTTGATTTGCTTGCCACAACTTGGAGATCTGTAACACACATCTTTTGAGCTACATATGGACTCTGTTTTCTTTCTTCTCAACTTCAACCTTGATTATAGCACATACAGATGTTTCCACTAATAGTTCCACACTGCCTCCTTTTCCTACCCTTTCTATCTCTTTGACACAAATTTGTATTCATAAGACATCGAGCACTTCATTCCTAGTAATACCAAGGCAGACAGATGTCTGAAACAGGCAGTTTGGAGAACATGCGTTGGTTGCCTCCCTACTGGAAAGCAACAGTGCTTGGCATTATTGATTTCGATAGCTGTGTCAGTAGCAGTACTAAGAAGCTACTTTTGGTATAGACACTGAAGTCTATCAATCATGCTGCTGCTGGTCCATAGTACCCGATGACTGCCCAGTTCTAAACTGCTAGATTTGTCCTTAATCTTGCCCATGTAGCATAGTAGGTACCTGTGAAGATTTTGCCTTCATAAAAGGTATTTTACAGTTGGTGCTAATAAGAATACTATTATGGACAGATGTACCTCAAATGGTGTCTCTTTCAGAATACATTTTATACTCTTGTAACTCCGTGCTTTCTGTCATGTTCAAATTGGAGGATATATCACTTGAAAGAACATGTAGCAATCAGGTAGGGATTTCCTTATCCTTGTTTAACCAGAAACATTGTGAGCACATGGGATCTGGAGACAATACAGATATACATTGGCCTCCCTCAGTTCTAGATATCTTTGAATCAACCTGTTCAGAGATGTTTTGCACACCTCTGGAGTGGATGGGACTTGAACCTCAGGTTCTGGCTCAGAGGTAGGGACACTACCACAGTGCCACAAGAGCTCTAATTGCTGAGTTTAGATATTTTCAAATCAACCTGTTCAGTCGTGCCAATACACACCAACTGCTGCTATGAATATCCTGCAGATGACGCACAACATACTCTATAGAGGATGCTGGTTTACAAATAGCGTTATAGACATGATGTTGTTTGATTTGTCCCTGAAACAACTGTCCCAATTTGAGCAGCAATCCCCAGATATTGGTAAGAAAGACTTTGCAGAGTAGCCATTATATGGAGGTGTTGGACTGAGGTGGACAAAGTCAAAAGTCACACAACACCAGGTTATAGTCCAACAGGTTTATTTGAAGACACGAGCTTTCGGAGTCTCGCTCTTCCTTCAGGTGTCAGTCAGAAAGGTGCATCAGACACAGAATTAATAAGCAAAAAATCAAAGGGTCATGGAACTGATGCGAATGTATTGAAAAAACCTAGATGGCTGTTAAATCTTTATTCAGTTAGAAAGGATAAATACACAAATCCCAGAATCTCTTTCAAGTCACTACCCTGAGATAATTAAAGGTTTTATCAGTATATCAGAGGTGACATTTCAGGTCAGACAATGCATTTTAAGTGTGTGGCCTTGTTTAGAATCTGGCTGTGTATTAACTTGGAGTCAAACTGGTTTTATTTCCAAAGTAGGAATTTATAAGCTGCTACATTGACTGTTGACAAATTGTGCGCATTTTCAACAAAATAGACTGTATCTGCAATTACAAATCTGCAAATGGGAATTCACCCCATAGGTTTGTGTGCGTGTGGGTGGGTGTGTGTGTGTTTGTGTGCGCACGCGTGCGTGCATATGTGTGTGTGTGAGACAGAATGTGTGTATGAGAAAGGGTCTGAGTGAGTATGTGTTTGTGAGTGTGTTTGTGTGAGAGAGTGTGTTTGTATATGTGTTTGAGTGTGTGTGTGAGTGTGTATAGTGTGGTGGGATCACCTGTAGTGTGATATGAACCCAAGATCTTGATTGAGGCCATCCTCATGGGTACCCAACTTGCCTATCAGCCTCTGCTTGGTGATGCCTTGAAGGATGTTTACCTGAAGATCAGAGGCTGAATATCCTTGACCGCTGAAATAGTCTCCCACAGGGAGGGAACATCTCTGTCTGACGATTGTTGACGGTGTCCATTCATCCGTTGTCATAGCATCTGCATGGTTTTGCCAACATACAGTCGCTGAGCAGAGGCATATACCCATGAGGACGGCCTCAACCGGGATCCACGTGGTGGATGGGGTGAGAGAGTGCACACCACTTGCATGGCAGATACTCACGTGACTCAGCCAACATTGGCTATCTCTATACAGTCTGACGCACACACTCTGCACACACACACACACACACACACACACACACACACACACTCACTCACTCACTCACACAAACATACACAAATCTACAGAATGAATTTCTATTTGCAGATTTGTAGCTGCAGATATATTCTATTTTGTTCAAAAAGCGCACAAATTGTCGACAGTCAATGTGGCATTTTATAAATTCCTATTTTGGAAATAAAACCAGTCTGACTCCATATTAATACACAGCCAGAATCTAAACAAGGCCTCACACCTAAAATTCACTGTCTGACCTGAGATGTCACCTCTGCTATACTAATCAAACCTTTAGTTATCTCAGGGCAGTGACTTGAAAGAAATTCTGAGATTTGCATACTAATCCTTTCTAAATGATTAAAGATTTAACAGCCATCTTAGGTTTGCTCAATTCATTTACATCAGTTCTATCACCTTTTGATCTTTTGCTTATAAATTCTGTGTCTGATGCCACCTTTCTGACTGACACCTGAAGAAGGAGCGAGACTCTGAAAGCTTCTGTCTTCAAATAAACCTGTTGGACTATAACCGGATGTCGTGTGATTTTTGATTTTGCTGGGTTAACAGACTTAAAGTTGCAACTAGATCAGACCAAGTAAACATCGCCGCTTCTCTTCTGTCACAGACAATTGTGAACCAGCTGAAAACAGCAGCTTTCATGACCACTCTTATTTCCATTCTATTTAATAACTTGCCCTGCATAGATTTGAAATCCACCTCTAAACATAATAACCACTAGTCACCTTACCCCTATTTCTGCTTCCCTTATCAGATAATCTTGTCAACCAGGCCAGTGCTGGCTCAGTGGGTTGCAGTCTTGCCTGTGATTCAGAGGTTGTGGGTTTGAGTCGTGGTTCAGGAACTGGAGCGCAAAAATCTAGGGTGACACTTAAGTGGAGTGCTGCATTGTCCGAAGTGAAAACCGAACGAACTGTCAGAAGATAGAGATAACAAGGTGTGGGGCTGAATGAACACAGCAGGCCAAGGAGCAGGAAAGCTTGACGTTTCGGGCCTAGACCCTTCATCAGAAATGGGGGAGGGGAAGAGGGTTCTGAAATAAATAGGGAGAGAGGGGGAGGCGGATAGAAGATGGATAGAGGAGAGGATAAGTGGAGAGGAGACAGACAAGTCAAAGAGGCAGGGATGGAGCCAGTAAAGGTGAGTGTAGGTGGGGGGGGGAGGGGGGGGTTGGGCCAGTCCAGGGAGGCCGGCCCGCCCCCGGGGCCGGGATGCGGTTCGTCGCTCGGCGAGGGGGGTGCGGCTTGAGGTGGGAGGAGGGGATAGGTAAGTGGAAGGACAGGTTAGGGAGGTGGGGACGAGCTGGGCTGGTTTTGGGATGCGGTTGGGGGAGGGGAGATTTTGAAGCTTGTGAAATCCACATTGATACCATTGGGCTGCAGGGTTCCCAGGCTGAATATGATTTGCTGTACCTGCAGCCTTCGGGTGGCATCATTGTGGCATTGTAGGAGGCCCAGGATGGACATGTCGTCTGAGGAATGGGAGGGGGAGTTGGAATGGTTTGCGACTGGGAGGTGCAGTTGTTTGTTGCGAACTGAGCGCAGGTGTTCTGCAAAGCGGTCCCCAAGCCTCCGCTTGGTTTCCCCGATGTAGAGAAAGCCACAACGGGAACAGCGGATACAGTATACCACATTGGCAGATGTGCAGGTGAACATCTGCCTGATGTGGAAAGTCTTCTTGGGGCCTGGGATTGGGGTGAGGGAGGAGGTGTGGGGGCAGGTGTTGCACTTCCTGCGGTTGCAGGGAAAAGTGCCGGGTGTGGTGGGGCTGGAGGGGAGTGTGCAGCGGACAAGGGAGTCGCGGAGGGAGTGGTCCCTCCGGAAGGCAGATAAGGGTGGGGAGGGAAAAATGTCTTTGGTGGTGGGGTCGGATTGCAGATGGCGGAAGTGTTGGAGGATGATGCGTTGGATCCGGAGGTTGGTAGGGTGGTACGTGAGAAGTGTTTTTTTTGGATGAGATGTTCAACTCAGGCACTACCTACCCGCTCAGGTGAATGGAAAGTCATTCCGGGACACTATTTTAAAGAACAGAGGGAGATAGCCCTGATTTCCTGGTCAATATACATCTGTCTAAAGACATTGCTGCATTTCAGTATAAATTAGCTTGTTTCTTTGTCTTACATTACAATAGTGACCACAATTCAGAAGTATTTTATTGACTGTACAGCACTTTGTGATGGTCTATGGTTGTGAAAGTAGTGCTTTATAAATGCAAGTGTTCCTTGCTTTCTTGAATAACATTATAAATGCACACCAAATTTAAGGACTTGACTGGATATAGGGCCCATTCTCCACCAGCAAAGTGGCTCAGACTGAGCATGCAACTCGTACTGTCTTCCCAACAAGGATACATTTCCATCCAATCAGTCTACATTAAAGATGGTAAGATGAGGTGCTAAACCACTTCACCATCCTATCTTCCAGTGCTCTCAGCTTCTGCCTTTCCAACTGAAGCTGCAACTACTCCCATGCCTCTCCCACTAATTAAAGGGATCCACAGTATTGCGTGAGTACTGAAGCTATTTGCCCTTTTAGTACATGCCCTATTTATAACATAGGAGAGGGCCATTTGGCTTATTGAGCAGAAGCTAGGATAAATATCCAGACTTTCTACACTTTATTGTATTTGCTAATTATCTTCTCAGTAGAGGCTGGACTTTCTAAAGTAATTAGTGGAAACTCTGATGGTCACTTGCTGTTTTCCATTTGCTGGCCTGAAGGCTCTTAAACTTAGCTGAAGATAATAATAGCCGGATAGGATTTCAACATCTGTTTACAGATCAAAACTGGTGTTACTTATTAGAGATAAAAGGTACTGCAGATGCTGGAGAATCCGAGATAACAAGCATGGGGCTGGATGAACACAGCAGGTCAAGCAGCATCATAGGAGCAGGAAAACTTGACGTTTCGGGCCTAAACCCTTCATCAGAAATGGGGAAGGGGAAGAGGGTTCTGAAATAAATAGGGAGAGAGGGGAAGGCGGATAGAGGATGGACAGAGGAGAGGATAGGTGGAGAGGAGGCAGACAAGTCGAAGACGTGGGGATGGAGCCAGTAAAGGTGAGTGTAGGTAGGGGGGTGAGGAGGAGATAGGTCAGTCCAGGGAGGACGGACAGGTCAAGGGGGCGGGATGATGTTAGTAGATAGGAGATGGGGGTGTGGCTTGAGGTGAGAGGAAAAACAGGTTAGGGAGGTGGAGATGAGCTGGGCTGGTTTTGGGATGCGGTTGGGGAGGGGAGATTTTGAAGCTTGTGAAATCCACATTGATGCCATTGGGCAGCAGGGTTCCCAGGCTGAATATGATTTGCTGTTCCTGCAGCCTTCGGGTGGCATCACTGTGGCATTGTAGGAGGCCCAGGATGGACATGTCATCTGAGGAATGGGAGGGGGAGCTGAAATGGTTCGCGACTGGGAGGTGCAGTTGTTTGTTGCGAACTCCTTCCTGGACCTCTCTGTCTCCATCTCGGGCAACCACCTAGAAACAGATGTCCATTTCAAGCCCACTGACTCCCACAGCTACCTGGAATACACTTCCTCCCACCCACCCTCCTGCAAAAATGCCATCCCCTATTCCGAATTCCATCGCCTCCGCCGCATCTGCTCCTAGGATGAGACATTCCACTCCCGTACATCTCAAATGTCCTCATTCTTCAAGGACTGCAACTACCCCCCCACAGTGGTCGAGAACGCCCTCGACCATGTCTCCCGCATTTCCCAGAACACATCCCTCACGCCCCATCCCCGCAATAATAACCAAAAAAGAATCCCCCTCGTCCTCACATACC
The DNA here is from genome assembly GCA_024137785.1 of Ginglymostoma cirratum. Taxonomy (NCBI): domain Eukaryota; kingdom Metazoa; phylum Chordata; class Chondrichthyes; order Orectolobiformes; family Ginglymostomatidae; genus Ginglymostoma; species Ginglymostoma cirratum. The sequence goes on along the minus strand of JAHRHZ010000064.1, from coordinate 3,727,294 downwards.
ACCCCACCAACCTCCAGATTCAACGCATCATCCTCCGACACTTCCGCCATCTGCAATCAGACCCCACCACCAAAGACATTTTTCACTCCCCACCCTTATATGCCTTCTGGAGGGACCACTCCCTCCGCGACTCCCTTGTCCGCTCCACACTCCCCTCCAGCCCCACCACACCCGGCACTTTTCCTTGTAACCGCAGGAAGTGCTACACCTGCCCCTACACCTCCTCCCTCACCCCAATCCCAGGCCCCAAGAAGACTTTCCACATCAGGCAGATGTTCACCTGCACATCTGCCAATTTGGTATACTGCATCCACTGTACCCGTTGTGGCTTCCTCTACATCGGGGAAACCAAGCGGAGGCTTGGGGACCGCTTTGCAGAACACCTGCGCTCAGTTTGCAACAAACAACTGCACCTTCCAGTCGCAAACCATTTCAACTCCCCCTCCCATTCCTCAGACGACAGGTCCATCCTGGGCCTCCTACAATGCCACAGTGATGCCACCCGAAGGCTGCAAGAACAGCAAATCATATTCAGCCTGGGAACCCTGCAGCCCAATGGCATCAATGTGGATTTCACAACCTTCAAAATCTCCCCTCCCCCAACTTCATCCCAAAACCAGCCCAGCTCATCTCCACCTCCCTAACCTGTTCTTCCTCTCACCTATCCCCTCCTCCCACCTCAAGCCACACCCCCATCTCCTATCTACTAACATCATCCCGCCCCCTTGACCTGTCCGTCCTCCCTGGACTGACCTATCTCCTCCTCACCCCCCTACCTACACTCACCTTTACTGGCTCCATCCCCGCCTCTTCGACTTGTCTGCCTCCTCTCCACCTATCCTCTCCTCTATCCATCCTCTATCCGCCTCCCCCTCTCTCCCTATTTATTTCAGAACCCTCTTCCCCTCCCCCATTTCTGATGAAGGGTTTAGGCCCGAAACGTCAAGTTTTCCTGCTCCTATGATGCTGCTTGGCCTGCTGTGTTCATCCAGCCCCATGGTGTTACTTATTCATGTTTCAGGAACTTGTTACAACAGAAGTACCCTCAGTGTCATCCAACACTGACTGCGTGTTTCAGGCTGAGCGGCTGGTTTGCAATGCAGAGTGATGCCCACTGTGTGCGTTCAATTCCATAGCAGCTGAGGCTCCTTTGAAGGATTTTCCTTCTCAACCTCTCCCCTCGCCTGAGTCATGGTGACCTTCAGGTTAAACCGCCATTGTCCTCTCTCTCTCTAACCAGAGCGTGGCTGGGTGTTATCTTTGGCTACTAAGGTAACGTTACCAGTAGCTGGTTCCTTTATTCGTTCATGGGATGAGGGTGTCACTGGTTAGGCCAGCATTTATTGCCCATCCCTAATTGCCCAGAGGGCAGTTGAGTGTGAACCACATTGCTGTTCCACAGAAGTTCCAAATCTCTGGCAAACACTGAATGCTCTTCTAGAATTCTAGCTGCCATGTTTCTTCTTGTGGGAGAATCTAGAACTAGGAGTCACTGTTTCACAATTGTGGGTGCCCACTTAGAGACACAGAAAAGGAGAATTTTTTCACTCGGAAAGTTGAGAATCTTTGGAGCTCGCTTTCTCAAATGGCAGCAGAAGCAGCGTCTTCAACTGTTTTGAAGGCAGACAGCATCTTGATGAGCCAGGGTATGAAAGGTTAGTGGGGCTAGGTAAGAATGGAGAGTAATCAGATCAGCTCATGATCTTACTGAGTAGGAGAGCAGGCTTCAGCCAACAAGTGGCCTGCTTCCAGTGCTAATTTGTATGTTGTATGTATGTAACATCTTATAACATATGTAACTCCAGATGAAGTGTCCCCTTTCTAATCTCTCCCCTCAAGGCATTTGCTTGTGCTAGAGTATAATTACTCACATGCAAGACTTCGCAGGGCATTTTGGCAGGCATTAGACATCAGGGCTGTACCCAATTTGATCTGAATGCTGACCACTATTAGGGAGCAATTGCTGGTTAGCGATCAGGAGGGAGAACTCTGGCTGTCTCCATAGTCCAGCCAAGTTGGGGCCAAGTGTAGGAGCTGTGTGAAGTCCTGAATGAGACTGAATAATTTAACACAGACTGGAGAATCAAGCTCAACTCCTTGTGGTTTGTGTGGTTTTAGTGCTATCCAGGGGAGCTATACTGGAGAATTAATTTGTCAAGAAGTATATGCAGCAGTCAAGATTATGCCAGGATTCACTTTGCGGCTAAGTAGGCTTTGCTGTTTATTAAAAACAGGTTTACACAATCAGCCTTAATTTGGTTTCAGTATGTATTAAACTCAAATTCAAATAATTCAATTCTCAATATTAAATCCAAATATGGCTACACAAGTGGGATCTACTTATCTGAATATTAATTATCCAAACACTGAAATGAGCTTGTTATTATTCCTGAAAATTGCACATCTGCAAATGCATAGAGGCCTGCACACAGAGATACTCAAATAGCAAATAATGAAAGTGTCCCAATGGCGGCACAAAGGAAGGATCCCAATTATACACAGAGGTAGGGGCCCAACAAAAAAATGAGAATTAGGACCAATTAAACAGAGGAAAGGCCAAAGTTGAACATTGAGGACATTTCCTTGAGGAACAATGAGAAAAGGCACCATTGGAATGATAAAGGCAGATACATGATACATCAAGAATTAGCTCCATGTGAAATATGCAGGGTCTCGGCTGACATACCAAGGAGATCGGTACAATGCCGCGGCGTTCAACTACCTGATTTATGTCCAACTGAGATGAACTAATGTAAACACTGGCAGGTTCCATTAATTAGATAATTAATCAAACAAAAGAAAAAAAGAGTAATACAACACAGGCCCTTCGGCCCTCCGAGCTTGTGCCGATCATCCTGCCCTAACTAGACTAAATAAAAACCCTTCTGATCTTATTGAATCCATATCCCTCTATTCCCTCCCTATTCATGTAACCATCCAGGTGCCTCTTAAATGTCGCCAACATGTCCACTTCTGCCACCTCCTCTGGCAGTGCGTTCCAGGCTCCTACCACTCTCTGCATGAAAAATTTCCCTCACACATCTCCCTTAAACTTTCCCCCCTCACCTTGAACCTGTGCCCCCTTGTAATTGAAACTTCAAGTCTGGGAAAAAGCCTCTGACTATCCACCCTATCTATGCCTCTCATAATTGTGTAAACCTCTATCAAGTCTCCTCTCAGCCACTGTTTTTCCAGTGAAAACAATCCTAGTCTTTTTAATCTTTCCTCATGGCAAATGCTCTTGAGACCTGACAACATCCTGGTTAACCTTCTCTGCACTCTCTCCAAAGCTTCCATGTCCTTCTGGTAATTTGGCGACCAAACCTGCACACAATACTCCAAATGCAACCTGACAAGGGTTTTATATAGCTGCAACATGTTTCGCCAACTCTTGTACTCCATGTCCCAGCCAATGAAGACAAGCATGCCGTATGCCTAGACCCTTCATCAGAAATGGGGTGGGGAAGAGGGTTCTGAAATAAATAGGGAGAGAGGGGGAGCCGGATAGAGGATGGATAGAGGAGAGGATAGGTGGAGAGGAGGCAGACAAGTCAAAAAGGCGGGGATGGAGCCAGTAAAGGTGAGTGTAGGTGGGGGGGGAGGGAGGAGATAGGTCAGTCCAGGGAGGATGGACAGATCAAGGGGGCAGGATGAGGTTAGTAGATAGGAGATGGGGGTGCGGCTTGAGGTGGGAGGAGGGGATAGGTGAGAGGAGGAACAGGTTAGGGAGGCGGGGATGAGCTGGGCTGGTTTTGGGATGCGTTTGAGGGAGGGGAGATCTTGAAGCTTGTGAAATCCACATTGATACCATTGGGCTACAGGGCTCCCAGGCTGAATATGAGTTGCTGTTCCTGCAGCCTTCGGGAACCAGCCCAGCTCGTCCCCACCTCCCTAACCTGTTCTTCCTCTCACCTATCCCCTCCTCCCACCTCAAGCCGCACCCCCATCTCCTATCTACTAACATCATCCCGCCCCCTTGACCTGTCCGTCCTCCCTGGACTGACCTACCTCCTCCCTACCTCCCCACCTATACTCACCTTTACTGGCTCCATCCCCGCCTCTTTGACTTGTCTGCCTCCTCTCCACCTATCCGCTCCTCTATCCATCCTCTATCCGCCTCCCCCTCTCTCCCTATTTATTTCAGAACCCTCTTCCCCTCCCTCATTTCTGACGAAGGGTCTAGGCCTGAAACGTCAAGATTTCCTGCTCCTATGATGCTGCTTGGCCTGCTGTGTTCATCCAGCTCCACACCTTGTTATCTCGGATTCTCCAGCATCTGCAGTTCCTATTATCTCTCATGCTGTATGCCTTCTTGATCACATTGGCACCTGTGTTGCAACATTTAGGAAACTGTGGAGCTGCATGCCCAGATCCGTCTGATTGTTAATAGTCCTAAGGGTTCTGCCATTTACAGTATAATTTACACCTAAACCTGATCCTCCAAAATGCATCACGTCGCATTTGTCTGGATTTAACTCCATCTGCCATTCCTGTGCCCAAGTCGTCAATCTATCCATATCCTGTTGCATCCTTTCACAATCGTCGGCACTATCGGCAACTCCCCCAATCTTCATGTCATCTGCAAACTGACTAATCAGGCCACCCACATTTTCCTCCAGATCATTTGTACATATAACAAACAACAAACGACCTAAGACTGATCCCTGTGGAACACCACTGGTCTCCATTCTAAAAAACACCTTTCCACTGCTACCCTCTGTCTTCTATGACCAAGCCAGTTTCATATCCGTTCAGCCAACACCCCCTGAATCTCATGTGATTTTAGTTTTTGTACCAACCTGCCATGTGGCACTTTATTAAATGCCTTACTAAAGTCCATATAAACTACATCCACAGCCCTTACCTCATCAACTATGTTTGTCACCTCTTCAAAAAATTCAATCAGGTTCGTGAGACATGACCTTCCCCATAAAAAACCACACTACCTGTCACTAACTAGTCCTCGAGAAGGTTTGTAGCTTGGGTTGTGGATGAGGTTGTAGACATGCTCACCGAACTGGTGGGTTTGGTTGCAAACGTTTTGTCACCCTGCTAGGTAACATCATCAGTGCGCCTCTGGTGAAGCGTTGGTGTTCTGTCCCGCTTGTTATTTATATGCCGCAGTTTGTTGGGGTGTTTGGTACCTGGGATAGATTCCATCTGGTGCCGGGGACCTGTCTACCTTAATGCATTTTAGGATACTCAAATCTTCCTCCTTCAATATATTGACATTCTCTAGAGTATTCACACACACATCCCTGACCTCAACATCAGTCATGTCTTTCTCCTCGGTGAATACGGATACAAAATACTTATTAAGGATCTCTCCCACTTCCTGTGACTCCACGTACAACTTCCCTCCTTTGTCCTTGAGTGGGCCTACTCTTTCCCTTGCTACCCTCTTTCTTCTAATATATGCATAAAAAGCCTTGGAATTCTCCTTGACTCTGTTTGCTAAAATCATTTCACAGTCCCTTTTAGCCTTCCTAATTCCGCGTTTAAGTTCTTTCCTAATTTCTCTATACCCGTCAAGGGCTTTGTCAGTTTGTAACTGCCTAGACCTATTGTGTGCTTCCTCTATCCTTTTGACTAAGCTTACAACTTCCCTTGTCATTCATGGTTCCTGAATCCTGCCATTCCTATCCTGCAGTTTGCTGGGATATGCATGTCCTGCACTTTAATCAACCGGTTTTCAAAAGGCTCCCACATGCCAAACATAGATTTGCCCTCAAATTATTGCTTCCAATCCACATTCCCCAGTGCCAGTCTAATTTGATGTAATTGGCCCTTGCCCAATTAAGCACCCTTGCCTGAGGGCCACTCTTGTCCTTGTCCATAACTACTCAAAATCTTATGGAGTTATGGTCATTGAGCCCAAAATGCTCTCCTACTGAAACTTCGATCACCTGCCCTGGCTCATTCCCTAATACCAAGTCTAGTATGGCCTCCTCTTTGGTTGGATTGTCAATTTACTGTCTCAAAAAGCCCTCCTGGACACATCTAACAAATTGCTCTCCATCTGAGCCCCTGGCTCCAAGGGACTCCCAGTCAATAAGAGGAAAGTTGAAGTTACCCACCACAACCACCCTGTTTTTTTCACACCTTTCCAGTATCTGACTACATCTCTGCTCCTCTGTCTCCTGTGGGCCATTTGGAAGGTCTATAGAAAACTCCCAACATTGCGATTTCATCCTTCCTAATCCTGAGCTCCATCCACAATGCCTCACTGCAAAATCCCTCCGATGTGTCCTCCCTCAACATGGCTGTGATGTGATCCTTAATCAGCAGTGCAACTCCGCCACCCTTTTTGTTTCCCTTTCTGTCCCATCCAGAACAGCGATATCCTGGAATGTTAAGCTGCTGCTCCTGTCCCTCCTTTAACCATGTCGGTTAAACATGGCAGAACATCATAATTCCATGCAGTAATCCATGCTCTTAGTTCATCTGTCCTACCTGTTATACTTCTTGCATGGAAGTAAATGCCTCCAGTCCGTCTGACCTCTGTGGCTTCCCTCTGCCTGCTATTACTCTGCACTACACATTGTCTCAATCTCACTTCTGTCCCCAGTCCTTGCACTTACTGGCCTGTTTTTCCAGTTCCCACCTCTCTGCGACACTAGTTTAAATCCTCCCATTTAGTCTTTTGATAAAATTCATCCTTCCACTGCATAAAGTGTCAAAATACTGTGTTAAGTCAAGTGTATGACCTACAATTTTGATCACAGTCAAGTAGCACTGTTGAGTGGAGGGCATATAAATTATAATTTGCTATGTACAATCCTGATTATCTAAAAAGCATGGTTTACATTTATAAGAGAGCAATTTACAATAATTGAAGAACAAATCATCAGAAAATAAAAGGTTTTTTAACTATAAGGTACCTTTCACAACCTCTGGACATCTCAAAGCATTTTACAGCTAATAACATACTTTGGAGGTGTGGTCACTGTTGTAATGTAAGAAACACAGGCAGTCAATTTCAGCACAGCAAGCTCCCACAATCAGCAACATGTTAATGACCAGATGGTCTATTTGCTTTTAGTGAAGTTGTTTGAGGGATAAACACTGACAACAGCATTGAGAATAATTCCCTATTTGTTGTCCTTCAAAATAGTGCCACGGGATCTTTTACATACACCTGACATGGCAGACAGGGCCAAAGTTCAAACAACAGAAGGCATTTCATCGGTACTGCACTACAGTGTCAACCTATATTTTTTGTCCTCACACCTCTGGAATGGAGAGTGGGCTCACAGGCTAAACACTGAATCATGTCCAACAACTAAAGAATATTTTTTGACTAGAAATTCCACTATGAAATTATCCATTTCTGGGGTGACAAATGGCAACTTCCAAAATGGTGGAAAAAAGCAAAGGCTAATTACAGAAAGAAATGCCGTTTTGATGCATCTTCAAAATAGAGGCACAACACTTGTTTTAGGTCTCCGATGCAATATTGGGTTGTCCTGAACGCAGAGGACTGAGGCAGGTGCGATCAGACGTGTGTGCGGCCCAACAGGAGGTCCTTAAAGACACCAACGCATCACTGGAACCACCAAAGATTAAAAGAATACTTAGCTAAACATGAAGCTGAGGGGAGCAGCTGTGGCCCTATGTTTGAGTCTTTTCCTCTGATGCGTTATTCAAGGATGCTCATAAGGTATCTAATGTTCTATGATTTGATAGTACTGAAGCTCAAAGCTTCAATACTTACCTTTTTTTTCACACATAACAAGCATGGGGCTGGATGAACATAGCAGGTCAAGCAGCATCATAGGAGCAGGAAAACTTGACGTTTCGGGCCTAAACCCTTCATCAGAAATTCATCTGCAGTACCTTTTATCTCTGATACTTTTTTTTCACACATATCTGTTTGGGCACTGTGATCATTCCCTCTGCACCCTGCCTGCCCCCTTTTTGGCTGTGTTTGAATCTCCAGGTCAGTGTGTATGGAGGTATCATGATGTGACAAGTCAATTGGAATGACTGGGACAAGGACCCTATCTGGATTTTCCTCCCCTGACTCTCCCAACCCATGACCTCTACAATCTGGAAAGACAAGGGCAGCAGATACTCGGGAACACTACTGCCTGCATGTTACCTTCTAAGTCACTCACAATCCTGACTTGGAAAAATGTTGCTTTTCCTTCACTGTCACTGGGTAAAATTCCTGGAACTCCTTCCTAATAACACTATGGTTGTACACCACATGGACTGTAGCCGTTCAAGGATGCAGCTCATCACCCCCCGCCCCGTCTCAAGGGCAATCAGGGATAGGCAACAAATGCTGTGATGATCCTCAGGTCAAATTAATCTCTCACTAATGACACAGCAACCTGTGGAAATGTTTAAAAAACAGACAACGAAGATAAAATCCAGGGACATAGAGGATATATGGCTGTAGTTCTGCACCACATGTTACCAGCATAGTAATTGCGAGCAGATCCTGCAACTTCTTGTTTTGATGTGCGTATTTGCAAATATAATCAAGGCTTTCAAAATGCATTTGTTAAAGAAATCTAATTTTGTGCATGACGGATAGTATGAGCCAAGATGTGCTGTCATCTTCAGCGAAAGTTAATCTGAACACAGTGAAAACTATCTAATGCTTACTGACGTTTGGTAGTGCAGCAAATTGCTGCTAACTTAGAAATTCTGGTTCCCTGATGCCTTAATGAGCCAGCATAATTCTTCATGTGGAATGGAACCACACAAGACAAAGAGCATGCTAGAATCAAGCTCCTCAAGTTAAAATTCTCATCTGCGCTCAAATCAAAGTTTCGCTAGTGAGCTGGAGCCCAAACCATCAGAATTTAGACAATTTTAAAAAATATATATGGATTCCATGTCATATCAGTTCCATACAATGTTCCTTATAAAATCCCTTTTGCTGCGGCCTGCTTCTTGCATTGCATTGAGTCATAGAGGTCTACAGTAAGCAAGGGAGACAATGGCCTAGTGGTATTACTGCTGGACTGTTAATCCAGGGACCCAGGTAATGTTCCAGGTACCTGGGTTCAAATCCCACCAAGGCAGATGGTGGAATTTGAATTCAATAAATATCTGGAATTAAGAGTCTAATGATTCTGTGAATCCATTGTCAATTGTTGGAAAACCCATCTGGTTCACTATTGCCCTTTAGGGAAGGAAACTGCCATCCTTACCTGGTCTGGCCTACATGTGACTCCAGACCCACAGCAATGTGGTTGACTCTGAACTGCCCTCTGGGCAATTAGGGATGGGAAATAAATGCTGCCTGGCCAATGACATCCTCATCCTGTGAATGAATAGAGAAGGAAAAAAGCCCTTTGGCCCAACTTATCCATTTCACCCAGTTTTCATAATTAACCTATTCCTATCTGCCAGTGTTTGGTCCAAATCCCTCCATACCTATCCCATCCATGTACCTGTCTAAATGTTTCTTGAATGATAAAGTTAAGTCACCTTCACCATTATCTCTGGCAACAGGTTCCAAACGCTGAGATAACAAGGTGTAGAGCTGGATGAACACAGCAGACCAAGCAGCATCATAGGAGCAGGAAAGCTGCTGTGTTCATCCAGCTCTACACCTTGTTATCAAACTTTCCTGCTCCTCTGATGCTGCTTGGCCTGCTGTGTTCATCCAGCTCTACACCTTGTTATCTTGGATTCTCCAGCATCTGCAGTTCCTATTATCTCTGATACAGGTTCCAAACACTCATCACTTCCTGTGGGAAAGAACTGCTTCTCTGGATGCTTTTGTATCTCTCTCCTCTCACCTTAAACCTATGCCTTCTAATTTTACATTTCCCCGTCATGGTTCCCTTAAGAGTGCATGTGTGCATCTTAAAGGGACCATTGCCTCTGCATGACCTATTAATCCTCGTGTCCAAATGCGCAGCTCAGAGGGACCAATGTGTTAAATGTACTAGCCATGCAAGTAGAGTACTGGGTATGCACTTCAAAAAGACAAACTTAAAAAAGAATCTGTGGGCAAAAAGCAAGAGTGGGGAAATCCAACAACTGTTCGGCTCTATGGGTCAGTTCTGCTGTTTATATGTTCCAAATTTGCATCCTCTGACCTGACTCATGTGTTACAGAGTCACAGAGATGTACAGCATGGAAACAGACCCTTCAGTCTAACTCATCCATGCCGACCAGATATCTTAAATTCATCTAGTCCTATTTGTCAGTTTTTGGCCAGTATCCTTCTAAATCCTTCCAATTCATACACCCTCCAGGTGCCTTTAAAATGTTGTAATTGTACCAGCCTCCACCACTTTGCCTGGCAGCTCATTCCATATACACATCACCCTCTGTATGAAAAAGTTGCCCCTTAGATCCTTTTTGTATCTTTCCCTTCTCACCTTAAACCTATGATGCCCTCTAGTTTTGGACTTCCCCACCTTTGGAAAAAGACCTTAGCCATGTCCCTCATGATTTTATAAACCTCTACAAGGTTTGATGCCCCAGGGAAACCTCTGATGCCCCAGGGAAAATAGCCTGAGCCTATTCAGCCTCTCCCTACAGTTCAAACCCTCCAACCCTGATAACATTCCAGAAAATCTTTTCCGGACCCTTTCAAGTTTCACAACATCTTTCCCATAGAAGGGAGACCATTCTTCGATTCATTTATCTTGATTTTGGTGGGAAAGCAGGACAACTGCCCACCTCATTCAAATGGAGAAAATCACTGTTTTGACGTCAGCTCAGGAGATTCACAAAGAAAGTGGATCATGACGGCTGCCGTGATAATGTAGGCCAGGTCATATACACACATTGGCAGGAGGACATTTTTTTTGTGTTGGCTGCACTCTTTTAAAGTGACAACAGTGTTAGGATTTGCCACAGGAAGGGTGGTTGCAATCCTGCATGGGCCTGTTTTAATTTGGAATGTCTTGAATCACAATTTGAAATGACTAACTGAGGTGTCTATTTCATCATTTTGTGTCCTCCAGATTTCTGACTTTATTTTTAAACACATAAGTCAAACACTCCCGGTTAAGGAGATGAAATCCTAGAAGGTGGGGGTGGGGATGTGCAGAGGAGGTGGCTGGTTCTTCAGTCCGCTAGTTACTAAATGTGATGGGCTTTGTCAGCTGTCAGGCAGGTGGACAGATAATATGTCAATACAGGATACTCAATCTGTCTCAGTGCGGGCTTGTGTCTCCTGCTAGCTGAACTATGAAGAAACAATACGGTGGGAGTGCCAGTTCAAAGAGGCCGGAAAAAGATATCCTTACCACTTGAGATCACAAAAGGGGATGTAATTCAGGCCAGGTTCCAAATGAAACGCCCTGTTTCTCAGGATGTCAGGAGGTTTGTTTGAACTGGGCCTCTGAAATGGTAGGGAATCCAAGATGATCTAAAAGGCTAGACATCTCACTAATGGGGATGTGCTCGTTGTGGCATTTACGGCCAGTTTGAGGCACTTTTTACTTTTATGATTCAGTATTGTATTCAGGGATCTTGTTTCGTGAGTGCAAACTCAGCGCCCCACTCTCAAGTTATTACCCTGCTGTCTCTGCAGGCTGTCCGAGACATTCTGGTGCAGAGTGGAGCACAGGCAGGCTGTTTGCATTTGTTTCACTAAAACCAGTAGCTTTCACCTAGTGGCAGATCCATACACCCAATAAAATGTTGCTGGCTGCCCAGACGTTGGATAAGTTATATTTGGAACAGTGGCCATAAGATTTGGGAGAAGAACTGGACCCTTCAGCCCATCGATTCTGCTCTGCTATTCAACAAGTTCACGGTTCATCTGATAATTCTAAACTCCACTTTAATACCTTTTCCCCTTAACTCTTGATTCCCTTGAGTAAAACTCTGCCCATCTCAGCCCTGAATATACTTAGTGACCCCACCTGGACATGCATCTGCAGTAAATAATTCCACAATTTCACCACCCACTGAGAGAAGAAATTCCCCCACCTCTCTGTCTTAAATTTCCTCCCTAAGGGTATTGTGGGTTAACCTACAGCAGTGAATCAAGAAGGTAACTCAACACCACCTTCTCAAGGGCAACTAGGAACAAACAACAAATATTAGCCAAGCCAGCAACCCACATCTCACAGGTGAATAGACTCTCACACAAGGGGAAGCAACGTCTCTGCTTCAAGTCTCCAAAGAATCTTGCGTGTTTCAGTAAGCTCGTCTCTCATTGTCCTAAACTCCAATAAGTGCAGGCCCAATCTACTCAACCTCTCTTCATAACCCCCAACCCTGGGATCAACCTAGTGTATTTCTCCAGACAGTGGAGCAGAATCAATGGGCTGAATGGCCTACTTCTTCTCCTACATCTTATAAGTATTGTCTCAAATGGGGCAGCACAGTGGTCAGCACTGCTGCCTCACAGCACCAGGGACCCGGGTTCAATTCCACCCTTGTACGACTGTCCATGTGGAGTGCGCACGTTCTCCCTGTGTCTGTGTGGGTTTCCTCAGTTTCCTCCCACAGTCCAAAGGTGTGCAGGTTAGGTGGATTGGCCATAGTGTCCAGGGATGTGTAGGCTATCCGGATTAGCCATGGGAAATGCAGGGATGGTTATGGGTCTGGGTCAGCTGCTCTTTGGAGGGTCGATGTGGATTTGATGGGCCCAATGCCCTGCTCCTACACCGTAAGGATTCTGTGAAATATAAACTATCCAACTTTCAGGGAGACTGCAACATTTTATTTGGTGTACGATCTGCTGTTGGGTGAAACCTGCTGGTTTCAGTGATACAAATGCAACTGCCATTGACAATATATCTTGTCCAAAACTATTCACAAGTTTTCCACGTATGGTCTAACTAGTGTCTTGTAGAGTTTTAGTAAGACTTCGCTATTTTTATTCTCCATTCCCTTTGAAATAAAGGCTGACATTCACTTCTCTTTCCTATTACCTGCTGAACTTGGATGCTGTCATTTTGTGATTCATAGGCAAGGATGCCCAGCTTTCTGCAATCATTCTCCATTTAAATAATATTCAGCTCCATTCCTTCTGTCAGAGTGCATAACCTCACATTTCCCCACATTATGTTTCATCTGACAAGTTTTGCCCACTCACTTAATCTGTCTCTATCTCTGTGTCAATTCTTTGTGTCGCTCTCACCATCTGTCTCTCCACTTATTTTTGTGCCATCCACAATAGTTCATTCACTTTTCTCATCCAAGTCATTAATAAATGTTGTAGATAATTGCAGCCTCAGCAATACTATACCACTTGTCACGGGTTGCCATCCTGTAAGCGTGCTCCATATCCCAACTTTCTGTCTTCTATTAGTTAGCTAATGGTCAAAAGGGACAGAACTGAGAGTCTCCACCAGGCCCAGGAGGGCTTTTGGAGTCATGTGGCTTGCAAATCCATTCAGTGGGAGATGTTAATTTGTAAAAGGCTGTGCTAATGTTGAAGTGATGCTCCCTTTCAAACCCTGCAGTAGAGGAGCAGCTGCAATGGTCTCAAAGCCATCACAGCGCACAACAGGCTAAATATAAGATTATATTACAAATTAGGAGCAGTAGGAGGCCATTCAGCCCCAATGGTCCACTCGGCCATTTAATAAGATCATGGTTGATCCAATTGTGGTCTCTATTGCATTTTCCTGCTTATCTGTCAAATAACCTTTATCTCCCTTGCTAGTGAAAAATATATCAACTTTGCCTCATAAAGTATGCAATGACCCAGCCTCCCCTGCACTCTTGGAGAAACAAAAACTCTCCTCTTCTTTCTTGAATGGGAAGCCCCTAGCTTTTAAAATGTCCCTACTCAATAAATGGATTTTAGAATTCATACTTGAGGTCCTCATCTATTGGCTGCCTGATTTATAACCCATATCCATTGGGTACTGACACAAACTGTGCAACACCAGTGACCTCCAGAGTAACAGGTGTTATCAGAGATAGCTCCCTTCACCAGTAAAAGACTCCCTAAAGCCTTTCCACCGCCTACAAGGCACAAGTCAGGAGTGTGATGGAATACTCCCCACTTGCCTGGATGAATGCAGCTCCAACAACACTCAAGAAGCTTGACACCATCCAGGACAAAGCAGCCGCTTGATTGGTATCACATCCACAAACACTCACTCCTGCCACCACCGATGCTCAGTACCAGCAATGTGTACTATCTACAATATACGCCACAGAAATTCACCAAAGATCCTTAGATAGCACCTTCCAAACACCGAACCATTTCCATCTAAAAGGAAAAGGGCAGCAGATACTTGGGAACACAACCAACCACAAGTTCCCTTCAAGCTACTCACCATCCTGACTTGGAAATATATCGCCGTTCCTTCAGTGTCACTGGGTCAAAATCCTGGAATTCCCTCCTTAACAGCATTGTAGGTCTACGTGCAGCACATGCAGTGGTTCAAGAAGGCAGCTCATCACCATGTTCTCAAGGGCAACTAGGAGCAGGCAACAAATGCTGGCCAGCAAGCGATGCCCATATCTCATGAGAAAATTTTTTAAAATGTCCCAATCGCTGCTGACCTGTATCAAACCTTCCAGTGGTGGGGCATGTGAGGAAGTACAATCAGACACTCACTGCCCAGACTCAACAAGTATCCATGGATCATATCCAATAGATGACATTTTCAGATGCGGAAGGGAGGAAAGGTTTTTAAAAAGGAAGAGGTGGCTTTGGACAAACTATTTTGCAAAAAAAAGTAACAGTAGGAGAGATAATAGAATGCTATGCTTTACTGTGAGGGGAATTGAATAGGGAGATAATGCTTCAGTTATAAAGAGCACTGACAAGACAACATCTGGAGTACTCTGCACAGTATTGATCTTCTTATTTAACGAAGGGTGTAAATGTCTTGGAAGCAGTTCTGTGAAGGTTTACTAAGTCAAAAGCTAGGGGTCACTGTTTAAATATTTGTGGCTGCTGATTTAAAACAAAGATGTCGCAAATATTTTTCTGTCAGAGGGTCATGAGTCTTTGGAACACTCTATTTGGAAAGGCGGTGGAAACAGGGTCCTTGGATACTTTTAATGCACAGGTAGGCATCTTTTAGTTAAGGCAGGGGGTGAATGGTAGGTGAGAATGTGGATTTGAGGTATCAATCGTATCCTTTTACTGAATGGTGGAGCAGATGCAAGGTGCCAAATGTCCATTCCTGCATCCTGTTTGTACATAATACAATTCATGTGTTTCACAGAGGTCTTCTAGGGCATTGTCCCTGTGCTTGCTGACTTATGTGGGTTCCCAGTCTTTTCTGATAAATCCCTTCATGGCTTTGCCTCGCTTTATTTCCAACAATCTTACAACCCTCCAATGTCTCTGCACTCCTTCAATTCTGGCTTGAATTATAGAGCCATAGAGTCATATAGCATGGAAACAGACCCTTCAGCCCAACTCATCCGTGCTAACCATGTTTCCTAAACTGAAATAGTCCCATTTGCTTGTGTTTGGCCCATATCCATGTGAACCTTTCCTGTCCATGTTTCTGTCCAAATGTCTTTTAAATGTTTTAATTGTACTCACCTCTCCCACTTCCTCTGGTAGCTTGTTCCATATACGCACCACCCTCTGTGTGAAAAAGTTGCCTCACAGGTCCCTTTTAAATCTTTTCCCTCTTCACCTTAAACTTAGTTTTGGACTGCCCTACCCTGGGGAAAAGACCTTGGCCATTTACCTTATCAATGCCCCTCATAATTTCATAAACCACAACAAGGTCACCCCTCAGCCTCCGATGCTCCAGGTAAAAAAAGTCCCAGCCTATCCAGCCTCTCCTTATAACTCAAACCTTCCAGTCTCAGTAACATCCTTCTCAATCTTTTTTGCACTCTTTCCAGTTTAAAAACATCCTTCGCATAGCAAGTCAACCAGAATTGTATGCAGCACTATAAATGTAGCCTTAGTGACGCTTTGTACAGCAGTAACATGACGTCCCAATTCTTGTTCTCAAAGCTCTGGCTGATGAAGGCAAGTGTGCAAAACGCCTTCTTCACCAGCCTGTCTACCTGCGATGCCACTTTCAAGGAAATATGTACCTGCACCTCTAGGTCTTTCTGTTCAACAGCACTGTGAAAGTCCTGCCCTGGCTTGTCTTAACAAACTGCAACACCTCACATTTACCCAAATTAAACTCCATGTGCCATTCCTTGCCTCATTGGCCCAGTTGATCAAGATCTCAGAATATTCTTAGATAACATTCTTCACTGTCCACTATATCACCAATTTTGGTGTCATTTGCAAATATACCAACCACGCCTCCTACATTCTCATCCAAATCGTTCACATAAATGACAAACATCGGTGGACCCAGCACTGATATTCGTAGCTCACTGCTGGCACATATGTCTCCAGTCAGAATGATAACCCTCTGCCACCACCCTCTGTCTCCCACCATCAAGCCAATTTTGTATCTGATTAGATATTATCCCTGGATCCTATGTGATCTAACTTTACAAATGAGTCTACCTTGTCGAAGGCCTTGCTAAAGTCCGTGTAGACAACGTCTACCACTCTGCCTTCATCGAGAATTAGCATTAGGTTTATTGTCACGTGTATTCAAGTTACAAAAGAAGAGGAGTACAGTGAAAAGTGTACGATGTTGCCAACAAATGGTGCTATCTTAGGTACAAAGTGCCTAGGTACAAATCTTAGGTACAAAGAAATAGAGAAAATAAAGAAAAGAGTTACACTACATTACAGATATATATAGTATAAGTTAGGAAAATAAGAAATAAAGCTAAAAAGATAGACATTACAAGTCTTTCTGTAAGGGCTTCCGCGTGGTCTGACCTGGCTCCATTGGTTCCCAACCAGTGGACACCTTTGCTCCAGGCTGCTGGCCACTGTCCCCACTCTGGGCTGCAGCACCCCAGCTCCAGGCTGCTGGCCACTGTCCCCGCTCTGGGCTGCAGGCCACCCCAGCTCCAAGCTCCTGGCCACCCCTGCTTCACTCCTGGTCGCTGGCTGCTACCCCGATCCACTCCTGGATGCTGACCGTCCCTGCTCCGCTCTGGGTTGCTGGTCACCATCCCTGCTCCGCTCCGGGTCACCGGTCACCGTTCCTGCTCCGCTCCGGGCCACTGGTCACCGTCCCTGCTCCACTCCGGGCCACAGACCACCGTCCCTGCTCCGCTCCAGGCTGCTGGTCACCATCCCTGCTCCACTCCGGGCCACAGACCACCGTCCCTGCTCCGCTCCAGGCTGCTGGTCACCATCCCTGCTCCACTCCGGGTCACTGGTCACCATCCCTGCTCCACTCCAGGCTGCTGTCCACCCCCACTCTTCTGTTGGCTATGTTTCAAGGCTCTGGAATTCCCTTCCTAAATGTTCCTGCCTCACTCTGTCTCTCTTCCCTCCTTTAAGACATTCGATGAGACCTACTCCTTTGAACAAGCTTTTGGTCATCTGTCCTAATACCTCCTTGTTTCAGTGACAAACTTACTTTGTCAAATGACAATTTATTGAAGCACCTTGGGACACTTTATTAGTCTCCTAACTCATGTCATTTGACTATCCCCATTTTAATTGCTCCACCACTGGTAACTGTGCCTTAAGTTGCCTATGCCCTGAGCTCTGGAATTCCCTCCCTAAATCTCTCTGCCTCTCTACTTCATTCTCCTACTTAAAGACACTTCTCACAACCTACCTCTTTTCCAAGCTTTTGATCATCTGCCTTAACATCTCCTTATATGACACAGTCTCATCCTGTGCTTCATAATGTTCTTGTGAAGCACCTTGAGACCTTTTATTATATTAAAGGTGCTATATAAATATGTAGCAGTTTCTGTTAAAAGTGCCATATAAATACAAGATGTTGCAGTTGAGATACTCTATCATCAGCTCAATTTACAAACAGTCTGAAATTATATCCAGATTCAAACTGGTGCCTTGAGTAAAGACAGAAAGCAGTTCCGGGGGGAAAGTCTCCACAGTCATAACACAAAATTAACTAGTGTAGATACTAAACAAGCTACATGTCCCCTACATTCTTCCATTGGTGTACAGCAATGTGCATTTGGAAGGAACAGAGGCTTCAAAACAAGGAAAAGAAATCTATTTAAAAAGCTGCACTTAGATAATGTCGATAGTTTATATGATTTTGCACTTGCAGTGCTTTTATGTTTCTTACCTGCTTGGTTAGTAAAGCTTCAATAAAAGACAAAATGAAAAGCTACAGAATCCATACAGGAGATAAAGCCTGCTTTAATTTTATTTAATCTTCTGTTATTATATCCTGCAAATGTCATTCATTCCAGGAAAATGAAATGCTGGCACAGGCGACAAGGCAATTACTTGGCAGCTGTTCAAGCTATTGTGGAATTGTGGGCAGTTTGTTTTTGTTTATCGTAAGGAATTTTTTTTAATATAAAAATCACATTAATGGCAAGTCAAATCGGTGTGCAACTACCGGAGAAAACATGCCAAGGGAAGCAGATTCTAGGTGGTAATTTCTGGTTCAATTTAAGGTGAAGGGCAAAGCTCTCAGCTGTGTAAAAACTGACTTTTCCATGCGACAGATATTAACTAAAGAGAAGCATTTGAAATGGGTCTATTATTTGCAGTCCCAGTGACCCATAAACTATGTATGTTTCTAACAATTATATTTGAGGATTGGATTTGGTCCAAGGTTGTCTTCAACTTTTAATAGCTGACCCAAAACTTGGGCAGCATTGAATTAATGGCCTAGATTTTGCAAATTTTACCCCACTTCCTTTCTAGGAAGTACCAACTCATGGATAGGAAGGGCCAAACAGACAGGATACTATCTGCTATTATCTGCTGTCCTCTCTCTCTCACCTATGTGGTTGGTCATCAGCAGCGTTGACAGGCAGTGCACGAATTACACCATGGCAATATGAAATTGATTTTCAAAAACCTAGAAATGAAACTGTTGGATTGTTGTAGAACTCTCACTGGCTCATTACTGTTTCTCAGGTAAGAAAACTTATCATCCTTATCTGGTCTGGCTCAAACTTGACTCTGTGGCTCTTCACCACCTTCCCAGAGCAATTGTGGTTCGGTAACAAATGCTAGCCCTGCCGACAAAGCCTTTATCCAGAGAATGAGAAAAGAAAATGCATACCAGCCACAGTCTTCCTAAACTGCAATGCAAGCCAAACACCTGAGTTTCAGAATGTCAGACACCTCAATTGAATTTCCACGTAAAAAGGCTGTGGTTCAATACAATATTGTCTGGGAGACAGAGGCACTAGTGACAGGCAGTGGGGCTGGTAGCACCCTTGCCTGAGGAGCTCAGCTTGGCGTTGCCGTCTTTGCTGTATCACAGTTCTGTATGAATTCTAATGGAGGTGTTTCATTGAGAAGGCATTACATTTTGATGTATGTGTAAGATCAAGACTATCACACTATTACAAATGACATCTTTGTCACATTGACCTTCTTGGCACGAGACGCTCCATCACTCCCAGGTACTTCCATTGTAATGCTTTCTTCTGACGTGCTGTAAACATCACTGCCAGGGATTTCAGACTCAACAGAAGAAAGCAGTAGACAAGATTTTTTTAAAGTGACACTGGGAAATCAATCAATTTGAAAGCAGCTAAGAGCTACACAAGTGTTAATGGACTACATCTCTGATGTTAATGAGCTGCCTATGCCTCACTCTTGTGGTTCAGAAAATTACATGAACTTTTTCATGGTTTTATAGCTTTGTCCTAAGTAATTTGCTACTCTGATCACCTCATTGTGCATTCCAGTGCCACAATTTACCTACTGTAACTTAAAATGTCAGGTGTGGGTAAGAAATCTTAACCCGGCGCATTGACCAATTTTTCCTTTCATCATTTGATCGGACCACAGCAACTGTTTCTACTTCTTCTTCCCCGAACAGGATAAAGGGCAGCTGCGGCTCTATCCTTGAGTCTTCCTCTCTGGTAAATCACCAAGGGACGCTCATTAGGTGTTGACGGCTCTTTAGTTTGATGGCATTGAATGTCAAAGTTGAATAGTATGTGTGATTCAGGCCTGTCCATTCAGGAATTGTGATCATTCCCTTGGCATCCTGCTTTGAATGTATTTGAAATTCCATGTCAGAGTGTATTTAAAGGCATCAGCTGATGCCACAATAAATTAGATTATCTGGAACAGGGACCCTGGCCAGGAGATAATCGTATACTGCAAAGAGACAGCCCTTCCAATAACTGTGAGCCCTGCTGCACTTTATTTCATCTCCACTTATAATTCAGAGGTTGTCAATGCCTCCCTCAAGTATTAGGATCATGACTGCAAAGATGGTGCACAAGGTGAAAGAACCACCTGCAGAAAAGAGAGTACATATTTGCAATCAGCCAGCTCATGTATGTTACAACATGCCTCTAGAGCATGTGGGACTTGAACCTCCTCTTCCTGGCTCAGGCATAGGGACACTACCACCGCACCGTTCTGGTAGACCAAGATGTGATATTAGTTGTGGGGCACTGCTGACATCAAGTCTATTTCTGGAGCACCCATCATGAGCTCAGGATTCCTGAAGCGCCTTAAGCAGTTAAGTAGCTTGAAGTGTAGTCACAGCCGTAATGTAAGAAAGTGCCACAAACAACATGCAGCTGAATGAACAGATAATATATTTTAGGATAGTCAGAGCTGCAAGCTGCAAGCTGGAGTCAGAGATGACACAGTGTGGAGCTGGAGGAACACAGCAGGCCAGGCAGCACCAGAGGAACAGAAAAGTTGACTTTTCGGGTCGGGACCCTTCTTCATTTCTGAAGAAGGGTCCTGACCCGAAATGTCAACTTTCCTGCTAATCTATTTTAGGGATGTTAGTTGAAGGTGAAATACTGACCAGAAAATTGGGAGAAATTAGTTCACTGGCAGGTGAATCCAAAATTGGCTTAGTTCTAAGGGACAGAGATTGGTGGTAGAAGGCTGTTTGTGTGACTGGAGGCTGGTGTACAATGGCACACCACAGGGATCACTGCTGGGTCCCTTATGGTTTGTGATGTATATAAACAATATAGGAGAAAATGTGGAGGGGACGATAAGTAAGTTTGCGGATGTCGTGAAGACTGGCCGGGTGGTTGGTGGTGAGGAAGAAGGCCTTAGGTTACGGGAGGATATAGACAGATTAGTCAGATGGGCAGATCAGTGCCAGATGAAATTTAACCCTGATATGTGTGAGGTGATGCGCTTTGGAATAAGTAACAAGATAAGGGTATACTCAGTGAATAGTAGGTCACTGGGAAACTCAGAGGAACAGAGGGCTCTTGGAGCACTTGTCAGCATATCACTGAAGGCAACAGAGATAACACAGTGTAGAGCTGGAGGAGCACAGCAGGCTAGGCAGCATTAAAGGAGCAGGAAAGTTGAAGTTTCGGGTCGGGACCCTTCTTCAGATTTCTGATCGGCAGCTCTTACTAATACTGAAGGCGACAGGACAGGGTAATAGGCTATTTAAAACATATACAGGATATTTGTCTTCATCAGTTGTGGCTTAAGTTATAAGAGTAGGGAGTTTACGTTGGAGTTGCACAGAACTTTGGTCAGGCCACAGCTGGAGTACTGAGTGGGGTTCTGGTCACCACATTATAGGAAGGATGCAATTGCTCTGGAAGGGGTGCAGAGGAGATTCACCAGGATGCTGCCTGGGATGGAGCAGTTATTAAGGGAGACTGGATAAGATTATGTTGTTTTCTTCAGAGCAGAGA
Source organism: Ginglymostoma cirratum (assembly GCA_024137785.1). Classification (NCBI taxonomy): domain Eukaryota; kingdom Metazoa; phylum Chordata; class Chondrichthyes; order Orectolobiformes; family Ginglymostomatidae; genus Ginglymostoma; species Ginglymostoma cirratum. Next base: position 3,705,712 of record JAHRHZ010000064.1, on the reverse strand, counting down.
AGGCAGAGAGGGAACCTGATAGAGGTGTATAAGACTATCAGTGGCATGGACATGGTGGAGAGAAGGGTCAACACAAAGGAGACATAATTTTAAGGTGAAAGGCAGGAGGTTTAGAGGAGATCTGAGAACAAAAAAACTTGCATCCAGAGGGTGGTGGGAATCTGGAATGCACTGACTGGGAGTGTAGTTGAGGCAGGAAAGCTTATAATCTTTAAAAGCACTTGGATGAGCACTTAAAATGTCATAACATTCACTGCGATGGGCCGTGTTCTGGAAAGTGGGACTAATGTAGATTAAGAGTTTTTGTTGGTGCAGACTTGATGGACTGAAGGGCCTCTACTGTACTCTATGTTTTATGATTCCAAAACTGTGGTCTTCCAACAGGGCAGTGGGATCTTTGAGACTAGTCTAAGAGGGCAGAACGGCCCTCAGTTTAATGTCTCATGCAAAGATGGCTTCGCCGACTGCTCTGCACTTCTTCAGTCCATCAAAGGTGTGCTGAAGTGTCAGCACGGATTATGTGCTCATGACTCTGGAGTAGGACTTAACCAGTGCTTTGTACATGATAAGACCGAAAGAATAGAGGTAGAAGGCATCAATAATTGAAATAATTCAAATTTGGCAAGATGGCCAAATAATGGCCTTCTGCGTCAATGTAAAGGGAGATTTAGCACAGAGTCTTGCAACTTAGAACAAGAAGTGTATTTAGGCAGCAATTTCAGTGAATGAAAATATTTCAAAATGCTTCACAGAAATAGAAGGAACCAAAACCAAAATTGAGTCAAAGAAGGAGATATTAGAAGGGGTGGTTGAAAAGAGTTTTATGAATGTTCTCCAATGAAGAGAGAAGGGATGAGAAGTCTAAGGAAAGTTTGGTTGAAAGGCTGTACTGAGTTATTCAGATTCAGAATTTGGGTGTTGGGTGGAGATGACAGTTGAGCAAACTGTGATGCCCACCAGAGTGAAACAGCCTGCCAACACCTGAATTGCTTAGTTCATGTCATAAATGATGCTGGACAGCTAATAGTGCCCAGTGAGGAGTATCCCAAAATGGGTTAGCACTTTTGGGTGAACAGAATGAGGGAAAGCTAAAAAGAAAGGCTTTAATTCACCTTACAAACTGAACTAAAACTGAGGAAAGCGATGAAAGATCATTTTTGGTCCTGGGTGTATTTCCATTGTCATGCATTTCAATGGACTGCTTTGTGAGACCAGAAAACGGAGCTAAGCTTCTAATTATCAATATTACTGCTACACAGTCAGTTCAGACAAGTATTGATAAGGCATGTACTATAGCATCAGATGCCTTCTGTTAAAAATGTTTCGTGCAAGCATAATTTAGTACAATTGGTGGAGATGGAATATTTTTAGTAATGGTGTCTCTGTATATTTCACTTAATCATTGCACTGTTTGGAATCTCTTCCACAACTTGACCCTGGCATCTTTGCCTCTGTTCAAAATCATTTGTTATATATCTCACTACACTTGTTGGTTTTGGTTAGCCATCGTCAAGACTTGAAAAATGTGAATAGGTTTAGGCAAGTGAGCACCATGTGAAGAAAAGGCAGCTCTTTGAAGACTCGTGGCTCCTTGTTTCCAGGCTGAGCTCTACCAACTTTGTAACCAAGCCAGCCCACGAGAAGATGAAAAGATTCTCATTATCACCTCTTCCCTTTGGCACATCAACAGATAAAAACATCAGTAAATCAAATAAAATACTGCAAATAGGTACTAATGACATCAAGAGATTTGAGATAGTGCAGGAAAATGGCATTGAGGTAGGAGATCAGCCATGATATAGTTGAATGGTGGGGCAGGTTTGGGGAGATGAATGGCCTACTCCTGAACCTATTCCCTAGGTTCTTCTATAAATGCCTTAATGCCACATAGTACACAAATAAATTTTACACAAATGCAATAACAAATGCATTATAAAAGAAAAGCTTGCAGATTATAAGGTTAAAGAAACGACCTTTTTCTTGCAATCAACCCTCGGTAGTTTGATACCAGGAAAATATAGCTTTTACTGATAATACAGCTTAAGTGTTCTAATCATGGCACTGTCAGTAACCCAGTGATTTAATTTGTTATGTTTCATGTGTGCTGAACAGATTTCTTTCAACAACAAAAAAGCAGAAAATAACATTATGGCATTTGGTATATGACAGGGTGTCCAACATTTTCATGTGAGATACTACGTTTCAATTTTTTTCTCAAGCAAGGAGCTAATAACAAACTCTGGAAAGATATGGTTTAATACAACATTAAACAAGAATTTCTAAAAAAAAATGTTGAGGTATGAAGAAAATAAACAACTTGCCGAGAAATCTAAATGCCAAAGTAAAAGATTGATCATTTTTAAAAATGAGCAATTAGCAAAATCATTATAAAGTGCCAAACAGCAGCGCTTTCTAATTAAACCACTTTTCTCTTTTCACTTAAGAAACAGAAAGATAAGCAGATTAGGTTTCAATTTCTGCACAGAGCAGGGATGGAGTCCAGGATCAAACTAACGAGCTCAATTAACACTATCCCTATATTCACAACGAACCAAGTTGCTGGAGAAGTTCTGCAGGTCTGGCAGCATCTGTGAAGGAAAAAACAGAGTTAACGTTTTGGGTCCGGTGACCCTTCCTCAGAACAGTTCTGAGTCCTCTCTTCTGAGGAAGGGTCACCAGACCCAAAACGTTAACTCTGTCTTTTCCTTCACAGACGCTGCAGGGCCTGTTGAGCTTTTTCCAACAACTTTGTTTTTGTTCCTGATTTACAGCATCCGCAGTTCTTTCGGTTCTTATCCCTACATTCACCTCTGATTGTGCAAACTCTTGAGCTAGACTTGGCAGAATTCTTACAACTTTCCCATCACTACCTCCCCCAGCCACTCTACAACTGCACACGACCCAATCTCTCCCATCCCACCCCTCTTCGACTGGCAGTTCCCCTTTACTCTCCCCAACCTGCAGGCTCTTCTCCACCTTTGAGACCAAAAAAGAGTAACTGGGCTCAAAACAATATCTTTTTCCGCTCTCCACAGATGCTGCCCAGACCTGCTGATTTTCTCTAGCACTTCCTGTTTTAATTTCTGCCACATTAATGTCTCTTTGCTCATTACAGCTTTGTCTTGTTAGAATTTCACAGGCCTGGAGATTTGGAAAGGGCTGTAATCTTACTGGCGGATAACTCTGATACTAAACATTTAGGTCTAGTAAATGCTATGAGCAAAAATTTACTGGGAGTGTCGTGTTTTCTACATGGCCCAGGAGGATCACAGTAGACTTCTTAGTATGAAGACAAACAGCGTGAACACTCGTAGCCTTGTGAAGAAATTGCCTGCTGACACTGCTGCTTCATAACAATAACTCGCTTGTATAAGGTGATGGGGAATTTATGTTAATTTATCAGTCTCAAAGATTCCGCTACAGTCCTACTCCAGTATCCCCTAATAACTTGTATACATTTTATTTAATTAGTCACTTGGGTCACTGTGATAAATGATGTGCCATCACATCTAAGCCAAATTATTAAGATGCTTCAAATACTGTTAAGAAAAGAACTATTTTGGTTATAAAACATTAAAAGAATATTTACAATTTAAAATAATTGACTGTTTCTAGCTAGCATGTATAGGTCTCCGGGTTCAATAACTGTGGACTTCCTGTCTGAGGCTATGACCTGAACACAAGGTCATATTTTGTGCAGAGACAATTCGCTGCATTTACCTTTCTATGGGAAGCATGCACAAACTGTAATCTATAAACAATTAATACAGTAATCATATCATCATCGGCGGTCTCTCGTAGAGAAGGATGACTCTCTTCCAATCTCAGGGTGAGCTATACAGACTGATGTGGCTTCTGCAGCCTCTGTTACACTTGGGGCAGGTGGTGGTCACAGGAAGGGATGGTTGGGGCGTTAGTATGGCAGTGCGGTCCTTACGGTGTTTTCGCCCGGCTTCTGCTTTTTCCTGACAGCAAGTGTGAAGGTGCTCAATGCCTTCCCAGATGCTCCTGCTCCACTTTGGATGGTCTTGGGCCAGTGATTACCAGGTACCTGAGGGAATGCTGCACTTCACTAGTGAGGCCTTCAGGATATCTCTGAAGCATTTCTTCTACCCATCTGGGGCTCATTTGCTGTTTCGGAGATGGGTGCAGAGCACCTGCTTGGGGATTCTCGTGTTGGTCATGCAGACGACATGTCCAGCCCATCGCAGCCAATCAAGGTTGGTCAGTGCCTCGATGCTGGGGATGTTGACCTGGTCAAGGACTCTGCTGTTGGTGCATCTTTCTTCCCAGCGGAATCACAGTTAATACAGCAAACACTACTCTTAGATAATGTAAACCATCTCTTCTTGTGATTAGTGTTCAAAATCATGAGGAGTCAGGTAAGGGCAGATTGGGGTAACCTGTTCCTATTAGCAGAGGTTTTGAGAATAAGAAGATACCAATTCAAGGTGATTAGCAAAAGACAACAAGAAAAGTGGCTAGAGTCTGGAGTGCATTGCCCCAGAGCATGGCGGAAGCAGATTCAGCTCAGCCTTCAAAAGGGAGCTGGATAATTATCTTAAGAGAAAATATTAGCTGGGTTATGGGGAATTGGCAAGGGAGTGGGACTAGGTGAACTGCTCTTGCAGAGAGCTGATATGGACCCAACATGTCCAACAGACTCCTTCTGAGCTGTAACCATTCTGTAATTCTATGAACAGCCGCAAGCTTTCAGTCAGAATCTTGTACAAGTGTACACAAAAACTGTCTATCCAGCTCTCCCACTGGGGTCAACTGTAGGTCAGTGGATAGCATTCATGCCTCTGAGTTAGTAGGTTGTGGGCTCAGGTCTCATCCCACACACTGGGGAGGCAATTGCCTTGTGGTATTATTGCCGGACTGTTAATCCAGAGACTCAGGTAACATTCTGGGGTCCCAGGTTCAAATCCCGCCATAGCAGACGGTGGAATTTGAATTCAATAAAATATCTGGAATTAAGAATCTAATGATGGCCATGAATCCATTGTCAATTGTTGGAAAACCCATCTGGTTCACTAATGTCCTTTAGGGAAAGAAACTGCCATCCTTACCTGGTCTGGCCTACATGTGACTCCAGACCCACAGCAATGTGGTTGACTCTGAACTGCCCTCTGGACAATTAGGGATGGATAATAAATGCTGCCTAGCCAATGACGCCCCATTAATGAATAAAAAGAATAAAAGAACTTGAGCATATAATCAAGGTGAGCAAAGTATTTTGGATCTGTCTTTACAGTGGAAGACATTGTGAATTATAGGGAACCAGGAAGACTTCAAGTTGACTCCTGGTCACACTAGAGATGTTCATCTCAGCCAAGGTGATGCTTAGAGTGCTACAAATTTCCTCGATGGGTCTGGGAAGCGAAATGAAAGTTACTTCCTGCTCAAAGTGTCTGAGATTTTCCATTTTGAAGTTAAAGCATGGCAGCAAGCATCTAATTTGGCATCACATCCTCCAATGCTTGGGGTGAGTTACCTCATGTTAATATATGCTTTTTCACTTCTTTATCTAAGAAAGCAAGGCACCCCCTGAATGATTTGGTGAATCACATGTAGTGAGTGAGAAGAAATTGTCACTCCTGGCTGAACCTTCCCAGATCAAAGGCTCTGATGCCATATTTAAAGGCCAGCTGGACACCACTTCACTCATGCTATCCAGCAGTCTGTGGTGGTAGCCTCTAACAGTGAAGAAATGTTCTTATGAAGCAGAAGCAGGTCCCTCAAATCAGCGATGATTTCTACAGTTTTTGGAGTGGAATCACTGACAGAAAGGACATTCTCTTTCCCGGGGATGGCACTAGAAGGCCATCCCATCAAACCCTTTCAGCCTGGGATCAGATAGTAAATAGCACAGGTCAATGCCATGATCCCCACAAAAAGACCACGGGCAGTGTAGGAAGGAAATAAATGATCTTCTGCTCTGCAAGGATTTACGACACACCTGTTCTCTGCAATCTCACACACATAGGGTTATTATCCACTCTTTGTGACTTTATAGGCATCTCACAAAGTCTCATAGTCTGCAAGCCTCAGCATTAACACACATGATATGCACTCGAGGGTTCACATCTACTTCACTCAAGGGGGGACAGTGACACAGTGGTAATACCGTTGGGCCAGTAATCCAGAACCCAATGTTCTAGGGCCACAGAACCCAATCCAATATTCTGGAGACACAATTTCAAATCTCGCCATGACAGATGATGAGTTTGCAATTCAATACAAATCATAATACCAATAAAATCTGGAATGCCACCTCAATGGTGACCATTGTTGATTGTTTTAAAAATTCATGTAGTTCACTAATGTTCTTTAAGGTAGGAAATTTGCTGTCCTCACCTGATCTGTCCTACATGTAAGTCCAGACTACAGCAATGTATCATCGACTCATCCAGCACAGAACAGGCCCTTCAGCCCACTACGACTGTGATGCTTTATCTACAATTGTTCAATTTTCAAGCACGTGGCCCATAGCCTTGAATGTTATGACATTTCAAATGCTCATCCATGTACTTTTTAAAGGTTGTGAGGTTTTTTGCCCCAACTAATCTCCCAAGCAGTGCATTCCAGATTCCCACAATTCTCTGGATGAAACTTTTTTTTTCAAATCCCCTTTAAACCTCTTGCCCTTATCATTATGCACCCTAATTACTGACCCTTCAACTAAGGGGAACAGCTGCTTCCTATCCACCCTGTCCATTCCCTTCATAATCTGAAACAGCTCAATCAGGTCCCCCTCAGCATTCTCTGCTATAAAGGAAACATCACAAGCTTGTTCAGCCTGTCTTCATCGTTGGAATGCTCTAAACCAGGCAACATCCTGGTGAATCTCCTCTGCACCCCCTCCAGTGCATGTGATTGACTCTTAACCTATCTTTGAGCTTTTAGCAATAGGCAATAAATGCAAACCTAAATGGTGACTCTGTGTGTTGGAAGTTTAAAAAGATTATCTCCTAGTATGAACCTTTCCTTGGCACAGCATTTTCTACTCGCTTTGACTGGGGACACTTCACCACCTTACATGGTTAGGAATGCTTCCTAAATACTCCTACTCTCATTTCAGGATAAATGTGCAGAGACAACCAAGACCCGCTGAAGGGTGTAAGGCATCTGGATCCTCAACCTCTTTGAGGAAAGAGTAATAGAAGGCTGAGGCCATTCCTGTGGAGATGGGGAGACAGGAATGGGCCAGAAACCCAGTAACCAACATCACGGTCTACTCTTCTTGAATGTGCATGAAGGCAAAATCATTAGTCTACATCAGCCATTCTGCAAGCTCATCAACTAATTCTTTCTTTGCTCTTCTGCATGCATTCATGGCACCATGTGATTGCAGGTGCTTGCCCAGTAGCTTGCTGCTTCCCCCACTGCAGGCTGCCTGGCAGCTGATTTTGGTGTCTCTGCAGTCTTCTGCACTACTGGGTTGATCTCTGCCTTTGTATTTTCACTTTCACGAGGAAACAGTGATTGAAGTCACACAACCTTAGTAACGGGATGCTTTACCCTTGGCATCCTCCCCCACGAAGTTCCAGGTTTTGCCATCAAAGAGGTTAGTTTTGCACTTAACCAAAGCCCCAGGCAGCATGAGCTCCATGTGATTCTGATTTGTTGTGTGGCTTCAGCTCCTTGTTACCTATATCATAACATGTATCTACTATTGGTGGATTACCCTTTAGCCTGATAGTAACCCTTCCCATGCACAACAGTCAACCTAACATCCGTAAAGTAGCTCAAGAAAGTGTGAATGTGGCCTTAACATGAAGTAGTTGTCAGGACTACCTATCACCAAACCTACCGCAGGAACCCTGTCCTAGCAGGGATAATGCATGAGAATATGGCAATATCATTGCTTGCAGTCCTAATGACTGTATGCCTTGATCAATTGCAAAGATGAAGTTTGAGTGAATTTGCTTGGCTCTTTTTGATATGAGAGATCACAAGATGCCAATCATGCCATAACGTACTTTCACTCAGTACTACGCGAGATCAGCTCAGAATTGGATGGCATGAGGTAAAAGAAATTAAACAACTTGCTGCGACATACCTCTGAGGGAGGTGAAACTTGAACCTGGACTTTGGATTTTTGTGGCATGAGGTATATAATATCTTAATTAGCCCACTCATGCTATATCACGTTTTCAGATTTTGATGGCATGTGGTAGATTGAGATCAGAGAAGGCAGCAGCATAGTCAAAATGCCTTACGCTAGTAATCTAGATCCTGACGGACATGGGTTCAAATCTCAGGTGGTGAATTTGACCAAAGGTTGGTCAAAGAGGTAGATCTCAAGGAATGTCTTAAAGATGTGGAGAGAGATAGCAAGGTAGGGACATTTAGGGAGGGAATGCCAGATCTTGAAGTCTAGATAACTGAAGACACAGCTGTCACTGGTAGAATGATAAAAATTGCAGTTTTCCAAGAAGCCAGAATTGGAGGAGTGCAGAGACCTTGGAGGGTTGTGACATTGGAGTAAATTATTAAAAAAGAAAGCTATGCAAGAATTTGTGAGAAAAGACCAGACTGGGAATCAATGCAGGTCAACAGGCACAGGGATGACATACTAACAGAACTCTGCACAACACACAAATCAAAATAACTTGCACTCTATATAGGACCAAGAAGCTGGAGTAGGCCATTTGGCACCTTGAGCCTGCTCCACCATTCAAAAGATGACCTGATTGAAACCTTAAATCCGCATTCTCGCCTGCCTTTTGCCCCCTTCCGAAACAAGAACATATCTACCTCTGCTTTAAGAATATTCAAAGACTCCACCTCCTTCTCATGATCAAAGATTTTAGGCCTCACGGCCTGTTTTAAATGGATGACACCTGATTTTTAAACTGTGACCCTTAGTTCTTGATTCTGCTATAAGAGGAAACATTCTATCTACACATACCCTGTCAAGCCTCCCCAGGAACCAATAAGTTTCATTCAAGTTACCTCTTATTCTCCTAGAGTCCAGCAGATGCAAGGAAACTGGTGCAACATTTCCTCATAAATCAACCTACTCATTCCAGATATTAGTCTGGGAAACCTTCTCTGAATGACTTCCAATGCATTTACATCCTTCCTCAAATAAGGAGATCAATACTGTACACCATGCGCCAGACGTTGTCTTGTCAGTGTTTTGTATAAATGAAGCATAACCTCCCTACTTTTGTATTCAATTCCTTCCACAATAAATGAAAATATTCTATTTAATTGAACTGGCTACATAAGTACTTTTGTTACAATAGCAAGTAGAAGGTTGGGTATTCTGCAATTATATCCTGATTCCACCTTCAAAGAGTCAAAATTCAGGAGTACAATGGAATACTCCCAATTTCCCTGGTGGGTGCAGCTCCAATGTCACTCAGGAAGCTTAACACCATCAGCAGAAAGCAAATGGCCTGATCAGAATCACTGACCACCTTAAAAATGTTCCAAAAAAGAACCTCAATGGACACTAAATTTTAACTCAGTTTCTCTCTGCACGGAGGTTGCAAGGCCTGCTGAGTTTCTCTAAAATGTTACAGTTTTATTTCAGATCTGAAGTCAGTATTTTGTGCTTATGTAAACATTTACTCCCTCCACAACCAGTTCATTGCGTGGGTTAAGAATGTATGATTTACAAGATGTGTTGAAGCAACTCGCCAACAAAGCTTTTTGGTCAGCACCTCTAACAGCCGGAAGGATAGGGGTATCAGACACATATGAACACCACTGCTTTCAAGAAGCTCCGCAAGTCACCCATCATCCAATGTGGAAAAATATCGTCTGTTTGTCCAATACTGTTCAACCAAAAATCTGCAACTTCCTGCTTCACAGCAACATGGCTACACCACTCAAATGCAGCACAGAATGATGAATAATTGAGCTGGTATTGCCAATCATACACACATACCTTGTGAATAAATAAAGAATAACAGATTTTGGTCATCCGACTGATGAAATCTTTATGATTTGACAACAATTTTGTTTGATAGCACTCATAGAATCACAGTGTCATGTAGCACAGTTACAGAGATAACAAGGTGTAGAGCTGGATGAACACAGCAGGCCAAGCAGCATCAGAGGAGCAGGAAAGCTGACGTTTCGGGCCTAGGAAGAGTCTTTTCTGAAGAAGGGTCCAGGCCTGAAACGTCAGCTTCCCTGCTCCTCTGATGCTGCTTGGCCTGTTGTGTTCTTCCAGCTCTATACCTTGTTATCTCAGATTCTCCAGCATCTGCAGTTCCTACTATCTCTGGCACAGTTACAGACCCTTTGGTCCACCTTGTCCACACCAACCAGACATCCCAATCTGACCCAGTCCCATTTGCCAGCATTTGGCCTATGGCCTACGTCACTCTAAACCCTTCCTATTCATATACCCATCCAGATGCCTTTTAAATGTTGTCATCGTACCACCACCTCCTCTGGCAGCTGATTTTGATACATGCACCATCTTCTGCATAAAAAAAGTTACTGTTCAGGTCCTTTTTAAATCTTTCCCCTCTCACCTTAAACACGTGCCCTCCAGTTTTGGACTCCCCTACCCTGGGAAAAAGACCTTGGCTACTTACCCTATTCATGCCCCTCATGATTTTATAAATGTCTGTAAGATCACCCCTCAGCCTCTGACGCTCCAGGGATAAAAGCCCCAACCTAGTCAGCCTCTCTCCGTAGCTCAAACCTTCTAGACCCGGAAACGTCCTTGTAAATCCTATCTGCACCCTCTCAAGTTTAACACCAGCCTTCTGATAGTTAGGCAACCCAGGATTGCACGCAGTATTCTATAAGTGCCCTCACCAACATCGTGTACAACCGCAACATGATGCTCCAACTCCCATACTCAGCATTCTGACCAATGAAGGCAAGTGTGCCAAATGCCTTCTTCACCACCCAGTCTACCTGCGACTCCTCTTTCAAGGAGCTATGCACCTGCACCCCTAGGTCTCTTTGTTCAGTAACACACCCCAGGGCCCTGCCATTAACTGAATACGCCTTGGGAATTTTACAGCACTGACGATGGTATATTTGCAAGTGAGTGCTGTTGACAACAAATGGGACAGGGGATCCTATTTGATGTTCCATTCACTGAGCAAGGGCTGATAAGGCTAAATTTGGCTCTTTTGATTAGTTTACTCGGCACCAACCAAACGTAATATTTGCACTGTTCCAGACAGAACAGAACCTATTAAATCTATTTTCTTCAGTCAACAATGTATCTGTCACCTGTTATTTCAATATCATACCATAACAATGATAATAAAGTTTACTAATACTACAACATTGTATTGAAGCCCTAAATGTAATACCAAACAACATAAATCTGTGCAAAATAGAAAATAAGTACCTCGTGTGGGCTCTGAACTGAGTGGGAATATGATCACAAGCATTTTATCCAGCTAAATAGGAAACATTATTATATCGTTTTACAAGCAGAATAGAATTTTCTGCCTCTAGTGCTACCTTATGAATGTTTAATATTTGATTAATGTTGAAATTGAAAATATATCGAATGGTTTCACTAGAATACGGCTTATATTGTGCAAGGGTATACAGTGTCAAGAAAGACTGTTCCACACAACAAGCACTTGATCTTCAATGAATAAAGATTGCAAACACGGGAGATGGTAAACAAAGGCACCTCAGGCGACACAACTTGTTCTGGCTGAGAACCTCCAGGTTCAGTACCTGCCTGTTCTGATCTAGCAGGATCATGTATAATGATGCGTGCAGCCTGTAGTTTGTATCATTGTATATTGCTATGTGTGAAAATATGAAAGATCGACACATGTGCCATTACACACATGTCCCTTTGGAATATCATTGAAGCAAAAGTGCAAGTTCAAGACCAAACTAATAAGTCTTGTGTTATCTTTCTTTTCTGTCCTGTTTTCCTAATATCCAATGTCTTTGTCAAGCTTGAATGATTTCAAATTCCCTGCCCTCGTTTCTAAATCCTGTTGTGGACTCGATTCACAATTACATCTGTTACCTCCTCCAAATGGTGCATCTCTGCTCTCCTGAATTGAACTGACCCCATACATCAATACATCGTCATTTTACCATCAATGACACAAGCTGTATCTGGAATCTGGAGTTCTGTCCACTGAGCATGGTTCCACCACTCTCCACCTACCTAGACTCCATTTTCACCCCCTTGGTCCAGGAACTCCCTACCTACGTCCGTGA